>JAJPUD010001026.1:68573-82389 GCA_023553655.1 Myrmecobius fasciatus | reverse complement strand
TTTTTTTTTTTTTTTTTTTTTTTTTTTGCAACTAGAGCTACCTGATCAGTGGGAAAACCTACCACTACTCATGGAAGAAGAGGCAGGGAAATGGATAAGGAGATCAATAGAACAGAACTACAAAATTGACTGTGAAGGTGATCCACTCAAGTATTTTCCATCAAGATATTTATCTGAGTTTAACTCAGATTAGATAGATTACCTCAGAAAGTGAGCCAGACCTACTATCAGTCAGATTGCAATTCAGAAGGATAAGGGGACTTAGGTGCAGAGGTCATAAGTACATGCTACAAGAAAGGTACCAAAAAACTGTTGACAAGAGGGGTATTGAAGAGAACATAGCATGGATTTAATCAGAGACTTGGAAGTAGAATAGGGGTAGGGGGAATAGGACCTAATCAATGGCTCCTGAGAAGTAAACTCACCCCTTAGAAACCTTTCTTAGATCTAACCTCAGAATTTTAAGATACAATTTATCTGTGACATTAAAAATTAAAGATATAGACTATTCTGGTCTGCAGAATTGGGCATCTCAAGTTGTAAAGAACTTCTAGTTATTTTTGAAGGAAACATAACAGGTCCATTATGGAATGTGATGGAATAATCTTTATTAAGTACTTAGTATGTATTACTGTGTTAAGTATTGAGGATACAAATACAAGTAAGCAAAATGGTCCCTGTAGGAGCTTACATTCTAATAGAGGAGTACAATCCATATAGAGGAGTGGTGCCTAGGGAGGAGTATTTTGGTAGTATGACTGATTCCTGTTCTGAGAACTAGAAAAGGAAAATGGAAAAGTGATTGGTGAGGAAGAGAGGAGGAGCAATATATGTACACAAAACAGTACAACATTTTGATGGCCAGGGAGTATTAAGGTAGATTTGGGTCTAGGATACTTATGGTGAATGCTCACCAATCTGAAGCCCATGGTCAAAAACCCTTTGACTATCTTTGACTCATTATCAAGTAATGAGTCATGAAAGCCATTAAAAAAAATGTATGTTTGCCAAAGGTGTTTGCTACTATCATAGAGTAAGTCTGGTGCAGAGTCCAAACAGAAGAGGAATTCTCTACAGATGGTGAGACATTCCAAATGCTATTTGTTGGACATTGTGAGTCATGTCCAAGAACACTGCCTCCTAAATAAGAATTCATCTTTATAAGAAAAAGAAAATGGATTAAGGAAGGAAGGAAACAAGCACTTATTAGGTGCCTATTATATACCACAAGTGCTCAATGCTTACTGTCCAGTATGGGTAATATACAATTGTAAACCCATTGAATTGATTCCCAAGTGCATTCATGTTGGATAGACACTGAAAATGGATAATGAACCAGGCCCAAAATTGAATAGGAGGAAGAGTATAGGTTGGATTGCTTAGGGAAATCATGCAGTGTTTTTAATGACATCGAGGTTCTCTTTGAAAAAAAAACAACTCTATTTTTAAACACTGATAATTGTATTCTCAATGCTTAGCACAGTGCCTGACACATATTAAGTACTTCATAAATGCTTTATCATCTATAATTATCTATCTATACCTACTCCTTTAATTTCCTCATTAATGTTTATTTCTCACTCCCTTGCTATCTGACTTCTAGCTCCACTCCTTGAATGCAATTGCTCTCTACAAGCTCATCAATGACTTCTTAGCCTCTGAATCTAGTAGATTTTTTTTATTCAATAATTTTTTAAATTTCTGTGTAGCTTTAAAAAAAAAACAATTTGGATTATCCTCCTTCTCCTAAAATAGCCTCTCCTCTTCACTTCCATGGCATTACTTCCTTCTGATTCTCCTACCTGTATGACCTTGACATTCCCATCCTCTTTCTTGATCATTATTTATCTTTCTCTCCCTGAGCATGGATCTTCCAGAGGGCTCTATCCTGGACCCTCTCTCCTTACTTTTTGTGCTTTTTCCCTTGGTGATCTTTTCTGCTCCCATATAATTTCAAGTATCCCTTTGTAAATAATTTTTACATTTATATATCCTCTGAAAGTATAATGTGAACTCCATAAGTAAATAGATTAGTGCCAAAATCATGCATACATTAACAAACATTTGAAAGGTAAAACTAATTAGATGTGGAAATTAAACCTAAGAAAATGTTAGTTTACATAATTTTGTACCATGTTCACTATATATGATAAGCCAAACACTTAAAATCCCAAAGTAAATAAATGATAATTTTTATAAGAAATATCAATACCATTTTTTTCACCCTTAAGAGTAGGAAGAAGTGAGAGATACAACATGTTAATGTATTTCTTTTTGCTTTATTCATATCTCTTACTACAAGTATTCAGAAATCTGCAAAATTGGCTTTGTGGGTAGTATGGACTATTAACATTCTAAACCTTAGTTTACTGTGCTAAAAGAGCCCCCACAAAATTAACTATTTAACCTATCAGCAAATTCAAAAGATTCTCAAGAAATGGAAAGAATATGTTTGTCTTGCAAAAGTAATTAAAATGGATTATATATTACCAGTGTCCAGCACTTAGTATTTGATTTACATTTACTTGTTGAAATACAAAATTTACCTTGGCAAATTCATACCCAATAATACCAATCATGAGAATTAACAAAATTACACTGATTATAAAATATTGATTAAGCATGCCTCCAAAGCAAGCATTAACTTCTTACAATGAAATAATATCCTGATTTCATGGACTTTCTTCATAGCACAATAAATAAGGAAATCTTCAACAAATAGTAAAATGAAATAATATACATATTTTTAAGGGACACAGTGGAATGATAAGCACAAGAATAGGAAGAGCAATGCAAATAAAAATGATGGGAATCTTTGAAAATGATAGCCTTAACATACTTGCTAAATGATTGAAGACTTCCCTCTTGTTCTTCAGTCTCAAGGGCATCATTCAATTTGATTTCAGTCAAAGCCCTTGTCATGTCTGCAACTGATACATCTTGTAATCTTCTTTGTATTTGATCTACATTAAAACATAGACAGTTATTAAATTTCTAACATGAAGTATGAGGCCACCTATTGCATGTCACTACCTAATATGATTTTAAAAAGAAGTGGCCATTATTTTTGAGCTGGCCTTGATATAGCCTTTTTTAAAAAAGTACAAAACATTACAAAGCCTGCTTTAAAAAACCCAACAACTAGCTCCTCTCTCCTACTCCTTCATGAATAAATATTTTTGATTGAGTAATATTTTTCCCCTTGGGAAAGGGATACTATATTCCTTTTAAAGCTATTATATTGCTACAATTACCAGATCATTGAAATACTCACTATCTTGCTGCCTAACCTACCTAAATGTTGGAATTTAACAATAATTACTAGTATTTAGATTCACACTTGAGTTGTGAATATACATAAATTATTTCATATTCTCATTTGTCCAATCATTTCAGTCATGTCTATGACTTTCTTGGTTAAGATGCTGGAGTGGTTTCTATTTCCTTCTCCAGCTGATTTTACAAATGAAGAAAATGAAGCAAACAGGGTTAAATAACTTGGCCACATTTGAACTCAGAAGAAAAGTCTTCCTGGCTTCAGATATGGAACTTTAACCACTATGCCATCTAGTTGCCCTCATTATGTCCTCATGGCATCCCAATGAACTAGGGTCTATTATTGTCCATATTTTATAGATGAGGAAACTTAGTCTGAGAGAGTTGCCCTGAGTTCCACAGCCAATAAGTATTGGAGGCAGAATTCAAACTCAGACAGTACTGCTTCCAAATCCAGCATTGTATCCATTATATTCTCATTTCTCATGTGTGCTTCTTTTTGAACTCAAATTCAAATATCATGAACAAACTTTTGTTGTAAGTGAAGTATTAATAAAAGGGCCTCTTTAAAAGATGATTATCTTTGGGGATCAGCTCAAAAAGTGGACTGGGAAAGCACTGCTGACATTTTCCTATTCTGTATCCCTAACTAGACTCCCTTCCAGAGCAAAAGCTAACAGTGTAAGTGGTGAGAAAGTTGTACCATAATCAACTTTTTAAGGCAAATTCTGATGGGATGGGGAAGGAGTCAGAAATATTGGGACACTATGCTCAAACAAGGGGACTAGTACATGTGGCAAGCAGAAAGATAGAAATTAAAAACATTTGGCAGAAATAACTATATGGGGTGAAGGAAAGTGAAGAATTAAGAAAGGAGACAATGTGGTGGAGGAAAGAAGGAAATAAACATTTATTAAATGCCTATTCTATATCAGACACTGTGCTAACTGCTTTACAAGTATCTCCTTTGAGTGAGTATTAGATCTGCGGTTAGAGGTCTTGGAATCAAATCCTAGATTCTGCTTATTACCTATGGAAAAGGGCAAGTCTTCTAAGTTTTCTCAGTTTTTCAATTATAAAATGAAGCGGTTGGATTAAGTGATCTCAGTGATGTCTTCCAGCTCAAAATCTATGAGTTTATGACAAGTTTAGAAACCTGAATAATGATTTGGGTAAGAAGGGTGGTTTTTGTTGTTGTTGTTGTTGTTGTTTTTATTTTTATTGATGGGGAGGGTCAAAAGTTGAGAACCACCAGCTTACTTTGCAGTTAACTTGTTCTTCTAAGAAATCTTCCTAAATTTAAAGCCATGTAAACAATTAGAATGTTTTATCAGGGAGTTCATTAAATTCTTAATTCTGAACACTGATAGGATTTTTGTTACTCAGATGGATAGAAAACCTACCCCAAAGTGCAATGGAAAAAATGCAATATTTGGAGTTTGAAGATGTCTGATACTTAAAACCAGTGTGACCACAGGCAAATATTTGATGTCTTTGTGCCTCAGTTTCCTGACTTGTAAAAATGCGTAAGTTAGCTAAATATTAAGATCTCCTTCTGCTCTGAATATAAGGTTCTATCATTGCCATTAAGTATAGAATGTCATGTTTTAAACCATCTACCTAATGAAATTTTTTAGTTGTGAATTTTTAAAAGTCAAAGGTATGCCTCTAATTGTCATAATCTTCTCTTACTTAAGAATGTGAAATAGTTAATATTATAAATATTTAAATTATTTCTAAATTATAACTACTTTTAATTATGGATAATAAATTTCACCAAAGTTTTATACTTCTATATCACCATTGTTTATAATATAGTATAGCATAGTATTTTTATCTAAAAATCTACTTTTTCTGTATTACAATACTTCAAATAA
The DNA here is from genome assembly GCA_023553655.1 of Myrmecobius fasciatus. NCBI lineage: Eukaryota > Metazoa > Chordata > Mammalia > Dasyuromorphia > Myrmecobiidae > Myrmecobius > Myrmecobius fasciatus. The sequence goes on along the minus strand of JAJPUD010001026.1, from coordinate 77,236 downwards.
TTTAAATGTCTACTTAGAAGCACTAATCTTTAAAATGTCACAACAATAGCTCACATGTATATGACAAAAATATTCAACATACCAAATTAAATCTTTCATGTATATAGCTCTGTAGGCTTATAGTTCACAAGGCATTAACTATTTAGATAATATGTAAACACTTTTTACATCTATACTAGATGTTGTAGATAGATTAAGTGTTTTGGTTGAATTGATTATTCAAATAAAATCAAATAACTAACTGGTTGATTATGTTGATTTGATTTTTCAAGGATTTCAAGAAATGGGCTATTTCTCTTGAGTAAACTGGTTGCTCTAGCATTGTGTAGCTATTTTAATAATTCACATTTGTATAGTACTTTACAATCTACAAAGCACTTTCCTCACAATATTTCTATGAAATTAATAGTATTATTTCCTTCATTTTTACAGATCAGAAAACTGACTTTGTCTAGAGTAAAAAATAAGTTTTGGAGCTAGGACTGAAATAACTGTTTCCTTGTTCTGGGTTTTTACATGACAACCTGGTACCTATCAAAATATAACACATGAAAAAATATCCTAAAATCCCAAAATCATTCCCCTCATGAAACAAAGCAATTTCTATCCTTGAGATTGGATAGTCAGTCAACCTGGAGAAAGCATATGTAAAATTGCCTTCATTTATTCTCATTTTAATGTTTAGCATTTTAAATCCAAGAAAGGTAAAAATTATTCCATTAGAAAAATGGAAAAATTAATATACAAATTGGGATAAAAGTTAAATAAGCTTTCATTTATTTTTGCTCTAAAAAGGAATGCTTAACAGCATGCCTTATATATCTTAAAATGGATATAAATATAACAAATAAGACAAAACTAAAAATATTGCATACTACATGGTTGTAGTGTAAGATGTCAAAAATACTGTTTTAATTGCTTACATCACAGAGCAAATTTTAATCTTACCTTGATAATAAAGCAAAAAACTCATGAGCAGATGAGGACAGACTTCCTCCAAAAGGGAACAGAAAGCAGAGAAAGCATTTGGACCTTTCAAAAAGAGTTTATATAAAAAATACTCAACTCTCTTCCTAGTGTAGTCCTGGGACAAAATGTCTTTGTATTCCATCAAGGAAAAAACTCTATCATAAACCAGGTAGGGAAGCACTTTGTTCACATCTAATTCATTCAATATTTTCTCTTTATAATTATTCATAGTCTCTGAAAGCCACTTGTTATTTTTTCTTATTATAGGTGTCTCATAATGATAAAACCAAGACCTGGTTCTTCCATCAAACATCTTGGCATTTACATTCCAAAGAATTGCTTTCCTTCTGTACTCTTTGCTCATGTAGCAGCAGTTCCTAGTAGACAATGTATGCATACTATGGACAGCTGGAATGCAAATGCAAACTGCTGTCTGTAATTATTATAAATCTGTTGGAAGAAAGAAGGCCTTTATCTAAACCAGAGAGAAAGCTAACTCAGTGCCTAGCTCCTTTGCCTAAGAGGATTACTTTACACTAATTAGCCCCTTTATAATTGGTAACTTCTGAATCATAAAAGACTTGAGGTTGTTTAACTGCTGTTCTTTTTAAATTTTGGATTTCATCCCTAAATAATGGGTCTCCCCCACCTTGAAAGACCTAATTTAGAGAAGCTGGATCTCAAGTTTAAATAATACCTGCCAAATGGTGCTTATCATAAAATAAACGCTTTAGCTGAATGCATATCAGGAATCAGGACTTTAATCATTGGAGTCCCCTCATTCCTTAGATTTGTAGTAGCCAAGAAATGTAAATAGAATACAGATAAAACTAATAACTTAACAAAGAAAAGTAGCTCCAAATTGATAACCTCAATTATTTATGTAATTATATTTGTTTTAATTGCTAGGTTTCATGATGCCCATATATTTAAAGCAGAAAATATTTCTTAGTAAAATAGCAAACATTTTAAAAGACAGCGTATTTCGAGTGAGTTGAGAGCTGATTTCTTAATGTTTACCTTTATTAAATGATGTTAAATTAGCATATGTCCTCTTTGTCCTATCCACATTAGTTTCCACTTAATGAAACAAGATTAAGAGAAGAGATTATTGTCATTTACAAGATAGGTGTTCTGCCACTGGTAATCTGTCATCATGGATCATCTTATATAATGTAATTGCTCAAAGCACAGATGTTTCAAATAGTTTAGGGCAACTCTGTAATATATATACACACACATGTGCGTGCATGCATGTGTGTGTATGTGTGTATGTGTATGTATAAATTTGGCTTCAAATTTACATTCACCAGAAACTCTTTAAGGACAAAAATTAACCCTATCATTACTCCCTACCAACCTGTCCTACCAGTTTTATCTACTAAAGCCAGTGAATTATGGTACCAATCATGAATTTCCTAATCGCATAAAGTAAAATGTAAAGTAAAATTTCTTATTGTTAAGGTGAAGGGGAACTGGTTTAGTGAAATCCAAGTCCAAATATTATAATTCCCATATTTTTTTTTACCAGGAAACAGCAAGAAAGATAAAGCCATGAACATCATACCATTTTAATTATTATTATTATATTTGCTGTGTCATTATATCATAACCTGGGGATATAAGTTTCTGTGGCATCAATATTTAACATTTGTATTTATGTGAACATAATTACTTGGAAGGTAAACTCATTAGCAGTCAGACCATTTTTCCTGACTTGATCTGATGCTATGCCTCAGTCATTCTAACTACTCCATGGTGGGGGAAATATAATATGACAATATTTTTAAGTGAAGACATTTGAAATGAATAGAGAATTGATTTTATGACTATGTGAATCACAACAAATTGTGGTAAGTCCTCAAAGAGATGAGAGTACTAGATCATCTCACTTATCTCCTAAAGAACCTTTATGTGGGCCAAGAAGGAAGTTAGAACAAACAATTGTTTGGTTTAAGATTGGGAAAGGATGCTGGATATTGTCACTTTATCTATTTAATTTCTTTGCAGAATAATTCTTGTGAAATGCCAGACTGGATGAATCAAAAGTGGAATTAAGGTTGCCTGTAGAAATATCAACAATCTCAAATATATAGACCATACCACTCAGATGGTAAAAAATGAAGAATTAAGAAGTCTCTTGATAAGGGTAAAAAAGGAGAATGTAAAAAGTTAACTTGAAGCTTAACATAAAAAGAAAAACAAAATAACCAAAAGCATGACATCTGGTCCTATCAATTCCTGACAAATAAGAGGAATAAGAAATGGAAGCAGTGTCAGATTTTATATTTGTGGGCTCAAAGATCACTGAAGATTTTGACTGCAGTCACGAAATCAAAAGATGCTTGTTACTTGGAAAGAAATCTATGGCAAGTCTGGACTGCATAACTAAGAAACAGAGACATCACTTTGCCAACATTTTTCTACTAATAATGTATGACTGTGAGAGCTGGACTATAAGGAAAGCTGGGTACCCCAGAACTGACTGGAGATTTTTAAGAGTATCTTGGACAATAAGGAAATCAAATCAGTCAATACCTACAGAAATTAGTTTTGACTATCCAGTGGAAGGACAAATACTGAAACTGAAATTTAAATATTTTGATTGCATAATGAAGAAACAGGACTCATTGGAAGAGATGCTGGCAAAAATTGAAGGTAAAAGGAGAAGGGAATGACAGAGGATGAAATGGATGGATAGTGCTATAGAAGTAATGAACATAAACTTGGACAAGATAGTGGAGGAGATGGAGCAGGTAGGTGGTGCAATGGATAGAGCACCAGCCCTGAAGTCAGAAGCTCCTGAGTTCAAATCTGGTCTCAGACACTTAATACTTCCTAGCTGCATGACCCTGGCCAAGTCACTAAATAACCCCAATTCCCTCAGGGGGAAAAAAAAAGATAGTGGAGGACAGAAGGGCCTAGTGTGCTATAGGCCCAAACTTCTTAAATTGTGGGTCATTACCCCATATGGGGTTTCATAACTGAATGTGGGATTTGCAAAAAATTTGGCAACAGTAAAAGATTTCTGAATGCAACAAATTTAACCAAAAATTAATTCAAAATCAAATGCATAATGAATCTAAAGTGTTTCTGGCAGCTCTTGTTCCTGTGGCATCACTTAACTTCACTGCAGCCTTGGTTCTGAACACACAACCTGATTACTTTGCACTGCACATGCATGATGCTACCAGAAACACCTCAGCTTAGATTTGAGATGGGTTGGCATAAAAGTTTTTCAGGCAAAAAGGGTTCATAGGAAAACTTTAAGAAGCCTTGCTATAGTCTGTGAGATTACAAAAAGACTGATACAGTTGAACAATGACAACAAATAATATGTATAGGGGCAGCTAGGTGGCGCAATGGATAGAGCACCAGTCCTGAAGTCAGGAGGACCTGAGTTCAAATCTGGTCTCAGATACTTAACGTTCCCTAGGTGTGTGACTCTGGGCAAGTCATTTAACCCCAATTGACTCAGCAAAAAAAAAAAAACAAAAAAACAAAAAACAAAAACCCTAAAAATAAAAAAATAAATAATATGTATAAAAATACATATATGTATAATGCACAATACACATTGTATAAATATGTATATATCATGCAGATGGATGTATTATGTAGATGTATGTCTGTGTTATGTACTATATGCAAGTATGTTTGCATCTAGTATATGCAAGAATCTAAAAATAGTTTTGGGGCACATGCTAGTGTAAATTACTGTATAGGGTAATGGTAACTGTATAGGGTATCTGGTAACTCCGGATGAGTTATGGATGGGCTCAGAAAGGACAAAGATCCTAAATATCCCAATATGATTATTGTAACTCTGAAAATTGGGTTACCTCATTCAATACTCTTAATATCGCCAATTATAATATTTAAAAATTAGCCCAATTTTGCAATCTTCAGACACAGTGCCATCTTGTGGTAGTTTATCATTATGCAATCTATTCTTTGTCCCAAGATAATCATAAGCATTTTTAAAATCACATATTAAAACGATGGTTGTTATAGTGAATAAAAATTTTAAAGTGCTTTTCAAAAGTCCATTTTTTTTTAGTTTTCCCTTATGTTACTCATTTCTTGTCTTTACATTTATTTCTCTAAATAATGTTGGATATGTTGGATAATATTTATCATTTCCCAATTCTCTATTTTTCCCCAGGCCTTTTTCTTCTAATTATCTTCATTATTTTCTTTAGAAAAGACAATTCCATAGTTTTCAGAAGTTGCCATACTTAAAGTCTCACTTATTTAGTCAGTTCTTATTTTCATAATATGGTGGCAGATGTGATCTATTCATTATGATTGAAGTTATAACCAAAAACCTACATAAGAAGCACCTTTGCCTCTTTTTTGTTTTGTCACTGTAGAAATGAAAATAAGTTAAGGATAGTAACGATGGCCCTGTGATTTCAATGGTTTAGGAGGAAATTGTCATTAGAGGAAATTTCCCCTTTCTAATGTACGTCAATATTTCCTTTGCAATTTATAGTCTTAGAGAGTTGCCAAAAATTTAATCTCTCTAAGAAATTAAGTGACTTTCTTGAGGTCATACCTCCAATATATGTTAGACCAAAGACTTGAACTATAACCTTTCTGTCTCTAATGCAAGTTCTTTATCCTTGGCTGCTTGTCATAAAGCAGAATATAATATTTATTGAGTTATGACCTTAAACATATAAATTTGTGTACATAGATTTTCATTATATTAATTTAGAATAGTAGACACACTTTGAGGAATGCAAATTATATAATTTTCATCTTTAATATTTTATTGCCACAAATGAAAAATGTATTTAAGAAAGATTAAATGTATGTTCATAGACCAAAGAGAATCCTTTCATCTTTAGGATAATTTGAAATGCTCAATATTGTATATCATAACATTTTAGAGGAAAAGAAACCTTACAAATAACCTAGTCTATCTAGCATATATATATATATATATATATATATATATATATATATAGATAGAGAGAGAGAGAGAGTTCAGATTTATTGGAGGAATTTTGTTAAGGATGACCAAAAATATCCTAGTATAAATGCTGAAAGAAACCTAAAGTCTGCAGGATCTTATAGTTATATTCATTAGTTAATCTTTATATAGGGCTGATGTTATCATGTAAACAGAACAGTGATCCAGAGAAACAAAATGTTAGAGACAGCAAAAAATTTTCAGTAACTATGGGTTAGAAGATGTATATATTTTCTAATTTGCTTAGGGCACTTAAAACCTTTGAGCTGGCATCATCTGCCTACTGTGTCAGAAGAGAATTTGTCCTCTTAACCAGATCCTAGAGTTAAAAAAAGAGATGCTACATTAATCTTAACATAAAATTTTTCAAACGCCTATAAAAGTCAAGAAGAATAATGAGTGATATTATAGGAAACGTACCATAGCCATGTAGTAGTGCATTTACCCATTAGTAACTCTCTGCATGGGAGAAAGGATAGAGACATAGACAAAGAGATACGGAAGAGAAATAAATAAACAGTAAGACATAAGTTAAATGGGCAAAAAATAGAAAAAGGAATGAGATCATAAAATAAAAATTAAAAAACCTCACCCAACTATCGGCAGTTGGCATCTTTTCACAGGCAGAATTTGCCATTTACTTTTGGTTTCTAAAATTTGTTATAGAGCATGAAAAAAGGAATATCTTGATAAGGAAGATATGTACAAATTGAGATTCCACTAAACTATAAAGGAGCTAGGAAATCAGAATCAGGATACCTCCATCTGGATCTATGCAAGTTCACTGGAAAGCTCATGGACAAATGTAAAATGACTAACCCCAAAGCATTAACTATAGGATTTTCAGTTAGCATTTTGATTTTAGGCCACTAGGATCTCAGGGTCCTAGATGTGCTAGAATATAGTTGTATCTTAATCAGACACCTGCTTAGCCTACTACCATTTCAAAGAATCCTTAAATGAGGCCAGGAAAACCTTAGTTAAATCTGACACTTTCTAGTAGGGTGACCTTAGGCATGACACTCAACCTCTGTTTGTTCCAGTTTCATTATCTATAATCATAGCACCAATTATTATGAAGGCCAAATAAGTTAATCATTGTAAATATTTGGCACAGCACCTGGCAAATAGTAAGCCCTATATAAATGCTAATTATTATCATTGCCACCATCATTATCACCATTAATTTGGCCTTCAAAGTACATATGAGCCCCCCAAATAGGAAAGCTGATTGAGGGACTTTAGAATGGATTACAATTGCTTCAGGAATGTCTTGGAGGTTACAGGGAAAACCAGAACTATTCATGATCTATATTGAATGATTCAGAATTTCCCGATATTTCTGAAATCAGTCTATTATCCTAGGAAAACCCAGATTGTCAGCTTTTTACATATGCAGAGTTATGTTACAGCGATGGCATCCCAGAAATAGTCATGGAAAACATAAATTACAAGTAACTTGAGAGAGGAGTATTTCCCACTGTGGCAAACTTCAAATTTCCAACAAAAGATAGCTATGATAATGGCTCAGGAAACACCTCTAATGATCATCACAGGTTTCCTGGAACTTATCTGGACCTTGCCCAAACCCATGGAGTGAACTCAAAGAGCCTGAAGTTCTGAAGCTATTTTGTGTAGTAGGCCAAAACCCAAAGCTATTGTCAAGTAAAATGAAGTTAAACGGCCACTGAGGTACCATGTAGAGCTTGATCTATGATCCTAGGAGCATTTTTTACCTCATTCATTGATTATGAATTATTATCAATCCTGATGGTCTTTTTTAACTTTTTCTTTGTCGTAACTCTTACTCATTTAATTTTTATGTATATAAGTCAATGTTTTAACTTTTTTCTCCTCCTAGTATTGGCTGAAATGCTAGGAGAATACTTAATTCTCCTCCAACCCCATTCCCCTACCCTCCATGCAATTACCAAGTACTTTAAATATAATCCAACCCAAGGATCCCAGGGATAAACCACTGAGATGAATAAATTCGAAGTTATGATCAAATTCTAGACTTGTAGGAAATATTGTCACAGATAGGAGGTGCTAATGTGGGGAGAAAGTATATCCCATTGTGTGTTGGGGAAAAAAGACATTGAGAGGTATATACATTCTTGGTTCATTCTCCCAGAGCCAGGGTACTTCAACTATCCCTCAAGGTTCCAGGATATTCTGAGTGGGTTTGTGGATCTTTTCTCTATTACCATCAATTTGAAACTCCTCTATCTGGGTCCTCTCTTCCCCTATCACCCAGTATATTTATTTAAAAGATATAGAATAAATTAACAAATGTTTCCTCCAGGATCAGGAAGTATACAATCAGTGTCTGGGAGAGTAGGTTCAAAACTTTCTCATTTCTTTCTTACACTAGTCTCATTAAGTTAACATCTAGATTTCACCTTAATGAGTCCTAGTCTGTTTTACTTGTAGAATGAGATCCCAAAGGTCAATCTTTGCTCTTAAGTGATCACTTAAGAGACCAAGATGAAAGTGACAGTGAGGGCATAGTACCTGAGTTTCTTGATTACCTTCTCCTGGATGCTCTCTCCTCTTTGGCTTTTTTTTTTTTTTTTTTTTAAAGACACTGCAGTATCCTGATTTCTCTTTATTGCCACATGATCCATACCTGAGGTTGTATCCAGAAGTGTCTGTCTATCTATCTATCTATCTATCTATCTATCTATCTATCTATCTATCTATCTATCTATCTATC
>JAJPUD010001026.1:0-68563 GCA_023553655.1 Myrmecobius fasciatus | reverse complement strand
ATCTATCTATCTATCTATCTATCTATCTATCTATCTATCTATCTATCATCTATCTATTTATCTACTGTCTGTCTATTCAGGACACAATTTTAAATTTAATCTGCATTATTAACATTTTTTAAAGCTTATACAACAAAACAATAAATCAAACTGTGATTTGGAGTGTTTGCCAAATTTCAAAGTGTAATGTTTACACTGAAAATTTAACAATCAAATTTCATAAGTCAGTTTGAACAAGATCTACCACACTATTTTCACTTTTTTTTTCTTTCTCATGGCTTTTCCCTTTTGTTCTGATTCTTCTTTCACAGTATGACTAATGTAGAAATGTTTAATATGATTGTACCTGTGGAACCTATATCAGATGGTTTGCAGTCTTGGGGAGGGGAAAAAATCTAGATCAAAATCTTATAAAAATAGATGTTGGGGCAGCTAGGTGGCACAGTGAATAGAGCACAAGTCCTGAAGTCAGGAGGACCTGAGTTCAAATTTGGTCTCAGACAGGTCCTAGCTGTGTGACCCTGGGCAAGTCACTTAACTCCAATTGCCTCAGGGGAAAAAAAAAGATCTAACCCACCCTGGGGTATATCCCAAGATACTACCCTAGGCTACTTTCTTCTATAAGTTTTCTCCAGGTAAGCTTATCAGCTCCATGGGTTTAACTATGATCTCTATTCAGATGACCCAGATCTAGACATCTAGTCTATCTTTTTAAAACTTCAATTTCATACCAATTGGATTTTTCAAACTGAAGATGTTGGTGATATAGCCACAGCTACCAAAGACCAAGAAAAGAAAATTCTAACCACAAAGTCCTTGGTCTTGTCCAATCAGACAATAACATGATTTTGTTTATATTAAAGGAGTATTACTATCTGCTTTCCTGCTGTAATCCTAAAGATCTCGGGATCTTTCCATTTAACCTTTCATATATATTATTTTTCCCCATTCGAATGTGAGCTCTTTAAAAGCAGGAGCTATATGTATCCCTAGCACTTAGTTTGATATTTATACATAATAATTTCTTAGTAAATGCTTTTCATTCATTATTCATGTCCCAGAGCTATCTCAAACTTATCATGAACAAAAATGAGCTCATTATTCTTCCCTCTTCCAAACTTTTTAATTTTAATTAAAGGCACTAACATTCTAGAATCTCAGGTTTGAATCTTAGTATTATCCTCAACTGCTTACTCTCACTCCACTTATCTAATCAGTTGATAATTCTTCATTATATCCATTTGCAAACATCTCTACCATCTAAATGCTTCTGTCTATTCATACAGCTAACATCTTAGTTCAGGCCCTTAGCATCTCTTACCTAGACTTTTGCAATAACCTTCTAATCCTGCCTTAAGTCTTACCATTCCAGTCCATCATATATATTGCTGTCAAAGTGATTTTCCTTAAGCACAGAACAGACTGTGTCACTCTGCTACTCAATCTAACTACAATATTTCACTGTCCTTTAGGATAAAATAGAAACTTCTCAAATTAGCCTTTAAAGTCTTTCACAGTCTGTCTGCAGCTTATCTTTATAGGCTCAATGAACATTACTCTTCTCTCTCTCCTCTACCCCCCATTATTCTTCAATCCAGCCAACCTGGCTTTCTCTCTGCTCCTCACACGGACTCCTATCTTCCCGTAGTCATGTTTTTCTCCTGGACATTTCCCAGGCTTGGAATTTACTCCTCCCTCCCTCTTTCAAGATGCATTTCAAGCACCACTCACAAGAATCCTTTTCTGATCTTACCAACTGCTAGCACTCCCTCCACAGCCATTTTGGGGAAGGGCCTATGTCGGCCAACTTTCATTCCTCTCCCAGATGGGTTTCTGATTTTCTGGACTTCAGCTGCTGTCTTAACTTGAAATTGTCCTCTGGTGCCTGGGGACTCCTCACTCTGAAACATCCTTTTACCTTGTTAGCCCCATTCTCCTATTGATAAATTTCTCCTACGGTCTCTCTCCATTTTGTGAAAACATCTTTTCCTTCCCAAATATGTTTGCTTTTCTGGACTTCACACTACCCTGGTAGCCACTTCCATCCCACCCCAATTTTCAGTTTCCTTTTGTGCGTTATCTCTCTCCATTAGAATATAAGCTCTTTAAGAACAGGCACTATTTCTTTTTTCTTGTATTGGTATTCCCAGCTCTCATTGCAATGGCTGGCACATAGTAAACATTTAATAAACCCTGGCTGCTTGCCTGTCTATTCTCTTTGTATTAATTTATTTACTTGCCTTCCCCATTAGAATGTAAGCTGTATGTTTATGGCACATGCTAGCCCAGTGCTAAATGTTTGTTGATTGACTGACATGTTGAACAGGATAGGCTCATGGAAAGATGCCTGGATCACTCTACCAGAGACCTTTCTCTATAATAAAATTGACTCATTAGTGATTACTTTTTGAATCTGATCATTCAACCAGTCTGAATCCCCCTAACTGTGCTTTTATCTACTCCCTATCATTCCATTTTAACCATAAGTATAACATGAGACACTATCAAAAGTACTGCTAAAATCTAGGCATGTTATGTCTGTAGCATTCTCCTGATATACTAATAATCTAGCTACCTTGGAAAACAAATGCTTTTTAAAATTCCCATCTTATACTTCTTAGCACTCTGCTTTGCACATAGTAAATATTCTGTTAACTTGGAAATGTCTTTCTCAACTTTGATGGCTGAGTTGAATCTGAAAGGACTTAACAAAATTTTAAAGTAGAAGAGAGAAAATCTAAATCCACGGAGGATTTAGAGCATAAACAAAATTGTAGGGGCAAGTCAAGAGACTCTGATAGCAGCTAAGAGATTATATGGGCCATTGGGGAGGGGAGAGGTATATTCTAAGCCTGGGGAATGTCCAGGAGAAAGGCTTAAAATGTTGAGGGTGTTATCACAGAGGGTGTGGGGGAGGATGGCCGCACTATTCTATGAGTCTAGGTCAGACTGGACAAGGAAACTGGAGACAGTTTGTGGAAAGCCTTAAAAGTTAGATTGAAGAGTTGGTACTCTACTCTGTGACACAAGAAGCCAATGAAAATATTGCTTCAAAAAGATAAACTTTGGCTGGGAGGGGAGGAGAAGGCCAGGAAAGAATCAGTAGTTCTTGCTTACTTGGGTCAGGATAAAACCTAACCTTTGGGGACTGGAAACTGGATGATCTCTTTTTTGGAAAGAGAAGTCTACAGGGGACAGAAAAACCGATGATTGTTTAATGGTTACAAAGATGGTCTTTCGGATCTGGAAGGGCCTTCAGGTCCCCGGGACTCTCTTGCCTTATTTTCCCCATATGTAGAATAAGCATCAGAGGATCTCCGGGGGCGCTTCCACTTCTCATCCTGGGCCCGTGAATGCGGGAGTCCCGCCAAAGCGGGGTCAGCGCTAGCGCTCCAGGGCGCCCGGCGGTCGACTCTCCCCGCGCGGCCACACCCGCACCTCCTGGCCTATCCTAGCCCGCAGTGGACCGCGGAGCGGCGGCGGCAGAGGATCATGGCGGCCGACTCGGTGGCTTCTCGCCTGGCGCGGCAGGAGCAGGACATCCGCTGGCTGACCGCGGAGATCGGCCGCCTGAAAGAGCAGCAACAGCAGCCAGAGCCCGAGCTGGAGCCGGAGCCCGGGCCCTGGCCAAGCTGGGCCGGCAGCCCCAGTCCAGAGCTCGAGCGCCTGCGGGGCGAGAACGAGAAGCTGCGTTACCGGTTGCAGCACCTGCGGCGCAGCCTGGAGGCCGAGCTAAGCCGGCAGCCAGAGCAGCCCCGAAAGCCCGCCCGAGCCCGTGCGCAGGTAAAGCAAGGCCGGGGCGGGGGTGGGAGCGCGCCTCGGCCTTGACCTTGAACGCGGAGCTCCTTTTGCCTCGGGCAGCTAGCGGGGAAGGTAACCAGCTATATAGGGGGATTCCCCGAGACTAGCGGCGGGCACGGAGAGGCAGATAATGGGAATAACCCCGCGAGAGGATTTCCTGTCTGCTTTTCTTCCCTCTTCTTCCAGATAGGCCCAAACGAGCACAAGTAGTAACGGGAGCAATAATATCACTCCCGTTCCTTCTTTGGGTGAAGGCATTGAGTCCAATCCAACACCCGTGGGTCGAATGAAGTCCCTGAGCTGGGCTCTGGGAATACGGAGACAAAAAGGAAGCTGTCTCCTTCACCCCCTCCCCGAGCTCCCCGGGTTTCTTTTCGGTCAGATCCTTCTCATTCTAGGACAGGGACACAGGCTTAGGAGGATTGCTGTGTCACCAGGGACCCTTAGGGTCTATCTGCCCGGGCCGGTTTCTCTTAATGTTTTCTCTCTTCCTGACATCATCAGTTCAAGCAGATGACTCTCCTAACCCCACATAGCCAGTCTTCCTCCATCTCCCTTGCCAGGACCTCTCATCACTGTCCGATTACTGAAAGAGTCACATTAAAGTGAGAGCTTCTTGAGTAGGATGTTTCTCATTGTTATTTTATCTTTGTACCTGGTCACAGGTAGTTGACTGTAAATTCTTGTTGCCTTACCTCAAACTTAACATGTTCAAAAGAAAACATTTGTCCTTCAAAATCATCCTCCTTTCACTCTCTCCCCCCCCCCATGCTAGGAAAACATTTTTGTTGAGGATACCATCATTCTTACAGATACTTTGTTCTATAATATAGGAGTCATCCTCAACTGTTAAGTCTGGTTTCTACTTCCACAGCATGTTTTATATATGTTCCAATTTCCAATCATGTGCAGGACCTCAAAATTTCACCTAGACTATTGCAAATAGCCTTCTAAAGTTGTTCCTTTTCTAATCCATTTCATATAGCTCTGGAATTGATATTTCTAAAGCTCTATTCCACCCATGTCACTCTCTGTTCCCTAAGCTTTAGTGGACTCTTTTTGGCCTGTAGGATAAGAACTAAGCTGCAAAGGCATGGAGACAGGTGGCATGACACATTCTGGGGAAGGGTTAGTAGGCCACTTTGGAATTTGCAGTATTATTATATGTAGTCTGGCAAGAAGGATGAAAACCAGATTGTAGAGGGATTTAAATGCCAGGCCAAAGAGTTTACTTTGTCATCTCATTATTCTGACCTATCATCCAGGTCAGGGGTTGTTCATTTGGGATCTATGAACTTGTTTTTGAAAAATAGTTGATAACTTTATTTCAATATAATTGATTTCCTTTGTAATCCTATGTATTTATTTTGTGCATTGAACAGGTCCATAAATCTTTACCAAACTGCCAAAGGAAGGAAGGAAACAAACATTTATTAAGTTCCTATTATGTGGTAGGCACTATGCTAAGATATCAACTCTATGATGTAAAACCCTCTGTCCTCAGATTATGTGAAGTTTCAACAGCTGTGTGTGTTTACATACATATTATACATATATTTGCATATTGTCATTCAGTTGTTTCAGTCATGTATGACTTCTCATGAAGCCATCTGGGATTTTCTTGGCAGAGAAATTGGTAGGATTTGCCATTTCCTTCTCCAGCTAATTCTACAGATGAGGAAATTGAGGCAAATATGATTAAGTTCATACAGCTAGTATGTGTCTGAAGCTGGATTTGAACAAAGGTCTTCCTGACTCCAAGTCAAGTACTCTGTGCTGCATCATCTAGCTGTCCCTGTATTTGCATATATGTATGGGTTGAAATCAACTCCTGAAATAAATGCTTTGTAAGAGCATGGCACACTTTTATATCTCTTTAGAATCTGCATGGCCACCACTTACAACTCATTTTATCCCAAATAAAATTATATAGTGGATTCAATGTCATTTCAAATTTTTTCCTGGGGATTTCTTGAGCATCCATCTCCACTTTAGGCTGCTGGCAGTAATGAAAGGGAGTAATTTGCTCCCTATATAATTTATTCTTTCTTTATCTGATTTTACCAGTTGCTTCCTGGATATCTCTTCTTACCCATAGATATGTCCAAAACTAAACTCATTGTCTATCCCTCTACACTGATCATTCCTCCAAACTTCCCTTTTGGAGTCATCCTTAACTTTTCCCTCTGTCTCATCCTCCATATTCCATCAGTTGCCAAGTCTTGTCAATTCTCTAAAACATTTTACATCTGACTCCTCTGTATTCTCTGGGCCATCACCTTCATTCAGATCCTTATCATCTTCTATATGAACTATTATATTTGCTTGTAAATTAGTCTACCTGGTTTTGATCCTATTTATTCTCCACACAACTGCCAAAATAAATTTATTGAGAGACAGGTTTGACAATGTTGCTCTTCTTTTGAAAAGTGTTTGATAGCTCCCACATTCCATAATATGGCATTTAAAGCCATTCATAATCTGGCTCCAATCTACCTTTCCAGCTTTATTTTACTTTTCTCCCCATCATGTGCTTTATATTCCAGAGCTCACCTTAAATATCACCTTTCTGAAGATTGCATATTAAAGCTCTGCCTTCCACAGATAACTTTTATTTGCTTTTGGCATACACATTATATATCTTTAGTACAATGTAAATTCCCTGAGTGTAGTAACTATTTTTTCTCTGATTTTGTGTCCCTGGTGCCTGGCACAATGCCTTAGAAATACTAGATGCTTAATAAATGTTTGTGAAATTGGGATGTTATTGAATCAGATCAGTAACTAGTAGACTGGTCCCTAAAAGGGGTGAGTTCTGTATTTGGTTTATTGTGAAATTTGCCACTTCCACCAATCCCCTCTCAGAAATTTTCTACAACAAAAAAGCCCATCAGTTTTATTTGCTTGAAGAATGCCAAAGTGTCTTTTATTCATCATCCAGTAGATTGTTCACTTGTTCTAACTGTTCTGATGTTTTTCTGCTGGCTACCCTAGATAATAGCCCCAAACTCCATAACTCTAACTTCTTAGCCCCTACCAGCCTCAGTTTCTATCCTTCTTCTACTCTAGGCCTGACTGAGGCCATAGGAGCCACCAACAGTGATTAAGGGCTGAAAGAGCTCTCATTCCCATTACAACACAGGTAAAGACCCTAGTGGAAGAAGAGGATTTTCAAATAACTAATTCGTTAGGCAACTTATTTGTTGGGGACTGCCTGTGTGGAATGTCCTTCCAAAGACACTCCATCAAGTATGAGGGCAACCTATGAGTATCATCATAGATGAGAAATATTCAGTGTTTCTAAGAAGCAGCTTTATAACCATTTTCTAGTGACATGAGTAGTTATTTTTCAAAGATGAAAAAATCCCAAAACTCCAAAGAGATTTATATCTGTTGAACTAAGGTGTATGTATTAAGTCTGTGATGAAATAAGGCTTGATAGTTGGTTAGCTCCTCTTTCTCAGCCAGTCATTTGAAGAAGATTCAGTGTAAGTGGAAGAGATATGAACTTTGGATTTCTAGAATATGGAATTTTTGTTTGGCACCACCTGCAGGAGTTATCAATAATAATAAAGCAAGACATAGCTTATATTTGTGTAGTATTTTGCATTTATTTGTTTTTCCTCAAATGCCTTAGTTACCTTGTCTTGCCCTGCCTTTTGTCATCCATATAAGTGGTTTTTTAACATTCTGTCTTTTAGCTTTCTTCCATCACAAACCAAAAAGATGTTCAAAATAAAAAGAAGAAAAAAGAAAATGAAATTATAAATGCCTTGAAGAGTGAGGTAAGTAATTCTTAATTAGAAAAGGCTACCTCTGATTTTTAATATTTTTGTATTAAAAGTGTGATTTATCTAGGTACCTTAAATAATTTGTAATAATACTATGTTTAAAACTATGTAGAATTTAGATTAATTTTTTATATAACTTAAATGTGGAGGGGTATCAGTATAATTTGCTTCAAAAATCTGTGATTTCTTCTATGTGGGTACACCTGTCACCAAGGTAGATCACAACCCTTCTAACATTTAGTAAAGTTCCCTGTTGAAAAATTCACATGGTAGAAAAATTCTTTTGTGGGATATTTTTCCAAACTTAGGCAGGTCTTTTGGGGACAGATATTTAGTTATTGGGCCTATATTTGAAACTTACATAAGTAGTTGTCTCAAGTTTAAATAGTTGTTCCTACTTTGTATAATCAACCAGTTAACTAGTATTTATTGAATCTTGTATGCATCTAAGAAGCATTGTGTTTCTTAGCCTACTATTTGTGCTTATTATTTGTATTACATGGTGCTGTGTCCAGTATACAAAGACAAAAAGAACAACACTGTTCTTGATCCTGAGGCATTACAATCTGAAAAACTAAGACTAACATGAATTGGCTAGTTTAAGAACAATACTAGATAGTATAGAGTGTACTATCAAAAGTCTTAGTGCAATAGCAATCTTTAAGTAGCATAAAATTGCACTCAGACTTTTGGGTCACCCTATATCTAAGCAAATGCTAATTTGTGTAGTACTAAGTAAGTGAGGAAAGAGAGATTAATGGTCTGTAATTCAAGGAGGTATTTATGGAAAAAATAGAATTTGAGCTGTGCTATTTAAAGATAAAATGGATTTGGATAGATGGAGAGGAGGTAAAGAATTCAAGTGAGGGAACAGCATGAACAAATGCATGGAAAATGAGGAAATGGGGGCAGGAAAGAGTGAGACTTAATTATAGCCAAGGGTCCACATAAAGGAGTAGTAAGAAGTAAGGTTGGCTATGTGTTTATGTCATTGTCTTGTAATGATTTACAGTTATGTAGTGGTCCAAACTTCATAGAAGATAGACTGATGCTTTATGAAACATTGAAGAGAGAGCATGACACCTTGCTTGCCCATAGAGCAGCAAACGAGAGCAAATTGATCAAAATAATGCTGATTGATGGAAAAATAGTTCAAGGGGATTCTTGGAAAACAACACCATATCAAGTGGCTGCTGGAATTAGGTAAATTGTAGTATAAAGAAGATCATGGGTATTAAGTAATTGAGCAAAAGACTAATAGCATTTTTTTTTTCTGAAAAAGCCATTTTCTTTGATCAGTAAATCAATGGGAAATAGGGCCTTCACCCATACCACTTTTGGACTCCTTAGGAATGCCATTTAAATTTGGGAAATACATAATTTAGATTATGATCCTGTCTTTTTCCAACTCCAAATACTCAATTTTCCAAGTCATAATGAATGTAAAACAGGTTATCAAAGATATGAGAAAAATATTTACTCTTTCCTTTACTTAATAATATTGTATTATTTGAGTTTTTAAGAGTTTCTTATCATCTTTTAAATTTTTTTATTAAAGCTTTTTATTTACAGAACATATGAGTAATTTTTCAACATTGACCTTTGCAAAACTTTCTGTTCCAAATTTTTCCCTCCTTTCCCCCACCCTCTCCCCTAGATGGCAGATAGTCTAATACATGTTAAATATGTTAAAATATATGATAAATCCAATATATGTATACATATCTATACAGTTATCTTGCCGCACAAGAAAAATCGAATCTAGAAAGGGGAAAAAAACAAACAAACCTAAGAAGGAAAACAAAATGCAAGCAAACATCAGCAGAAAGCATTAAAATGCTATGTGGTGGTCCACACTCAGTTCCCACAGGCCTCTCTCTGGGTGTGTATGGCTTTCTTCATCACTGAACAATTGAAACTGGTTTGAAACATCTCATTGTTGAAGAGAGCCATGCATGTCCATCAGAATTGATCATATAGTCTTGTTGTTGCTGTGTATAATGATCTCCTGCTTCTGCTCATTTCTCTTAGCATCAATTCATGTAGGTCTTTGCAGGCCTCTCTGAAATCATCTTGTTGATCATTTCTTACAGAACAATAATATTCCATAACATTCATATACCATAATTTATTCAGGCATTCTCCAACTGATTGATATCCATTCAGTTCCAGTTTTCTTGCCCTTATCAACATTTTTGCACATGTAGGTCCCTTTCCCTCCTTTAATATAGATCTCTTTGGGATATAGGCCTAGTAGAAACACTGCTGGGTCAAAGGGTATGCACAGTTTGATAACTTTTTGAGCACAGTTCCAAATTGCCCTCCAGAATGGCTGGATCTGTTCACAGTTCTACCAACAATGTATCAGTGTCCCAGTTTTCCCACATCCCCTCCAATATTCGTCATTTTCTTTTCCTGTCATCTTAGCCAACTTGACAGGTGTGTAGTGATATCTCAGAGTTGTCTTAATTTGCATTTCTCTGATCAATAGTGATTTGGAGCACCTTTTCATATGACTAGAAATAGTTTCAATTTCTTCATCTGAGGATTGTCTGTTCATATTCTTTGACCATTTGTCAATTGGAGAATGGCTTGAATTCTTATAAATTTGACTTAATTCTTTATATATTTTAGAAGTCAGAATTTTGAATGTAAAAATGTTTTCCCAGTTTATTGCTTCCCTTCTAATCTTGCCTGCATTAGTTTTGTTTGTACAAAAACTTTTTAACTATTAATATAATCAAAATTATCTATTTTGTGATTAATAATGATCTCTAGTTCTTCTTTGGTCACAAATTCCTTCCTCCTCCACAGATCTGAGAGGTAAACTATCCTAAGTTCTTCTAATTTGTTTATAATATCATTCTTTATGTCTAGATTATCATCTTTTTAAAAGCAGGTAATTTTCATGTTATATGTATGAGTATGTGTGTGTGTATGTGTGTGTTTCTGTGTGCACACATTTGTATTATAGAGCTGGAAGAGGGAGAGAGGTTATGGTTTGGACTAGAATCAGGAGATCTGAATTCTGATTCTAGCTCTTTCACTAAGTATGTGACCATTGGCAAATCACTAAACCTCCAAGCATCAGTTCACTCATCTATAAAATGGGCGTGATAACATTCATGCTGTTGACCTCAGATAGTTGTTTGGAGGATTAAACAAGATAATGGATGTGAAAATGTTTTGAAGGGTGTGAAATATTTAGAAAATAGTATGGTATAGAAATGAGTCAGAGAACTAGTTTCAAATTCAACTTATCTATGTGATCTTGGGACAATCCTCTGAATCTCCCTAAACCTCAATCTCCTCATCTATAAAAAAAAAAAAGAGGTTGGATTAGATGTCCTCTGACATACCTTCTTTCCCTAGAGCTGTTATCCTATGAAATAAAGAGCATTATTACTGGTCCAAAAAGACAAAAATATGCCATCTTTGAGATTATATGCAAAAGAATTTGGCATAAAGACTCAGAATTTAGGTCCAAAAGAGGAGGACTCAATATTTTCTAATGGCACCATTACTGAGTCACAGCTTTGAGAGATAACTACTTTGAAGAGAACAAGACTCATTTGAGTATGTGTGTGTATATGTGGTCTGACATTTATTTAAATAATAAGTCATATTAATTTAAGTACATATGTAGCATGTACTTTTGCAACCTGAGTTGTTTTAAATTTTGGCTTACAAATAATATTGTACATGTATACAGAGTATTAATTAATTTCAGAATTATTTTTCCTTCAATAGTCAAGGACTGGCTGATAACACAATAATAGCCAAAGTAAATGATGAATTATGGGATTTGGATCGTCCATTGGAAGAAGATTCTACTTTAGAATTCCTTAAGTTTGATAATGAGGAAGCTCAAGCTGTAAGTATATTTTGAGAACTGATTTCTAAATTTCACTGAAGAGTTCTATTAGGTAAAAAAGCTGTGCATTGAAATTTAAAGAGGGATGTGTTCTTGTGGTACTTTAGGACCATGGTGTCCCATAAATAGAAATGGATTTCTGAGTCTTATATTGACTCAAAAAAATTACAAATTAGCATTATTCTGTATTGTATTTTTATTTATTTTGTTAAACATTTCTCTATTACATTTCAATTTTGTTCAGCCAGGCACATTTTGGGAATTTTGTGAGCCATAAGTTTGGCACCTCTGCTCTAATTGTTAACATTTATATAATAGATGTTCAATACAAGTACACAGAGTTCTTGCTTTATATAATGGACTGTTTTGCAGATGTCCATGCAAAGCGATTTTTACTTAAAGTGAACTAGCATGCTAATGTGAGGAAGAAAAGGTCTATGGATGGAGGGGAATGACAAACACATAATTCAAGGACACATGGGGCTAAGGATAGAGAAATGAGAATAGGAAGAACACATAGGCTGGGGAGAGAAATATGGTACCCCAGCACAGATAGATGGAAGATAGGCTTTTTTTTTCCTCTTAAAATGCTGCTGAACCTGTTTTATAGACTGATTAGTTATAGATTAATTTTCCTTGTGGAACATGAATTAAATTGAGACACATTTAATTCTAGAGCTTTTCACGATACATGTTTATGTCTTATGCTTGTTTTTTCCTTGAATATAATGTGTCTTTGATAACACTAACAGAGCCTTTTTGTTCTTGTGCATGTTTATAATATTCCCATTACCAACAGCAAAACATGATTTCAAATGCTAGTCAATAAGTGAACATTTGCTGAATAACCCTTGATAGAAAGCATTGTACTAGAATTCTATGATTTAAGGAAAGCCTTTGTACAAAATCCAAATTTGCAGAACTATTTAATTATTTGTCTTACTAAAGCTTTAGTTACTTTAGAAAATTAATTTCAGTACTTGTTTAAAGCAAGACAAATTCTTTTATGATAGCAAATTCCTTTATGAGAACTTTATTGACAAATCTCAGAAGGTATGTAGAATGAAGGATGAAACATACCTACAATGAGCTCTCTGATATAAATTAAATCCTATACTCTCTCCAATTTTGTATTCTAAAGAGGAAATAGAGGAAAATACTTCTCATTGTTTCTTTATGTTATGTCTATCTATATGAGAGGATATATATATATACATGTATTTATATCTATATATATATTATTACATCTATATATAGCTCTGGCTATATTTCTATCTATCATTTACCTTTTATATCTGTCTCTGGAACTAAATGGTCCTTAGATCAATTGAATGCCATTATTATTGTTAGCTTCTTAGCCAGATACATACATACATATATATATGTATATATAATTCATTTTATGGTAGCATAAAATGCCATGTAATATAGATATATATGTACCTATGCAATTTAGCATAAATATATATGTGTGTATATATAGACATATATATATCTATACACATACCATAGTATAGATATATAGAGATACCTAGTATTGTATAATTATGTATTAATATAGATGTACATATTTGTATACCTATAGTAAATGATGTTCCATTCTTCTATAAGATGATTTTCAAGCTAAAATTTCATAGAATCATAGAATTACAAGTAACCTCAGAATTCAGTCATATCCCCATGCAAAATATAGGTCATATCTATATCATTTCAGCAAAGGAATTATCCAGTCTCCTCTTAAATATCTTCAGTGATTGAAATTTCCAGTTGTCCTAGACAGTCTGTTCTATTGTGGGGCAGCTATAATTGTTAGGACATTTTTTTTTCTGAAATTGAGCTGAATTTTAGCACCCTATAACTAATTCTATGATCTGAGATTAAGAAGAATTAAACCCACTCCCTCCTTCTATATGATATTCCTTCAGATATTTGAAAACTGCCATTACATCCTGCTTTAGACTTTCTTCTCTAGGTTAAACATTTTTAGTTAATTCAGCTAATCCTCATTTGTTGTTTGTTTTGATGATGTCTTTTTGGGTATATCAATAGACAATAAAAGAAGGATATTTGGATTTCTGCTCATTTTTCTTTTTGCAGATATAATAGCTACATCACTTTACTCTATGCCTGATAAAAAACAACATGTAATTTTAGAGCTAGAAGGGACTTGAGTTTTCATCTAATCCAGTGGTGTCAAGCTCAAAGAAAAGTGGATCTCTTTTAGGCTGCATACTGACACAAAACTATAAATTAACATTAGTTATGTGGTATTGTATTTTTGTTTATTTTATTAAACACTTTCCTATTATGTTTCATTCTGGTAAAGATTATACTTTGTAGGTTTGGCCTCAATTCTAGCTCCCAGACCAAGAATTTGACGCTTCTGACCTAAACTGAGTCTCAGAGATGATTTATCCAGAGTTGGGCAAATGACCTCATATAAAAACAGTCTAGGAATCTGAATTGGTCATGTTGTTAGACTGATTATGAACTGATATGCCTTGGGTTTACAAGTTTAATTGTGTTGTGCAGCTGTGATCTCAAGCCCAAGGAAACATAAAGAACTTCCATTTGGAGGTGTAAAAATCCATGCTTCTAAAAATAAGAAAGGATATTGTTTTGCCTCATGTGTTTCAGGTTTCGTAAAGTTCTCCCTGACCAAGATGAATCCCTGACTATAGGAGAGGCACGCAGCCTGCCATAATAGAGAGAACCCATTTTGGAACCAGGAAAATTTGATTTTAAAGCCTACCTCTGACAACACTGATTGCAAAGCCTCTCCTGTAGCCTAATAGTAGGGCTCTTGGCAGCTTTCAAGACTATAAGAGAAAGGTACTAACCCACAGTGATATAGAGTTTTCTCACCAGGGAGCTTCTTATACTAGAAAAATCACAGCTCCAATCTTAATCCTGATTCTGTAGGAAGAGCAGCTGAAGCTTTAGAGCTAGTTTAGTCGATAGTGCTGGGCTAAGTACAGAGAGAGTTTGAAAAAGCCTCTTCTCCCCATGTGCAGGAGCAAAGGACTGAATTTTTTGCTGTTACACAAATGAGCATTAGTACTGAAAAGCCAACCAATTTTTATCCAATTTTGGTAATATCCTTTTATGGATGCCATGTCAGAACTTTTTTATGAATTTATTCTGCCACATTTAAAGATCCTGATTCTAGTGTTGCATATGGAGAGCATTACTGAGTAATTTTTGGATCTCTACAGGGTTATTGGGAGGTTTAAATGAAATAACATATGTAAAATGCTTCATAAACTTTAAATGTAATATTTTCCATATAAATGTTACATAAGTTTTATGTAAATGTTAGCTATTTTTATTACAACTAATTTTTTTAACAATATAAATTCCTTCTTTGTATGGTTTATAGGTATATTGGCATTCTAGTGCTCACATTCTTGGAGAAGCTATGGAAAGTTATTATGGAGGCTGCTTGTGTTATGGCCCACCTATTGAAAATGGATTTTATTATGACATGTTCATTGAAAACAGGTAACATTTTATTAATTTGGTGCTTACCATGAGTATGCTGAATATCAGAATATTAAGAATATTGATTGATATGGTTACAATTAATGAATTTTATTCAGGTAAAAAAACATTGGACACCTATTATGTGCAGGTCACTGTGCTAGACAACTAAGTGAAATAAAAGAGTTTACTTTAAAGACATCATCTTCAAGAGGCTGTGGTAGGGAGCCAAGACATGTAAACACAAGAAACTATATAACAACAATAACAAAAAAAAATACAGTTGCATTGAAGATATGGATGGAGAAAGATTACTAACTCTGTAGCAAAATATTAGACGTATAGTAACTGCTTATGAAATACTCGTTAGAATGCAATCTGAGGTGGGAGGGCAGAAATCAAGGAGGGCTTCCTGAAGGGTAGCATTTGAATTGGGCTTTAAAACATGAATAGGAATGCATTAGGCTAAGAATAGAAGGAACAGGGTCAACAAAGTCTTGAAGATAGGAAAATGTCTCCATGGAGACTTTGAGTAGTATACTTGAGTTGAAGCTTGAAATATGTGGAAGGATAATATTAGTAGAAAAGGCTTAGAAAATTGAATTATTACTATGCCAATATCTACTATATACCCAGTTCTGTCCTTGACAGTATGAAAGATAAAAAGAAAGTCAAGTCATAGTTCTTGTCCTTAAGTAGAAAACTAATTACTCATTCTCATGAGTCTTTTAGAGTATCAACTATCATAATTTGTCAAATAAAAAGATTACTGAAGAGAAGAAACAATTGGAGAATAATACAAATCAACAAATTATTTGATTTGGCAGGAATTTAGGAAAGGGAAAAATAAGAATAGGTTAGAGGAATTAGTAATGACTTCAAAGAGGAACTCCATAAATAAGACCTGGGAAAATGATTTAGATAGATAGATTGGAGGCCAGAGAGAACTTCCAGAAAGTGGAAATCACAAGAACCAAACCAGAAATCAATGCATTTAGTACATTAATGGCTTCAGTTTATTTTTCATATAACATTTTGAAGTGATTTTTTTAATACTTTTTAATCTGGCAAATGTTGCCTTAATCATGATAGAAATATTTATTCAATATTAGGATCATAGGGATAAAGATGAGAACACAAAAATTATTTCTTGTTTCATCTCAGTTATGATTTCTAAAAATGGATAAATAAAAAGTGTATGGAATTTGATTCTTAAGTGAGAAACTTTAAAGAATTAATGTAGAAAACACTTTGATTATATCAAAACAGCAGTGTCCCTTAATTATAAAATTGTAACTACAGAGAAGAGACTTGTTTTAAGGATTATGTTTTCTTTGGTCTAGCAGAATAATTCATCATTTATGGGAAAAAGGCATATGTCTTAGCTTCTTTTTTTCCTTTTGTGAAATGGAAAGTACTTTAGAAAATTTTAAAGATCAGATTAAGTTCCCTTGACTCTGAGAAAAAGATACTATAAATCCACCAATTTTAATGTATCAATTAGAAATATAAAAACAATTCCAAGTAACTTAGGAAGATAATATATAATTTCTTCTCAAAATTAATTGTTATTTTTGTTTTGATTAACAAAATTCTATTCTCTCTTTAGAGGAGTATCCAGTACAGAATTTCCAACATTAGAGAACTTGTGTAAAACTATCATGAAAGAGAAGCAACCTTTTGAAAGATTAGAAATCAGCAAAGAGATTCTTCTGGACATGTTTAAGGTAATTTATTAAAATGGTCTTAATATTTAGAAGTGCTCAGTTCTTGTGTTTAAAAATAATACAGATGCCTTAACAATTTTTCAACCTTTCCTCACCCAAAACCCTAAATTCTATAACCCCTGACATATTTACTTTCAGATTGTTTGACAATATTTTCTGTGGGTAAATGAACACAATCAGCAACTCCTGCATTTACCCATCCATGTATTTCTTGATAATTTTAAAAATAGGTAAGAGAGAGGTAGTTATCCATGGCACCAATATGTAGCTATTGGTGGAAAGAAAGTTGTTGAAAGGATTCAACTAGTCAATGTAAAATTATGTAAATTAAGATTTTTGGACTAAAGGGTCATACATTCTTCTCTGATTGATATTTAGCTTTATTTCTGATGGAGGCAGGTAGATAAAGAGTCAGATGGATAACATTTGTGTTTCTTTTATAACTTACTAACTTCATAAGGACAGTGTCTTTATGACATTTTTTTGGTAATTTAATATGTAGTCTCAGTTTTTGCTATCTCCTTTGGATTTTCTTGATACTTTTCTTTTAAATGATATGAGGCATAAATCTGGCAATCCATGCCTTTCATTTTCATAGGAGCCCCTGTTCCTATGACTTCTTTATTTATAAATACTGATAATTTTATTTTTTAAATGTACATTAAAAAAAAGCATTGCAAGTAGTCTCAATATTCTATTGTTAATGCATGTGTTATGGCTTTAACCCATAACCCATAATCCATGTGGTTATGGACCACAGCCCAATAAAATATTAATGTGAGGAATAATTTGCTGAATATTTCTCCTAAAATTTTTAGGCACAAAGTCAAATTAACACTGATCAATGATTCCTTTCATGACTATATCCATGAAATAAATATTTGCCATAAAATACCTTTTATGAAAGCAGGACAATGCCAATAAATATTTTGCCATTAACTTTTTGATATTCCTCTATGTTTAGATAAATTAATAATGAAGCTTTACCCTTTGATTTTGTTTTTTATATTCAGCGTATTATTCATTCTTTGAATGTAGGTGTTTTTACTTAGTTTGTGTGCTAATATGAATGTTTTCTTTGTAGTATAATAAATTTAAATGCCGAATCCTGAATGAGAAGGTTGATACCCCAACTACTACAGTATACAGGTAAAGGGGTACATAATTAACAAACAGGTCTTTACTAAATATTCCATTAATAGGCAACACTAGAAAAATGTCCATCTTAAGGCATCCTGTTCTTAACCTTGTGCTGTTAAATTCCCATCATTTTAAAAACAATTGAAAATATTTGTCGATTGTTCAAAATGAATGAATTATATATATAATCTTAAATAATGCTATATTATTTTGCATGCCTAAGCAAGGTCTCTAAAATGTCATCATTGTGCAATATTTACATCCTCCTCCTTCATTTATCAGTTGGAAAGCCTTCTTTTCTCTAATTCTTGAATTTGGTTGCCTCTTTTCTGATGGCTGCAGTTGGGTTCCCTAAATGGGCTAGATTTTTTTATTATGGTTAAGAAAAATAAATGTAAATATAAAATGAAAGTTTGGATTATATGATTTCTAAGATAAGAATAGACACTTTTAGAACTCTGCTTTCATCCTATCACACTTATGAAGAGAAACTGCAAAAACTTGCTAGCAACAGCCTTAATCATTGCTTTTTCTGCTCCATCTTGTGTTTTCACTCTGTTGTTCAGAGTTAAAAGTACTAATCTTTTGAATAAGAGAACTGATCTATGGCCGGCACACCTGGGTCAGCAGGTGATCTGTAGAATATTTGGCATGGACCAATTTCTACTTCCTAGCATATGTACAACACTGTACAGTGAATAATATGGAAGCTTTTTCTGGAGAAGTCACTTCTTTCCATATTTCCAGACTTCCTTTTTACTTTGATGATATTTTTGATCTTGACTTTGAAGTTATAAAATCTATTTTATAGTTTTCCTCCAATCCATCATTTTCCACAGGAAAGAGCTTTCCATTGGCATTGATTTGGTAATATTACTATAAATATCCTGAGCCTTATTAACTATAAAATTGTTTGGAATTGTCATTTTACATATTTTCTTTACATTATTTTAAAAATTCACTGGTTCTTCCCATTCTACTTTGCCTCCCCTCTTTATCTTTAAAGTTCAGTAAACGTTTTATATTTGAAAAGTTGTTTCTAGAAACTGGTCCAAACATAGACACAACTTATAAGAGAATTGGGGTAAAAAGAATGAATAATCCCTAGTCATAAAATGTAAAAATATAAAAATCTGATGCCTGACATGGGCTGGTAAAAAAAAAAAAAAACAAAAACAAAAACAAAAAACAGTTGCAAACAGGTTTTGATGCTGACATTCACTACTCTGGAAACTTAGCTAATCTAATTTCAGTAAACTAGAGAGTGGTAACTACTTTTGACATATAAGAGAGTAATCTTTTCCTCTTAATGCAAAGTGGCTTTGGTGTATTTGACCTTGTAAAAATATAATGGAAAGAATTTTGGATTAGAATCAGATGTGGATTCAGATCCTGACTCTGATACTCTGCTTCTCTATTTGTGTTATTTTGGACAAGCCACTTAATTTGTTGGGGTGTCAGTTTCCTCTTCTCCAAAGTGGGGAGTTGGAAGTGGTGATATCACAGGAAACTTCTAGAAACTTTCCAGTGCTTAACACAGTGGTTGGTGTATAAGAGTCACTTCATAAATGTCATTTGATGAAATGATTGGTTTTAGAAATTCATGTGGGATAGGAAAGGTGCTTTGATAATTTTAGGATCACTGAAGGACTTACTGGGATGTGGAATTTCAAACTCTACTTATTTGCTAAGTTTTACATAGGCTGTATGACTTGTAGGATGGATGTTCTATTGTTTTTGGTTTCAAGCAGGTAGTTGTAGACTAGGACTTGGCTTTTTGAGCTTAGATTAAATAATTGTATTATTCCTATCAAACATTGAAAATTTCCATATAGAATTTAATTTTAAAGATTGAGAAAAGATAACAAAATCTCTGCCTGAATATCTCAATAATTGCATTACAGGTGTGGTCCATTGATTGATCTTTGTAGAGGTCCACATGTAAGACATACTGGAAAAATTAAAGCCATAAAAATATTTAAGGTAAACATTTATAGTTTTGGTAATTGAAGACAAATTAAAAGATGGGCTATTGCATTTTTAAAAAAATCTGCCCACTCTAGTACCTTGAAATATTTTATTTTCCTTTTTGATTTTGCATTTGCTTCTGGGAATAATGTAAGCTAAAATTTTGTGAAATCTTTATTTATCTAATTATTATAATTGCTCCTTTTGATCTCCTTGCCACATTAATGCAAATACTATATATAACTTCTCTTTCTTTTTATATTATTTCATGTTATTGCAAATTGTAATTTAGCATGAATTATAGTATTTGATGCATATGGAACCTCTTTATTTTTTGTCTCTTTGGGGCTTATGCTTAGCAAGAGAATTTGACTAAATTTTAAAAAATACTACAGGAAAAGCCTTTTTCATAATCTTGGTATCAGTATCACAAATAGAAAATTATGAATATGTTAAAATAATTTTATTTATCAGTAAACATTTTTGTATTGTTACTGAAAGATTATATATTTCTTTCTGTTTGAATCATAGAATTCCTCAACCTATTGGGAAGGAAAGGCTGATATGGAGACTTTGCAGAGAATTTATGGAATATCCTTTCCTGATAATAAGATGATGAAAACCTGGGAAAAGTTCCAAGAGGAAGCAAAAAACAGAGATCACAGGAAAATTGGAAAGGTATGCCCCAAAGACATAATTGCTACTAATAAAATAACATTAATTTTAATGAAATATATGAGCTACTTAGGGGGGACTAGCATCTTTGGTGTGAGGGCTTACTGAACTCTTGTCAGGGCTGTTCATCTACCTTTAATGGCTCTCTTTTACTTGTGACTCCAAATAGCTGTAGCATGTGCGGCAGCCACACCATAGTAAACTGTCTTGGCAGATGGGCTAAAACAGGTGGGGAGTAACACAGGGACCTCAAACTTGTTGGTATATTAGGGGGATGTCTACCCCAAGCATGTGAAGATTTTTATCAATGGGATAGGTAGATGAGAACAATTTGTGCTAGTGGGTATGAAGCGGCTGAAGCAGGTGCTGTGGAGCACTTAGAGCTAGTCAGACATGGAAGACTCCAAGGTCATCCATTGCATTCTGACCTACTGCTAGTCATCTTGATTTTTGTCTTGCCACTGGACTTTGATGACCCTGGGACAAAGAGTTTGTGCAGTTCTGCCTCATATATCCAATTCACACTTGGATAGGATATCACCCCATGATGTCACTGGTCCTCTTTGAAAATGAAGAATGAATAATAATCATGTTACCATTGGTAGACCTAAAATGTATCACATAAAGTTAAATTCTTTTACAATAATCTTTCTACTTTCCCCCCTTGATTGACTTCAAAAGGGACCAACTACTAATTTCTAAATCTACCTTACTGTTCCACTTCAGTTTCTTTCCTTACTCCTCAAATTAATATCCTATGAACTATCCCAGCATATTCACTTACTACACATTTAAAATTGCATTTGTCTCTTTTAAAAGCCTTATTCTTGAATAATTAAAATTATTCTACATATATTTATTCCAGATGAGGCACCCTCTACTTAGTGTCTGCCTTGTACAAGAAATCATTTCAATTTGAATTGGTTGGATAATGATTACTTTTCCTTCAAATACTTTATTAATCAATAATTTCTTCATAAAATACATATCAAGCTTTGAAAAGTAAGTAAACTAGAAATATGTAAGAACATTACGGAGAAGAGAAAATAAAAGCTTAATAATGCAAAGAAAATCCAACCCTAAAAAACTATTTTAAAAGAATTAAATTTTCATAAAAGGGATAGCATGTTTTAGTAATATATAAGAAGTATGAATTATGTAGTAGAAATTTTGTGTTTTGTACTTTGTATTCAAATTTTAAACTTGAAATATGATTGTTTTAATGTAGGAACAGGAACTTTTCTTTTTCCATGACCTGAGTCCAGGAAGCTGTTTTTTCCTTCCAAGAGGAGCTTTTATTTATAATGCACTTATGGATTTTATAAAAGTAAGTGGATTTATTATTTTTTAATATTTCCTTCTTAGCATTTTGTATCTTCATTTTAGGTACATAAACTTTAAAATATTACGCCATTTGTACTTTTTTAAAAAATATACATAGTTAATGGAAAATTCCAAACTACTTCCATCAATTCTGTTTTCAACACTTTAGTGATTTTTAGGCTAATATGTTTTCATAAGATTTAAAGTTTAAAAGGCTCTTGAAGATAATTTAATTCATCTCACTCATGTTATAAATAAGGAAACTGAAGGTCAATTAGGGAGATGATTTGCTCAAATTCTTATAGATATGAACAGAGCTAGGATTAGAGTTTTGGTCATCTAACTTTCAATTTCAAGGGTTTATTATGCGATTTAAAAAAAATGGAAGCATGTTTATGTTCCCTAAAAAACATTCAAAAGTTTAGATTTTTTTCTAAACACTATTTTCTAAATTTTGTCTAAAACCTATATACAAAATCAAAGATTGCAGTTCTGTTCATTCAGTAAGCACAATGATAGATTAGATAATTGTCTCACTTCATCTCTGTATCTCTTGTCTAGCATAGTGCCTTTAAAATTTTTTTGACATTCTTTGTTTTTATATTGCCTTCATTTTTTTTCCTGAGGCAATTGGGATTAAGTGACTTGCCCAGGGTCACATAGCTAGGAAGTGTTAAGTCTGAGGACAGATTTGAATTCAGGTCCTCCTGATTTCAGGGCTGGTGCTCTATCCACTATGGCACCTAGCTTCCCCTATTGCGTTCATTTTAAAATATATTCTTCCCCTTTCACCACCTAAAAAGTCATTTCTTATAGCAAAGAATAAAAAAGAGAGGAAAATCAGTAACCCAGAAAAATAAATTGACACATCAGCAATGTCTGAAATTCTATATAAAGTTCTACATCCATATTCCCCCACCCCTGCAAAGAAAGGAGGGATAGATATCTGTTCATCTCTTCTTCAGAACCAAACTTGTCTATTATAATTATATAATATTCAGTTTTGCTTTTGTTGTTGCTATTTCTGTTAATATTGATATAGTGATTATGTTTACTGTTTTCCTACTTAAACTTATTTTCCTTCCCTATGAATTATCCCATGTGTCCCTGTATTCTCATATTTATTGTTTATTTATAGCAATGTTCCATTGCAGTCACAGACTATGAATTTTTAGCCATTCCCTAATTATGGGACATCTACTTTATTTCCAATTCATTTCTATTTCAAAAAAGTGCTGTAGTGAATATGTTGATATATATGAAGCATTTAAAAAAATATTCTTGGAATATATACCTAACAGTGGGATTTCTAAGTTATAAGAGTATGGGCATTTTTCTTATTTCTCAGTACAATTTGAAATTACTTTTCCAGAATGATTACACCAGTGCATAGTTCCATCAACAGGATATTAGTGTATCTATCTTTTGGAAGTCTCTCCAATTTAACTATTCATTTCTTATGTCGTTTTTGCTAGATTTCTGGGATTTACATAAAACCACATGATTGTCTTAGAATGATCTGGAACAATCTTGTGTATAATTAACAGGTTCCAGTTTTTCTTCTGAAAATTGTTTATTCACATCCTCCAACCACTTAGCCACTGAGCAATGGCTTTTAGTCATATACATTTATGTTAGATCTCTATATATCTTTGATAACATACCTTATCAAAGTACTCATTATAGAGTATGATAAATGTGTTTTGTATGGGACATTGAGCTTAATCCATATTAACCCACATTGCACCTTGATAGGTGATGTAAAAAAATAATTTCAAAAAATGAGCCTTGGAGAAGTGGGGAGCTTTGGATGTGGAATGATGCATATTCTGGTAAAGCAATTAATGTATTGGCTGACATGCCAATAAAACAAGTCCACCATTGTAAAAAATAAATCCCTAAGAATCTCTTGTATATTTGTATTTCTTCTCTTTATTATAAAAAACAGCATACAGTTTTCTCATCATTCAGAATTTGGGAAAAAAAACAGTATTTTACTGTACTTTAATGTCAGGGCTCATTTAGCCAATGTTTAATGTTAGATATGATCATAAATGCTTTTATAAAAAATATATTATTGTTAGTCTTATTTTTGCTTGAAAGAGATATATTCGTTAATTTTTTTTGTTTAATATATTTTGTAGGAGGAGTATCATCGGCGTAATTTTACAGAAGTGATGTCTCCTAATATCTACAATTGTAAACTCTGGGAAACATCAGGACATTGGCAGCATTACAATGAAAACATGTTTTCTTTTGATGTTGAGAAGGAGACGTTTGCACTTAAACCCATGAACTGTCCAGGGCATTGGTTAGTATTTTCAGTCTAATTTTAGATGTCCATGCTTATTTCAAATGAGTATTCAACTTTACATGTCTTTGTATACATGTAGATACATCTCTTACATTTATTGTGTCACTATTTGTTGGATTTGTTCTGAAGAAGTTTTTTTTTTTTTTCTGAAGAGGTCCTTTTAAAAATAATTCTTATTGGTTTGCTTCATTTCATAGCTTTGACTTTAAAATATACTTAATCATTGGCAGGAATAGAATGGTTAGCTGGAAAGTTGAGATTTTTGTTTTGATGGTTTGGGGAAATTACTTCTTAAAAATAATTTTTTTATTTCTTTATTTGAATTTCTTCAATCAACTAGCATTTATTAAGCATCCATTGTGTGTCATACTCTGTGCTTGGCACTGATGATTCAAAGATCAAAACATGAAACAGTATCTATTTTCAGGTTGTTTCTATTCTCTGTCTCTCTGTCTCTGTCTCTGTCTCTCTTTCTCTCTCTCTCTTTCCATTCATAGATAAGAAAGTTATGACGACACTTGACCCCCAATCAATAACTTCAAGGCTAGTATTAGGAGGCTTATTTGAATGAATGGGCTCTGGAAATGATAGGATATAGAATAATTGAGCCATTCTTAAGAATATGGACTTATATCCTCTCTCTATTTGTTGAGACAGTTCTCTCTGAGGAAGAAGGATCTTTTTGGTTATATATTTGATATGGCTCTTTTCCCCTCAATCTGATGCTATGACATATGTAAGGTTCATAAGAAATGGATATAATGATCTTGTTTTGTGCTCCTGAAGCAGGTTAGAGAATTCGAGATTTCCATCTTGAATTCCAATTTTAAGCAGATAGTCTTTAGAAAGTCACTTTATTTTTCTGTACTTTGTACAATTTTCATATAATTGCATTTGTCTTAGTCTAATGTTTGCTCAACGTCCACGTTCCTGGAGGGAAATGCCTGTCAG
Organism: Myrmecobius fasciatus; assembly: GCA_023553655.1. NCBI lineage: Eukaryota > Metazoa > Chordata > Mammalia > Dasyuromorphia > Myrmecobiidae > Myrmecobius > Myrmecobius fasciatus. The sequence continues at coordinate 43,519 of JAJPUD010001026.1, read as the reverse complement.
GCTAGCTGATTTTGGAGTTCTTCATCGGAATGAGCTGTCTGGAACTTTAAGTGGTTTAACACGTGTCAGACGATTCCAGCAAGATGATGCACACATCTTTTGCATGATGGAGCAAGTAAGCAAAAAATACAAAACCAAGCTGAATCAGTGGAGCAGCAGGCTGTTCTAGTGTTCACCTGCTTTATTCTTTTCTCTTCAGTTTCCTTCTAAAATAGTAACGATTTAGTTTTTATTGTTCTAATAGAACACATGGAAGGTTTTTATGCATGTTTAAATGAACTGTTTTTTGTTTTCCTGAATTATTTATAATTAATAGTTCACTTTCTGAGATATAAACATCAATAATAATGAAATTGTGAAGCATAGGAAGATTGATTTTTAGTAGAGATTTCTTAGAATCTCTTAGATAAAATCTTAGAAATTTTATCTCATAAATGCATTGTTACTTTTATGTGCTTAAAACTGAATTAACTAAAATCTTTTTAATAACAAGTAATTTTACTTATTTAGTTTCAGTCATGTCCAATTCTTTGTGACTCCAACTGAGATTTTATTGCAAATATACTGAAGTGGTTTGCTGTTTCCTTCTTCAGCTCATTTTACAGATGAGGAAGTTGGGACAGATGAGGCTAAGTGACTTGCTCAGGGTCCCATAGCTAGTCTCTGAGGCCACATTTAAACTTAGGTCTTTCTGTTTCCACACTGATGCTTCATCTGTCATACCACCCAGTGCTCAAAAGTAATTTTAGTAAGTTGTATAATTTTAGAAGGGTGTGATAAGATGTATTATCTAGAAATGTGCTGCAGTCTTTGACATTTTTCTATTTCAAAAGTATTTCAGTAGTTTTGAGGGGACAAAATAGGTGATAATGTTTAAGAGTTTCTATTTTAAATTCATCATTTGGTTAAATTTCAGATTGAAGAAGAAATGAAGGGATGCTTAGAGTTTTTACAATCAATTTATACAGTATTTGGATTTTCCTTTCAATTAAATCTTTCTACGCGGCCTGAAAACTTCCTAGGAGAAATTGAGATATGGGACCAAGCTGAAAAGGTATGAATCACAAAAAGTTTCCCATTTCCTTTTATGTTAGTTCCTTGTGAGTCCTCATCATTTTGTAATAAAATGTTTTTAATTATAATTTTTTTTCCTGTTAATCAATTGTAGTTTTGGATTACTATAATCCAGATGGCTTATGATTTGTCATACACATCATGAGAATTTACTTGGTGGATCACCAGTACATTTTTTATTTATTCAAATTTTAAAGTAACATAAAGCTTTTAAATTAGGAGAGTTAGTTTTAAAATATTTTATAGGGTATTCTTTTCATGGCAGATTTAGTTTTCTTTATGTTTAAAAAACTAAGAATAGAGTGCTTATTACTTTTTTATCATTTTTATTTATTTTTAGGCATACTAAGTTGTACTAAAATAAATTTATGTACATATTAAAAGCATATTCTTTATTACAGTGATTCTACTTCAGTGATTCTTACTCACTTACTTACTCAATAAAATATTTTTTGAAGCATCCTACATAATATGTGGGAAAAATAAAAGTACAAGGTAATATTCTCTCCCCCCTCTTAATATTAGCAACTTCAAAACAGCTTGCAGGAATTTGGAGAGCCATGGAAATTAAACCCAGGAGATGGAGCATTTTATGGGCCTAAAGTAAGTAAAGTAAAATTACTTCTTAAATAGCTTATGAAAAGTAGGCTGAAAAATTCTTGCATCTTATGAAAAATAATTTAATTTGCAGATTGACATAAAAATCAAAGATGCCATTGGCAGATACCATCAATGTGCTACTATTCAGCTTGATTTCCAACTACCCATCAGATTTAACCTTACATATGTTAGGTGAGTAGTTGAATTATTATAATGGTGATTTTAATTGTCATTTGAGTGATGTTAATAGCTTTGTTACTTAATAAAAAATAAATACTTTGTTACTAAACTGGGCTTACTGCTTCACTTGATATATGGTAAAAACCTAATAAATGCTTATTTTTGATTGACTAGTCTCTTATCACTTAAAACAGTCTTGTCAGAACTAGCCTATTTTCTTCCCTTCCACTCCATCCCAACTTAATGATAAACCATATCAGCATATTTTCTGTTCCTTAAAGTTATAAACTGAATTGTTTGATCATTCTTTATTCAACATCTTTTTTGTTTAACCTATGATTTTTACATGATGACATTTCAATGGAGATTCCATTTTTATAAAACAAAATTGACCTATAGACATATTAATCTGAATATTATTCATGAATCCTTTATATAATTTGTTATGCACACAAGCTTAGAATTATGATATGTCTTAGAGGTCAGCTAGTCCAGACTCATAATTTTACATATAGGAAAACTGAGGCCTAGAGAGAGCTTAAGTTATATTATTAATATCCTTCTTGAAATGAAGCATCCAAATCTGGGCAGCAATCCAAATTTAGTCAAACTAGAGCAGCAAAACTATCATCTCCCTAGTCTTGAACACAAATGCTTTTCTTCATGCTGTCTAAATTATATTAGTAAAACTCTGATTAGAGCAGAGTATAGTGTGACTGTCATCTTATATCTGGAGATTAGACTTTTCAATTCAATCTAAGGTTTTATTAGCTTTTTAGACTTCCACATTACATTGTTGTTTCAAACTGAGCTTGCAGTCCATCAAAATCTCAGCAATTTTTAAACAGGAACTGCTGCCTCACTCTTATGGTCCTTGTGATGTTGATCTTTTTTAATCCAAATGCCAGACTTATTGAAGTTATTCTTATTAGAGTTGGATGGGTAAGATCTTTTAGTATGCTGTTTGGCATCATGCAGTATGTTAATTATCATTCCAGTTTATGCCATCTACATATTTGAGAAGTATAACTTTTATGCTTTTATACAAGTCACTGATTAAAGATAAAGGGTCAAATATGTACCCCAAAGTTCTCTGCTAGAAATATCCTTTCAACCAGATCTCAAACTATTAATGACTGCTCCTAATAGTTCAACTATCCCAGTCCATCTGAATAATATTGTCTAACATACATTTCTCCATCTTTTTCATCTGAATAGGCTGAGAAATTTCATCAAATGTTTTGCAGAAATCTAAGTCTTTCTATAGCATTCTTTGATATATCAATGTACTAACGTTGTCAAAGAAAAGGAAAAAAAAGGTTACCATGATCTGTTCTAGCCTGATGAATATAGTACTATCCAAACACTGAAAGAGAATTTAGGAAATCAGGAGTGGTAGAACACAAAATCATATGACTTTTATCTTTATTCCATGTTACAAACATTAAATAATTTGCAAAGTCCAGTATTGTTTTCTTTGTTTTATAGCTTAGGAATATGTATTCACCCCCTTTTTGACAACAAAAGTGCTAGAAGGAGCCTATAAGAATATCAATTTGAACTTTAAAATTCCTGACTCATATATTCTGTGTATTTTGTCAGTGACTAATTCCATAATGGTTAGAAACTTTGACAGGTGTTCCATTACATAGGAAAAATCTTGTGTGGAGAGTAAATAAATGACAAAGATGTCAAATCCTAATCTCCTTGGGTTTCAGTTTCTTCATCTGTAAAATGAGGGGTTTGGACTAAATGGCCTTTGAGGTCTCTTACCAGTCTATGTTCGATAACTAGCTTCCCCTTTTCAGCCAAACTTGTTGAAAAAACTCTGTTCTCATTGCCTCACCTGCTCTCTTCATAACGTCTTATAGACCCTCTACAATCTGGTTTCAACATTATCACAACTCAAACTGCCTCTCAAAAATCATTAATGATCTCTTTTAAAAGGTCAGATCTATTGGCCTTTTCTTGGTTCTCATCCTTCTTGTCTTCTGCAAAGTATTTGCTAGTGCTGAACATCTTCTCCTCTGGGTCCTTTTTCCTCTCTAAGTTTTGTGAAATTGCTCTTCAGGGGTTCTTCATAGATGGCTGATTGTTCCTTTTCAGTCTCCTTTATTCATTTATCACTTCTGCCACTTCTAACTGAAGCAGTGAGGGAGAGGGAAAAGGACCACCTCCAGACTCTATTCTAAGCTTTTTTCTCTGTTGACTATTTTTTTTTAAATAATAGCTGTTTATTTTCAAAATACATGCAAAGATAGTTTTCAACATTTACCCTTGCAAAACCTTGTGTTTTCAAATTTTTTCCCTCCTTTCTCCTCAGCCTCCTCCCTTAGATAGCAAATAATCCAATATAGGTTAAACATTTGACTATCTCTTTATGGCCTCATCTGTTCATGTGGGCTTAATCATCTTTGTGTTAATGTCTCCCAGTTCTATATTTCTTTCTTACTCTCCTGAGCTATAGTCTCATATCACCAATTTATGATTTGACATTTTTGAACTGGGTGTTTTATTGATATCTCAAATTTAAGAAATCCCAAAGTGAAATTATTATCTCCCCTGACAAAATTTGACCCTCTTCCTTTTTCTGTCAAGGATAATCCCATCCTTACAGATACCTAAGTTTGCAATCTCGATGTTATTCTCTTCCCCTTTCACTCATTCCCCATATCAATTAAGCTGTCAAATCTTGTCATTTCTACCTCCACAACATCCTTCAAATATCTTCTCTCTACTCATACAGTTGCCATCCTAGTTCACATTCTCATCTTTGCTATTTCATCAGCCTCTTAACTGGTTTTACTGCCGCAAGTCTCTTCCCTCTCCAATACATCTTTTACATATCTGTTAAACTGATTTTCCTGTAGGGAGTATTTGACCATGCCATTCAGTAACTCCCATAGTTCTCTCTTACCTCCAAGATCAAATATAAATTCCTGTGACTAACTTTTAAAGTTCTTTACAACTTGGCCTCAGCCTACTTTTCTGCCCTGCTTGTATGTTTCTTCATTCCATGCAAACTGTGGTCCAGCCAAACTGGCCGTATCTGCAGCATTCTGTCTCTTATATTTGCCACGCCTAGAATGTATTCCTTCCTCACATTTGTCTCTCAGAATCCCTAGTTTATTTTAAGGGTTGGCTCTAGCACTATTCCAGCATGAGGCCTTTCCTGATGTCCCTGGTTGCTGGTGTCTTCTCCCCTCTCATGGGTTAATCTGCAAGCTTTTTGAGAGTAAGAATTATTTCACTTTTGGTTTTATATCTCCAGAATCTAACAATGTCTAGCATTATTTTGTAAATGTTTACTTCTTGATTGACTGAATGAGTGGAAATTTTTAAGCTACTTATTGCTACTTTTTTATTATGAGTTATAATAAAATAATTATTTTTTGCTTTTTAATTATACACTGATGTTCTGAAATGAGTCTCGGACTTTTTTCATAGAGATCAATTTTACAAATAAAATACAGTACATATATAAAAGTTTTAGTGAATATCAGATGCTTATCATTCTATCTTATTTTGTAGAGGAGAAAACTGAAAGAAAGGAATATAGTTATTATTAAGGAATAAAAATGTCTAACACTATATTTTTTATTTCAGCAAGGATAGTGATGATAAAGCAAGACCAGTGATCATTCACCGAGCAATTTTGGGATCAGTGGAGAGAATGATAGCCATTCTTGCAGAAAACTATGGAGGAAAATGGTAAATAATAGAGAAAAAACATTTTTTGATTGAAAATGTTATTGCTATGGTTTATTTTTAAATTGCCTTCATTTCCACATGTATCACTCTGCTCTCCCTACCCTGCTTTCTTCACACCACTTTATCCAGAAAGCCATTCCTCACAACCAGCATAAAAAGAGGGAGAAAAAGAAAAGCAGTGTAGCAAAACCAACCAACACATGAACCAAGTCTGATATCATATGAAATGTGCCATATCTCCCATCCCCCACTATTGCCAAAAAGGATGAGAGATGTATTTTTCCATCTCTTTTCAGGATTAAGCTTAATTATTATAATTACATAGCAATCTCTTTTTCCATTCTTTCTGTACTCCCTCTTTCTTTCCTTTCTTTTATTCTTCCCTTCCTCCCTTTCTTCTTCCTTCCTTTTTTCCTTCCTTCCTTCTTTCTCCCTTGTTTTCCAATTCTCCACCCCCCTTTCCCCTACCCCATCCCCTAGATGGCAAGTAGTCTAATATATGTTGAATATGGTAGAAATATATGTCAAATCCAATATATGTATACATATTTATACACTTATCTTGCTGCACAGGAAAAATCAAGTCAAACCAGAAAAAAATGAGAAAGAAAAAAGCAAACAACAAAAAGAGTGAAAATAATAGCTTCTATTTTACAGGATTATTGTATGTCTGAAATGAGTTAATATTTATAAAAGGGCTTAGTATAGTCCCTGGCACATATAGGTGCTACATAAATGTAGTCATTTCCCCACTCCTTTTCCCATATGTACATGTTTTAGTAGAGAAATATTGGTTTGAAATGATACAGTAACTATATCTTCATGATAAAAAATATTCCAAATTATGCCTCAAAAAATAATAGCTGTGTCAAAGAAAATCAGAAAGGCACATTGATATTTATTAAGCCCTGTTACTCTAGTTTTCATGTTCACTGGTTAACAGAAAATATGACTGTTTTAGGTTCCAAGTCTTGGAGAACTATTCAGTCTGCTGATGTGTATTTAGCCTGCTCTATATAGGTTATCACTAGTCATTATCATAAAAATGACTTTTTTGAAGGGAGTGGGTCTAGGTTTGTGACTTCATTGGTGTAGGGAACTATTATTGAGAAAATTCCCATGTCCACTGCAAATCATCAACTATTCTGCAACTTTGAGTCTTAGAGAAACATCTGAGACTTTAAGAAATAAAGATACTTGATTTGGGTTACACAGCCAATATATATATTAGAAGTAGGACTTAGAAAAAGTGTTTATAACCTAAGTCTTCCTAATTCCAAATCCAGCTCTCTATCTATTCTGCTACACTGCCTTTCATCTTAAAATGGGTGAAATGAAAATTAAAAGTTTACATTAAATGCTAATTGGGAATAAAAGCAAATATTTTTTATAATGTAGATTGTAGGTTATAAAACTTCTGAATTACAGCAAACATTGTAGAGACAACTTTTTTTATAAGAGTTTAGCTGAGAAAATGCAGAAAGATATAAGACTCTAGCTTGAAGAATGGAAGGCTGTGAGGTTTTTTTTAAGGATGACAGAGTTCTGAGTCTGTAGGCAACAAGAAAGGAATTAGTAGATGGGAAGAGATTGGAAGGAGATGATGGTAGAGGCAATCTGTTAGGGAAGATGGGAAAGAATGATGCTGAGGGCACATTTAGAAGGTTTGGCCTTGGAAAGGAGAAGATCACTTCATTATCAGAGATAAAGGGAGAGAGGTAAAAATGAATGACAAAGATTTTTTGAGATGAAAAGAAAAGGGGGAGTTTGTATTAAATAGCCTCATTTTCCTCAGTAAAATAAAAGGAAAGCTCCTGAGCTTTAACCTCCAAGTGAAGGGAGGGAGAGATGTGGAAGGTTAGAAGAAAGAAGAGGTCTGGAATAGCTTCTCTGGGGATTGGAATGGGGAATTAATCAGGGAGGATCAAATTAATCAGGGAGCCTTGTGTCAGGCTGCTTCCTATCTCATAGAGTTGTTGGAAAAAGAATTTTCAAATAAAAAGATTTTGAGGTATCAGCTTTTTTAGTCTTTCTTTAGCAGTACTTCGTGGCCTTAAAATAATAGGAAGAGGAAAAAAGTGGATGACAGAGTGATCCTGAGATATGTATTACATTAAAAATAAGTTAAAAATTAAATTAAATTGAAATTAGAAAATAATCTAGAACAAATGTAAGTTTATTCTAAAATAGCTTAAAAAATCAGTCTCGTTTATTATTTAAGTTTGCATAAATAACAAGAATGCTATTTTAAAAATACGTCATTCTTATTTTTCAGGCCTTTCTGGCTGTCTCCACATCAAGTAATGGTAATTCCTGTAGGGCCAACTTGTGAAGACTATGCACTACAGGCAAGATAAAAAGCTTTCTCTAATATGCACTAGATAGTAATATCTTTGCCCTATATTTTTTCATAATGGTTTTTAAATGCTACACAATTGAAAACTATTATATTAATTCAATAATTGGGAACATAGCCTTGGTTCTGAATGGAATTAAATCTATGTAGTTGTAAAACAAATTAATTACCACGGGGCTTAGGTGCTTTTTAAGATTTTTCAGAATCGTGCTTATAATATTTATCCTGGGATATATTCAAGCTACATTTTGCATACTTTCTATTAATACAAATGTTATAATAAAAAATTGTCTGAAATTTCCCCCCTAGATATCCAAAGAATTTTTTGAAGCTGGATTCATGGCTGATGTTGATCTAGATCAAAGCTGCACATTAAATAAGAAAATACGAAATGCACAGTTGGCTCAGTGTAATTTTATTTTAGGTAATTAAAAATTTTTATGTATGCCTTGCACTCTGAGTTATATATTTTTACAAAGTTAAGAATATTTGGAAATGTATTAGAAGGGTATTAATCTGCTTTGAGTTTGGCTTCAAATCAATAAAAAGGCAAGAATAAGGGTATTTAGTTTTCCAGAGATTGATTCTTGCATTTCAATGACCAATAAAGTGACCAATAATTGACCAATTAAATGACCAATAAAGTGATGAATATGGCATCACTATGTGATCATATCTTGGATGTTCAAAAAGCAGTTTTGTGTTAAATAGACCCTGAGGCATGGTTTGCTTGCTTTTTTCTTGGAAAAATGCTTATATACTTTTTATGTGCATGATATTACTAATCCAATGGTGAAGAAAATTATTTAATGGATGTTGATTCTTTAAGTAAAAACTTTTCTTGAAATCAAATTCCTTCATTTTAGTCACTTTATGGAAGTTAAATAACGCACTTGTTTTGCCTTTCTCCATTTATAAGAAATTTTATGGTTTGGACTAAGGGATATAAGTGGGAGTACCAATTTAAAATAAAGAAGATGGTTCAAATTCAAAATAACATTTGTTTAACAATTAGGGAAGATAATTCTTTAGGGAGTGATTGAATGCTAACCATTGCAATTAGTTTCAGTATCATACATGGTGCAGAAGTAAGAAATTTCATTTGTTTACGTGTAGATATGATGTTATTTCCTATGAAATTTTGAAAAGTTCTTTTCTACTAAAAATAATAAAAATAACTAGCCTAATATAGCAGCATCTTGGCATAATAGATAGAGAGCTGGTTTTGAAGTCAGGAATCTTGAGGTAGTTAACTTCTCAGTGCTCCAGAGAACTTTCTTAAGATTATGAATTACAGAAAAGGTGCTTATCTGCTTGGGTAAAAATCATTTCCTTAGTAAATAGTTTTCTATACTGATAATCTCACAGAGCCAGTTGAAATATAAATATATGACATAATTTATGATATCTAACATGGCATCATCCCAAATGTTTTTCAACACCTTCAAGATATTTTATACTGGGTATGATGGTCTATAGGATTTGGGAGAAGATATTTTATCTCAGGGAACTTATAAAGAAAAGTATAACAGTAATTAATTTTAAAAGAAAACACTCAGGGGCAACTACAGGTGGCAAAGTGGATAGAGCACCAGCTTTTAAGTTAGGAGGACCTGAGTTCAAATCTGGCCTCAGACACTTAACACTTAGCCTGTGACCCTAGGCAAAGTCACTTAACCCCAGTTGCCTCAGCAAAAAAGCAAAAACTCAAGATAAAACATTTTGTAGCATGTTAAAATTTCTAAGCTGTTGACTAAAACCAGAACATGCTTTTTCTTTTCCTCTTTAAACAGTGGTTGGAGAAAAAGAAAAAATAAATAATGCTGTAAATGTTCGAACAAGAGACAACAAAATTCATGGAGAAGCTTCAGTAGTTTCCACCATTAATAAATTGAAGAAACTAAAGGAGTCACGTACATTAAATGCAGAGGAAGAATTTTGAAGTTCCTGTGTTCTACTGGCCAAGCCTTAAGACATTTTCTAAGACTTGAAGATGGAATTCCTCTCCTTAGTTTCCTGAAATTTTATTTATTGCAAGAACTTTGGACTCATCCACAACAACAAGGCGCTAGCAGAAGAAAAAATGTTGTATGATTTCAATTTCAATACCTACTGTTCTGAAACAAAAGTAAATTATGCAGGTGTTAAGTTAGCAATAAAAGAAGACAATGTAGGGAAATTTAAAAGAAAATAATGCCTTGGTGTGTGTTTGTTAGATGAAGGAGTTCATTTTATTGAAAAAAGGAAAATAATGGCAAATACAGTGATTTAGTGATGTTATTACTAAGGATTAGTTAAACTTTTCAAAAGACAGATGGACTTAAAAGCCTGTGAAGCTTTGGGGTATACAATGACAATCTAATTTTATATCTTAGATATTTTATGGTTATTGAACTATATGGAAATTTTTTTCTTCAGAACACAGCAAATAATTCATGCAGCAAATACTTTGGACTTTTTCTTGTAGATGTTTTACACAAAAGTTTTTAAAAATGGAATCTGAATGGATTTATCATTATTTACTTTAAATAACAGAGAACTTTAGAGTAAAGTGTGTGCAGGAAGATATGTTGCTATTCTCCATATTGCATACATTAGAGATTTGCTTTTTTAAACAAAACTCCCTTTTTTAAAGAAAAATGAAAATAAGATAGCATTACAATTTACTTGATTAAATGCCCTAGTAAATGCTCCAAAAAAAAAAAGGATTTTCTCAATCAAATTATCTTTGATTAAATGACAGTCTCCTTATAATTTTCTTTTTAAATAAATCTATAGAAAAATAAAACGATTTCAGGATATATTGAAGAGGATATGTAAACAATCCTAGAAGTGGGATACAAAAAACAAAAACAAAAAAAACAACTGAAGGCATGTTATCTCCCACAAAGAGTTTGCAGTTTTATTAGAAAGACAAACTGTAACATTCATGAAAGTTTTATTAAGAAGTTAATTAGGTGGAGTAGAAAATGAGGTCAAAGTTAGAGAAAGTGGGCTAAAGTTCTCTTGGGATCCTTTTCAGTAGAGTTGGAATTTGGGTTGGATATTGAGAGCTAAATTGCATTTTGGATTAATAGGAGTGGGGAGAATCCTAGGACGGAGGAATGGCAATCTATGAGAAAGAATAATGAGCTCCCTAAATAAAGCAGAGAAAATTCATGTTTAAGAGTAAGTAGAAATCTATCTGGATATGTAAGCTGGGACCTGATTAAGAAGGCACATTGAAATCAAGGCATGGGAATTCATATTTTCGGAAGACAGCACTTTAATCAGGTACTGTGGCAGGCCTGAAGGATATTTGGGTAATTCTTATATGTGTATATTAAGAAGGTAGTATGGTACAATCTTTGGATTGATATTTAATATTTTTTGTATTAATTATAGGTGAAGGCTATATGAGGTCGGATTTGAATTCAGATCCTCTTGACTCCAGGGCCAATGCTCAATCCACTGCACCATCTAGCTGCCAAAGTCTATATGCTTTTAAGAAAAGACTTTGAAGAATTTATGCAGTTAAGAATGCAATTAATTTTTAAAATCTGCTTTTTCCTTGCCTGGTTTTATCACTCTTACCACTTATTTTATATACTAGTAGTATCATAGGATTATAGCTTTAGAGCTGGATGGAAATTAGCCCTTCTTATTTTGTAGATGAGAAAACTAAGGCCCTGAGGCTTACTTGCTTGAGGTTCCCTTGACAATTTATGGAAGAGCCAGGACTCAAATAAAATTCCAGTGATCTTGAGATTACACTGTAGGATAGGGGAGACTTTTGGTCTTTTTTCAAGTTACTCCACAAATTATCTGCTAATTTTGGAGATGTATAGAGCCAGTTCTTCCTGTCTTCCTCTTCCTTCTAAATCAGTAGTCAATCCACTGCAAAATTGTGAAGTCAATAGAATTTGTTATCTTTTTTATTCTCTTTTCTTCAATGGTACCTCCTTTCTTTACCAACTTAGGGACCTGTAGGTTTCTTGCTCTCTCCTCAAATAAAATTTAAAAAATACATATTTTCCCTATCCTCTTGAAAATCTGTTCTCAGGAAATATTCTGTCAAGTCACATATCATACTATGATTTTATAGTCAATGTGTTAACATCTTAGCTATGCTTTTGTATTTAGGCATGTATCTAATTGTAAAATGAAAGACTATATAGCAGGATAAAGAAGAAAACTCCTTGGCTTTCTGAGTTAAAAAGAACTTGCCTTGAAGTCACACCCTTATTACCTGAATATGCCAGGAAAGTCACAAGTACATAAAAGTTAAGAAGTAGAAAAGAACCAACGAGATCTAATCCAATCCTGTCATTTCAAAGCTAGGATGTGAACCTAGTCAGTTTTATCAATGAAATTCATCTCTATCCTATGATACTACTACAAATCATTGAATCACAGGGAAAAAGATCTCAGAAGCTATTGTGCCTCAGTTCCCCTGTCTCAGTTTCCTTTAATTGTTCTGCCTCAGTTTCCCTGAATTGTTCTTCCTCAGTCTCTCTGGTGGCAACCCTCCCTTCCTGGCCATTAAGACTGAGATAATTAGGGCTGCGGAGCTATGGCCACTAGCATTCCAAAGAGGCATAAAACTCCGGATGGCTTATCTCCAATGTTTGGACATATCTTTCTGGTCTCAGACTCAGTGTCTCCTAGCTCCTTATCAGAATTTATGATCCATCCTCCATACCCCCAACTTGTCAGAACCGAATTTATAGTCCTTTCCTGGAACTTTTATCCCCTTAGTATTCTACCCCCTTCTGCCTTTGTTTCATTTTGAGACAATAGTCCAATTCAGCCAACTAGTCTTATTTCTCCATCAATAAGCTATTAAAAATCTCTAATCTCTATGCTGCCTCAGTTTCTCTGACATTACAAAGCCAACTGGCTCAATTTCTCATTTTATTCGAGGAAAATGAAGTTAAATGGCTCCCTTGGAGTCACATAAAAACATAAAGGTAGAATTTGAACTCCTATCCTCTACTCACTTTTGAACACTCTAGTGCTCCTTTTCACTGTGCTTTGTCAATCTAACAGATTTTAGTGCCCTCCCACCTCAATTGTACCAACATTGTTCTTGTCAATCTCTTAATAGAATATAAGTTTTTTTAAATTATGGCTTTTTATTTTCAAAATATATACATGGATAATTTTTGACATTCACCCCTACGAAACCCTGTGTTCTAATTTTTCCTTCCCTTCCCCCCTCTCCAATCAGCAAGTGATCCAATATATGTTAAACATGTGCAGTTCCTCTATACATATTTCCACAAATATGCTGCACAAGAAAAATCATATCCAAAAGGAAAAAAAATGAGAAAGAAAACAAAATACAAGCAAACAACAACAAAATGAGTGAAAATATTATTTTGTGGTCCACATTTAGTTCCCACTGTCTTCTTTCTGGATGTGTAATGCCAGAGAAACTGAGGCAAGACAGAGATTGGTTTTTAAACATTTTAATGTGGGGAGTTTAGCTGAGTTTTGGTTAGCCAGCTGTATGGGACTCTTCCTTTTTTTTTTTAATTAAAGCTTTTTATTTGCAAAACATATGCATGGGTAATTTTTCATCATTGACCCTTGCAAAGCTTTCTGTTAGAAATTTTTCCTTCCTTCCTCCCAATCCCTTCCCCTAGATGGCAGGAAGTCTAATACATGTTAATTATGTTTAAATACTTGACAAATCGAATATGTGTATACATATTTATACAGTTATCTTGCTGTACAAGAAAAATTGGATTTGTAAGAAAAAAAAATCTGAAAAGGAAAACATAATGCAAGCAAACATCAATAGAGAGCATGGAAATATGTTGTGGTCCACCCTCAGATCCCACAGGCCTCTCCCTGGGTGTATATGGCTTTCTTCATCACTGAACAACTGGAACTGGTTTGAAACATCTCATTATTGAAGAGAACCCCGTCCATCAGAAATGATCATCATATAGTCTTTTTTTTTATTAAAACTTTTTATTTGCAAAATATATGTATGGGTAATTCTTCAACATTAACCCTTACAAAGCTTTCTGTTACAAGTTTTTCCTTCCTACTCCCCACCCCTCCCCTAGATGTCAGGATATCACTACATGTTAATTACATCATATAGTCTTGTTGCCATTGATCTCCTGGTTCTGCTCATTTCACTTAGCATCAGTTCATGTAAGTCTCTCCAGACCTCTCTGAAATCGTCCTGTGATCATTTCTTATAGAACAACAGTATTCCATAACATGCATATAACATAATTTGTTCAGCTTTTCTCCAACTGATGAACATTCACTCAGTTTCCAGATCCTTGCCACTACAGAAAGGGCTGCCACAAACAATTTGTGGGTCCCTTTCCCTTCTTTATTATTTCTTTAGGACATTGTTGAGGCTATCTTAAGAGCTCACCTTGTATGAGCCCTTTGATCTCAGAGACGAGATGAATGAGGTGGGAGAGTCATAGGGTGTGAAAAGAGCTCCAGTTTATTATGCCGCACAGCCTTGTTGATATCCAGTTTTGCAAGCGTGATCAGTGTGTGAACAGTAGGCAATCCCCAATCACCATTCAGAGAAGCAGCTTGTGGGCTTTGTGTAGGCATGTTATCTGCCAATGGGAGGAGAGCCAATCCAGCAATGTAGCAACCCGCTCACAGGTGAGAGGCCTTGTCAAGGCATCCCTGCTCATGAGCAACTAGCTGTGACTCTCAGGCTCAACCCATTCCCATGCCGTGCATCAGTGCTCATTGCTCAACAAGGGTGTTTCTGCAATGTGGCAGAAAACTTAGTGTGCACCACAAGTCAAGGTGGCCTCTGTACTCCCTTTCAGCAGGGTCCCATACCTTAGCAGGACACAAGCCCAGTTGAAACATTGCTGAGTCAAAGGGTATACACAGTTTGATAACTTTTTGAGCATAGTTCTAAATTGCTTTCCAGAATGGTTGAATCAGTTCACAACTCCACCAACAATGTATTGGTGTCCCAGTTTTCCCACATCCCCTCCAACATTCATCATTATCTTTTCCTGTCATCTTAGCCTATCTGAGAGGTGTATAGTGGTATTTCAGAGTTGTCTTAATTTGAATTTCTCTGATCAATAATGATTTAGAGCATCTTTGCACACGACTAGAAATGGTTTTAACTTCATCTGAAAATTGCCTGTTATTATCCTTTGATCATTTATCAATTGGAGAATGACTTGAATTCTTACAAATTTGAGTCGATTTCTATATATTTTAAAAGTGAGGCCTTTAGCCCCACATGTGCAAGAATGTTTGTGGCAGCCCTTTTTGTAGTGGCTAGAAACTGGAAATTGAATAGATGCCCTTCAATTGGAGAATGGCTGAATAAATTATGGTATATGAATGTTATGGAATATTATTGTTCTGTAAGAAATGACCAGCAAGATGATTTCAGAGAGGCCTGGAGAGACTTACATGAACTGATGCTGAGTGAAATGAGCAGAACCAGGAGATCATTATACACGGCAACAACAGTACTATATGACGATCAATTCTGATGGACATGGCTCTCTTCAACAATGAAATGTTTCAAACCACCTCCAATTGTTCACTGAAGAAAGCCATATACATCCAGAGAGAGGGATGCGAAATGTGGACCACAACATAACATTCTCATACTCCTTGATTGATGTTTGCTTACATTGTGTTTCCTTTATCTGATATATCGTTTGTGTAGATAAGATTTTTCTTGCACACCAATGATAAGTTTGGAAATATGTATACATATATTCGATTTGCCAATATTTTAACATAATTAACATGTAGTGGATGTCCTGCCATCTAGGGGAGGGGTGGGGAGTTGGGGGGAAAAATTTGTAACGGAAAGCTATGTAAGGGTTATTGTTGAAGAATTACCCACACGTATGTTATGCAAATAAAATAAAAATTAAAAAAAAAAAGTGAGGCCTTTATCAGAACCCTTGAATGTAAATCCCTCCCCTCCCCCCCCCCTTTATTGCTTCCCTTCTAATTTTGTCTTCATTGGTTTTGTTTAGAATATAAACTCTTGATGGAAGAAACAGTTTCATTTTTCTCTTTGTATTTCCGGCACCTATCACAGTGCTTTGTATACAGCAAGGTTTTAATAAATGTTTACTGAATTGAACTGAATCATTAGGAAAGATCAGTCCTTCAAACTTCTAAAGAATTT
The DNA here is from genome assembly GCA_023553655.1 of Myrmecobius fasciatus. Classification (NCBI taxonomy): domain Eukaryota; kingdom Metazoa; phylum Chordata; class Mammalia; order Dasyuromorphia; family Myrmecobiidae; genus Myrmecobius; species Myrmecobius fasciatus. The sequence continues at coordinate 27,458 of JAJPUD010001026.1, read as the reverse complement.
CCCAAGAAGGGATGTTGGGGGAAAGTGAGATTCACGCAGAAAAAGTTTTGTTTTTTAATGTCTTTTTGCAAATATTTATCTTTCCTCAGTGCCCTTTCCCAAGTAGATAAACAATCCCCCCCCCCAAAGCCCCTTATAATAAATCCTCATAGTTCAGCAAAACTAATTCCCACATTGGTTATGTCCAAATTTGCCTATTTCCTCCTGGGATTTTGGAGGATAGCCCTTCTGGCAGAAAACAAGCATCATGACTCAAGTTTATCATAAAATGATCTGAGTGTTAGTCTTTCAGAATTGTTTTTCTCTTTGTCATTGTAAATTTTGTTGATCCTGAAACCATCTATTTTCTAATTTCTCACATTCACATACCACCATTGGTTTAGCAATTTACCCTTAGATTGGCATCCCTTTAGCTTTCAGCGTGGGGGCTACTATACAAAGAGCTGCAACTAAATATTTTTGGAGGAGTTACTCTGATATCATGGTCCAATAGAGCTAGCTATCCCTGGGTCAAAGGGTAAGCACAGTTTAATGTGCTTTTGGGGATAATTCCAAATAACTTTCCAGAATTGTTGGACTAATTCACAACTCTACCAACAATGCATTGGCGTTTTTTGTTATCCCACAGTCCCTTCAACTTTTGTTATTTCTTTTTCTTTTTTGGTCATCTTTTCCTAATTTGGTGGATGTGAGCTAGAATCCTGGAATTGTTTCAATTTGCAAGTCTCTATTAGCATTATTATTATTATTTGTGTGTAGCTATTGACAGCTTGTACTCCTACTGTTCCTCTAAATGCCGCCTATTCATATCCTTTGACCAGTTCACTATCCCAACCAGAGTTTCGTTTTAACACTTTCCAAAGTCGAGGATTCGATTGGTTTGCATGCACGTGCGCCCACTGATCCAGAGGCAACAGGGATGGGGGTGGGGGGGAGGGGCAAAGGCGCGTCCCGTTTCCAGCCACTGAGAAACCAGCTCTGGCCCCGCCTGCTTCCCCGACTCTCTCTCGGAGCTTCCTATTCGCGGGTATTTCAACCGCATTGACGTATAACGTAAAGACCCGGAAGTGAAAGCACGCCGACAAAATGGTGGCCGTGGCGGCTGCAACTGCGGCGTTCGGCGGTCTGAGCCGCGTCTTGCTCTTCCTCTCACAGCTCTACATCTTAACGGGCGGTGGTGAGTCGAGGACCAGTATCTTCGGGGCAGATTCAGGCCTAGAAAGGGGAGGGACTGCCGAGGACAACGAGTGGGCGTCTAGCTCCCCTCCGGAGCCGCTCTGCCGGTGACGGTGTGCGGGGAGAGGAGAGCAAGGGAGGCTGGGGCGCCCGTAGCCCTAACTGGGTAGTTGTTACCGCTATCGCTGGAGGAGGAGGAGGAAAACACTCCCCGCCCCGCCCCCTCCCTCTCCTCGCTCCGCCCCGGAGTGGGGGGGTGACCTCACCCCCTTGCCCCGGGGAGTGGGGTGGGAGTTCCTCTGGCCGGCTCTTTGGTTTAATTAATGAAACTAGTTGCAGATGGGGGAAATAGGGGCCCCTCTCTCTCTCCCTCTTCTCGGTCCCTCTCCCCAAACGAAGCGATGGGTTTTGCCTCTGAACAAATCGGAGATGACTAACAGTGAAGGAATAACTTAAGGGTTCCATAAACCATTTTTGGCCCCGCCGATTACTTTTGAAGCCAAAGTGTTTTAAATATCTGGTTAAATGTTTTTAATTGTAGGGTCATTAAATATTCTGTCACGCAGTGAATCTACCTTGTTTAAGCGCTTTCTCTCTGTTAAGTGCTAGGGTTACAAAGAAAGGCAAAACAGTGCCTGCTTTGGACGAACACCATTTGGCGGGGATGCAAACTATATATAAGCATGCAGTGTACCGGATAAGGTGAGATGAGAAAAGGCTTCTTGCAGAAGATGGGATTTTAGCTGGGACTTGAAGGATGGAGAGATGAACGGGATAGAAGTCTGCGAGCTGGTGGGACGGCCACTGAAAATGCATGGGGTCTAAAGATGGAGTGTCTTGTGATGTGAGGAATGGCAGGAAGACCAGTTATGAACATTATAGAATTGGTGGAGGGGAGTGAGGTGTAAGACTGGAAAAGTGTAACGGGGCCAGGGTATAAAGGGCTTTTAAAAGCCAACCAGGATTTTTACATTTGACCCTGGAGATAATAGGGAACCATTGCATTTTATTGAAGAGTTATAATAGCAGACTCCTGCTTTAGAATATGAATCTTAACAGCCATGGAGGGTGGACTGGAGTGGGGAGAGGCTTGAGATAGAAGGATCAACCAACAGATTAATAGTCTATGTAAAAGATGATTAGAGCCTGCACCTGGGTGGTGATAGGTTCTGATTGGAAATATATATGGGATTGGATATATGGAGTGAAGTTATAAAGAGTCAACAAAACCTCTGAGTATTCAGGTGACTAAGGGAAGTTGATGCCTTTTAACAGTAAATAGAAAGTTAAGGGGTGATATATAATAAACTGTTGTTAAGACAAGGGTAGATACCTAAATTTCCATAGGGGAGATATGGTACGATGCAAAAAATATTAGTTTTAGAGTGAGAGAACATAGAGTGGTTGAGCAAAAATTATTTAAACTCCCTGGGTTTTAGTTTCCTCCTTTGTAGGAAGTTTAAATAAATGGTCGTGGATATCTTTCCAACTATTGAACTGTAATTCTAAAACTGAAAATAAGCTATTCTTCAGTCAATTATAAGTAGTGTAGCAATTAAGTTATATAGTCAATTTGGAGTCTAGAAAGGTTGACCAACAAAGCAATAATGTAGTCATCAGGAAAGAAGGTGCCAGGTTTGGTGGGCAAAAATATCTGATTGTGAAGGACACTGCTCTATTGAAGGCTAACTCAGCTTGATGGAGGCTAGAACTGTTTGTCAAGCTCATCAACTCCTTTGTTAGCAAAGCACTCTAATGTTACTAATTTGATTTTCTAAATAACTTTTCCTATTGGGAAGAGAGTGGATCCAATACTGAAATCCAGAGTACTAGATTTACTTATTGTAAATTGGCAACCTCGTTTATTTGGTCTTGTGTAGTTAGTGTGAAAGATTGATTATTTCTGCTCCTTCTCATAGACTGCAGAATTTACTAACAGATACTTGACTTTGATTCTTACAAGGTACTATCTTCTAAATTAGCCTCTCGTCCTCTCTGTAACAGTTGAGTAATGTTGTTCTACAAAGTTATAGTAAATGCAGAGGATAGATAGATTAGAAAAATTATCTCCAGGGACAGCTAGTTGGTGCAGTGGATAGAGCAACAGCCCTGAAGTCAGGAGGACATGAATTCAACTGGACCCCAGACACTTAATACTTCCTAGCTGTGTGTATTATTTGCAAAACACATAGCACCTGGATTTGTTTTGTTTTGAAACATCAAGAGTGAATTATGCATCTCCTTTTAAATGTTTAATTAGTAATGTATAGCAATCCACCAAAGATGATATCAGATCATAGGATTATAGATTCAGACTTGGAAGAGATCTAATCTCATTTTACAGATGAGAAAAATGAGGCCTGTCCAACGTTACACAGCAATAGGCAGTGGAGTAAAGATTCAGTTATCTGATATCAAGCCCAGGGAGAACTCTTTCACTTGTACCATTATGATTTTCAGTAATATGGTGACTTACTCATTACCAAGACTCTGGGTAAAATGATAAAGAAGGTAAAAATTATATTTAATGTCTTCCCATCTCCAATTTCTGTGCCTCTTATGCTTTTTGGTATCTTTTTTCAAATTAATGAGTAAAAGTTTTAATACATGTGTTTAATTCTGTTGCCATATTTTGTGTTCCTAAGTATAATGAAATATTGTCAGATCTTTATTTCAAATCTATCCCCCAATTTACCAAAGACTTCATATTTTGTTATGTAGTGATTATTTTTTTTTACTGTATTTAAAAATTTAATTTCTTCCTATATTTTTAGTGCAGTAGTTGCCTCTCTTGTTTTTGTTTTTACTGTTGCTAATTAAGACCTTTTAGCTACATTAAGACATTACTAAAATTTTCTTTTCTTTTTATTCATAATGATTTTTATCTTTTTTTATTCATAATGATTTTCTAAGACAAGCTTTTCTCTCATCTCACAGAAAGTACAGAAACTCCATCTTATGTGATGAAATGCCCAAGCAATGGTTTGTGTAGCAAGCTTCCTGCAGACTGCATAGAATGCAAGACAAATTATTCCTGTGTGTATGGAAAGCCTGTCACTTTCGACTGTACAGTCAAATCTCATGTTACCTGTGTTGTAAGTATGAAACCATTCATCTTAATGAATGTCAAAAATAAATCCAAATCCATGTTAAGCATAATTCACTCGATGTTTCAAAACAAAACAAAACAAATCCAAGTGCTATGTGTTTTGCAAATAATATTTTATGGGAAAAAAATTCTTAGGAAGAAACTGAAGTTAAAAATAATTTGTGTCATCAGATAAGTCATTTAGTATATTATAACATGTTATTCAAGACATTTACTGTAGACCTTCTGGAAAATTGCAATTCCTATCTACTGTTGTTTATTTCAGATTGATTCCCCCTAAGAAGATTTACTTATACCTTTGAGCAATAATGAAGACTATTTTGTCATTTAGGACTGGTTTATTTATTGGGCTATAGAGGAACTGACTAAGTCCTTTAGAGTTTTAAAAATATGTATGTATTTTTAAAAAAGTCAGGAGGGAAGTATAAAGCCTACAGTTCTTTTGGAAGCATAATGACAGATCTATTGATAAGTCCTCTGTGGTGTCCTTATTAGCATTTTTACTGAGTCCCAAGAACATTATTTTTCTGCATTCTTGCCATTTCATAAATTAATAAATTGTTTTCAGCATTTAAATTTTATTTGGTGGAGATACCCTCTTGAAATGGACTGTTGGCAAGTGCATAGGTATATTCAAAAATAAACTAGATTATCACTAAAGTAGAAAAGTGAGAAGAAAAAAAAGTTTGATGATGACTCAGTTAGAATCCAAGGGAGATTGTTTCATTAACATTATGCCCATCATCTTTCTCCTCCTACTTGGATGGGTAGAGTGGGTGGGTGGGTACATATGTGCATGCCCCCATGCTGTAGATCCCTTCCTGACTGGGTTTCTCCTTTTATTCTTTTTATTTCCCCCTTAACCACCTGGCAGCTTAGACTTGAGCTACTTCCTCAAGCTTTCCTGATCCTTTGTCCTTTGATTTACTTATTTCATTTATTCTTATCTCATTTTAGGTTTCCCTTTCCTCTTAGAACCTCTATGTACCTACGTGAGTAGGAAGTTTCAAAATATACTTAAACTGATACTCAAATTTGAGTTTTTATCCACTGGGAGGACAATTGCTATGCTTAAAACAATTGGCACTATTATTGAAAAATTGATTTCTGGTAACAACAGTTTAGTCCTCCAACTAATAAACCTTATTTCAGTGTCCTAGCCTGATTCGAGATACAACTGATTATCCCATCTAGTTCCTCCCTGAAGACATATGTCACTGACTGTTCTCTTTAATCTAGAATTAAAAAAAAAAAAAAAAAGTTCAAGAGTAGCAGAAAAAGGCAATAATTTGAGTGTGTCTTTGTCAGATTCTACAAAGAAAAATGTGAGACTTAACAAGGAAAGCAGTGTGGTATGGAAAGTGGGCATTTAAATAGTTTGTAAAATCCAAGTGAATTTTAATTAAGCCTCTGTGAGATGTAGTGTCCTTGTTCTCCGAGTCCTATGATTCTATGTTTTTGAAACCTCATACAAGACAATGTAAACTGTGTTTGACACATTGACAGGTTGTTACTATTTTGCTAATGCTATGTCTTTTGACATGTAGGATCAGAACTTCACAGAGCAACATAATTTTACAATCAACATGACCTGCAGCTTTTGCTGGCAACTTCCAGAAACAGATTATGAGTGTTCCAATGCTACAAACTGTATGACTGTCTCCTGCCCCCGACAGCGTTACAGTGCCAACTGTACAGTTCATGATCATGTTCATTGTTTGGGTAAGTTATATGTTAAGCAGATAATTTAGGGGGTCTTCTAGACAAAAACAAATCTCAAATACTTTTTTATTTATTTTGGGGGGTGAGGCAATTGAGGTTAAATAACTTGCCCAGAGTCACACAGCTACTGAGTGTTAAGTGTCTGAGACTGCATTTGAACTCAGTTCCTCCTGACTCTGGGTTTGGTGCTGTATCCACTGCACCCATGTACCTGCCTCTCTTATACTTTTTACATGGAATTTGAATTTGAATTTTATTGTCCTATAAAATAACAACTTGCTAATTTCATGTTTATGCCTTATGATAACAAAGGATCTAATTTGATAATGAACTAAATAAAGTTTGAGAATGAACTGTTGCATCATTATAAGATTCTATATCACAGGCAGCTTTTGGCATAGCTAGTATTTCAGGTACATTCAGCTTTTACAAAGTTGAATTATAAGTGTTATATTTGTTTATTTGTATCAGATAAGATATTAAAAACTAGAATGGATGAAGAATTTCTTGGAATCTTTTTATTTCACTGAGTAAAAATTATCTTTATCAAATACAATAACATTAGCTTATCGATTTGCAAATTATAGTCTCCATTAATCACCATTACTTCTTCTACCACAGTATTACTTGTTATACCCATTTCCATTGTAGATTGTATTTCTTTTTTAAGGTAAGCGCACCTTTCCCAAAATGCTGTACTGTAACTGGACTGGAGGTTACAAATGGTCTACTGCTCTGGCACTGAGGTAAAGAGTTCCTAAAGATTTTAACTTGAATTTTTTCAAAAGATGCTCTGCAGATCCCTTTGGTATATAGTCTAATCTGATAACAAACTGAGCTAAATGAAAATATTCACTGAATTAAGTTTCTGCTATATGTAAGATAAGCACTTTAGAAATTACATTACCTACTACCAGGATACATTTAGTTGATTAGGGATAAGAGGAACTTAGACTGGAATTGTTGACATTAATCCTTCTAAGATGACTGATGTTCTAGAAATAACTTATTAAGTTGTTAATATTTGTATTCCTTTTTGGTTTATGTTAAAGTTTTAAATAATATTAATAAAGTGTTTCACTTGAAAGCATTGTTATAGGGGATAAAATATTAGACCATGATTAAAATGGCAAAATATCATCAAGGGCTTTTTCTTTAAAATGCAGAGTGTTTGGTTTTAATTCAATTTAAAAATTTTCCTTAATATGCTTTAAAATAGACACTGAACATACTGATTGATTTAATAGTGTTAAAATTCAGAAACCAAGTTAACTGTTGAGGAAAGAAAAAAAATAATCTTTGCTATTTTGAATTCACTTTATTTTTGTAAATGTTTTCCAATGGGAATTTTAGCATTTAGTGGGGTCTTAAAGTCCCTCCCTCATTTTTTTTGGAAATGAGGAAACTGAGATCCAGAAAAATGAAGTAATTTTTCCAAGATCCCATCTTTTGAGTATATTTCATTTTCTACAGAAGACTTATGATTCCATCAGGCTAAGTCACTTTCAGAGTGGAAACTCCTTAGTCTGATTCAGATCAGTGATTCTTTTGACATGTAGTTTCAGAGAATTCAAGAAGGCAGAGGAGGGTTACATGACTTCCCTACTCACATGGCAGGTAGGAATTAGAGGCAGGCCTTGAACCTAGATCTACCTGATTTGACCGGTTTTCTATTCCATCCTTCATTGCTTTGCAATACTCTTTTAAAATTTATAATTTTTCTTTGTTAGAAAATGAAGTGACTTTTTTTTCTTTGGAAAACATCAAAAGTCAGGTTATAGTATAATTTTGATACTAGAATTCTATGACTGCATTGACTTTATTTTGTATACACATGTACATGTACACACATAAATATTGTCTTCATACCCAAGATGTTTTTTTTCCCTTCAGCTGCAGTGTTGGAAATTAATTTGTATTAGTATGATTTGTTTGAAGTTTATGGTAGACATTCATTTGTTGAAATATAGTAATTGTTTGTAGACATGAAAGGAATTTTCTTTTACTTTGAATGAGTTAGGGAATTCGTTTGTAGTCAACCAGAACTTAATATTAATCAGTCATGGTTTTACTTTATAGCATTACTCTTGGTGGATTTGGAGCAGATCGATTCTATCTGGGTCAGTGGCGAGAAGGTCTAGGCAAGCTATTCAGCTTTGGTGGCCTGGGAATATGGACTCTGATAGATGTTCTACTAATTGGAGTTGGTTATGTTGGACCAGCTGATGGTTCCTTATACATTTAAAAATGGTGAATGTGCTTCAGAAAGGGAGCAACATTAGAAACATCCTTAAGAATGTATAAATCAGTTTTAATTGTGTCAAGTTATTGCTATTTGTATGTTTTAATGTACAGTATCTGTACTTTGCCTACCTTAATTAAGGTTAAATAAATGAATGTTTTTGAACCACGTTTATTTGGAATTTGTTTTCCTTTATTTGTAACAAATTCTTTTTTTTTTCCTATGAAAAGTGTTTAAAGTTGCACAGTTAAACTAGAAGAATAAATTCTGCTATGTTTGAACAGCCATTCACTTTTTTGACTTTAGTTTTGTGTTCTCTTTAAGTTATTCATTAAACTTCATTCAGATATGTGATATTAATGTAATTTGTTTTACAAAAAGTGTCAAAAGGTTTTATTTTTTAGGTAAACCAAATAAAATGATATGCCTAAATTCCAGCTGTCTATATAAATTTTTCTGTTAATATAGATCTTTACAATACCTGGCACATAGTAAACACTAAATAAATGTTTGTTGACTAATTGACTTTTGACCTTTTTATTTTTAACAGTAGGCTATGGTACTTGTTTCAATTGGATTTATGGGCTTAAAAGGAATGCATGGATGCTGACATTTACCAGTAATATTTCAAGTTCATTTAAGAAATATTGAGGATCTATTTCTAGTATCATTTACATGGAATGATCTGGTTTCCTTTTGTTGAAGGTCATTCGGCAAATACTGAATGCTATTTCCTCTACCCCTTCTCTGAAAATTCTTCTTTTGTTGTTTTGGGTATTTATGGATATTGCATTAAGACACCTATATTTGTTGTGATAGTTAGCCATCCCTTTAGACCTAAAAACTACAAGATTCTTTCCAATCCTTAATTAGCTTGCCAAAAAATGGTTCCCTTTTAAAACAGTTTATGGTTTTTTTATTTTTATTATTTTTTATTAAAGCTTTTTATTTGTATAGCATATGTATGGGTAGTTCCCCAGCATTGATCTTTACAAAGCTTTCCATTACAAATTTTACCCCCTGTCCCCTTCCCTCCCCTAGAGGGCAGGAAGTCCACTACATGTTAATAATGTTGAAATATTTGATAAGTTGTGCAAGAAAAATCCTATCTACAAGAAAAAAAAAGAAAATCAGAGAAAGGAAACACAATGCAAGCAAACCTCAATAGAGAGCATGAAAATGTTATGTTGTGGTCCATATTTCATATCCCTCTCTCTGGGTATATATGGTTTTCTTCAGTGAACAATTGGAACTGATTTGAGACAATTCTTTGTTGCAGAGAACCATGTCCATCAGAATTGATCATCATGTAGTATTATTGCTGTGTATAATGATCTCCTGGTTCTGCTCGTTTCACTCAGCATCAGTTCATGCAAGTCTTTCCAGGCCTCTTTGAAATCGTCCTGCTGATCATTAAAACAGTTTATAAACTTAATTATTGGTACTTACAAATTTTATGTCACTTTTCATTTAAAAATACATCCTTCCCTATTAAGTGAGCCATATCTTGTAAGAAAGTGGGAATAGGGGGATGGGAGGGAAGCAGCTCAGAAAAACTAACCAACATATCAACAGTCTTAGCAAATTCTCAGTCTCCCACTTATGCAAGGAAGGGAGGATGGTATATTTTCTTATCTCTTCTGAGGTCAAGATTGATCATTATTATTGTACAGCATTCAATTTCTTTTTATCATTTTATGTAGTCATTGCGTGTACTTCCTGGTTCTGCTTATTTACTGTATCAGTTCTTAAAAGTCTTCTTGTGTTCTCTAATTTCTTACTGTTGTAAGTTGGCTCTAACCTGATAATTTAATTCCATGTTGGAACAAAATTAGCATTGCTGGGTCATAATAGTTTAAACTTTAGTTTAAAGGCTACCAACAAGGATATGGAACTTAGGTTTGCTCCTCCGTACCAAAAATGGAAAAAATGGAATTATTCATCATGTTTTAATAAAGGAAGCTATGTTCCACTGCTCAAAAAATTCCAGTGGTTCATTTTTGTCTCTAACATAAGATAAAAACATTTTGGTTTGACATGCAAAGCCCTTGACATTTTGCGTCTTGTGTTCCTTTTCAGGCTTATTATACTTTATTCTTCTTGTGTCCTAAATTCCCTCAAAACCAGCCTTCTTGCTGCTTCCTATATACAACTGTCCAGCTTCTATTTGTGTGTGTACAAGTAGTTCTCCTTTCCCCTGCCCAGCCTGTGTCCGAAATGACCTCTCTTCTCTGCCTCCCCTTATATATGAAATCTTCCTGAATCCTTATCTCATATGTTTTGTATTTACTTATGTACATGTTGTTTCTTTTGTTAGCATGTAAGCTTTATGAGAGGCATATTCTGTTTCACTGGTGTCTTTGTACTGCTGATACCTAGGGTACAATGCCTGGCACAGAATAGTTACTTAATCTTTGTTAATTCACTTAAAACTTTTATTTATTAAGTATTAGTATGTGAATTATATTGTGCTAAGTACTGCCAAACACTAAGGTGAATAAGACATACTGTCCTATACCTGAAGGAACTTATAATCTAATGAAGGAAATAAAATAGATAAAAAACTTTTACTGGAAAATCGAACTCAGTTTCAAATTCCAGCTTTTTGATGTAGATATATAAGCCTGAATAAGTCACTTCTGCAAGTCAGTTTCTTCATCTATAAAATGAAAATGCTGAACTAGATATCCTGAAAGATCTCACCCAGCTGTTTGTATGATCTGTTTTATAAGAAAACAATTGCTTTATAAACAAATCTGATAAACTTCATCTGTAGTTCTAACTTTAATCACAAGGTGGTACCCTTGCCTTGAAATAAAAGAAAAGGACAGCTCAGACCCAGAAATGCCCAATTTGTTTTTCTTGGAAAATCTACTTTATTTTTTATAATTAAAATTTATTTAATTTCAGTTCCAAATTTTCTCTCTTGTTCTGTTTCTCATCCATTGAGAAGCAAGAAAAAAATTATAAATATGTATAGTCATGCAAAACAAATTCTTAGCCATGTTGAAGAAAGTAGAAAATACTACTAATTATTAATTTTTATGTCACTTTAATTTAAAAAATAATTAAGGTATTAAGTGAATTAACAAAGTTTAAGTAATTATTCTGTGCCGGGCATTGTATCCTTACTCAGTGAGCCATATTTTGTAACAAAGTGGGGATGAAGGGGAAGCAGTTCAGAAAAACTAACCAACGTACCCACAATCTTAGCAAATTCTCAGTCTTCCATTTAAGCAAAGAAGGGAAAATAACTTTTTTTTTAACTTCTAAAGTCAAGCTTGAACATTATATAGCATTCAATTTCTTTTTAACATTCTATCCGTAGTCCATCAGTTTTCTGACTAGAGGTGGATAGCATGTTACATACATCATAGGTACTTTAGAATTATAGTTGATTATTGTTTTGATCAGAGTTACTAAATCAAAGTTGGTTATTTAACAATATTGCTATTATTACATAAATTGTTCCGATTCTGCTCACTTAATTTTGCATCCATTCATATAATTCTTTCTAGCTTTTTCTGAAACAATCCCCATCTTCATCCTTCCATATAGCACAATAGTATATTACATTCATATACCATAACTTGTTATAATTCTTTAATAGGTTTTTAATTCTTGAGTGAAACTGATGCAGCTTATAAAGATGGCAGTCCTATTTCCAACTTGCAAGAGTTCTGTATTTAACAGATCTTAAGATTTGGCTCCAATTCCTCTAGAAAGAGCCAGATTTCTTGATGAGATAACTTTTGATTGACAATTCAAGTCACTGACCAGAGATTTTAAAAATACAAGTTATTGACAAGGGAAGAATGTGCTAATTGGAGATAAGAAGATCATAATTAACCTTCTGGGGATTTCTCTATAAAGTACATTTTTATCTCTGGAACAGTTAAATTAGCTGAAAGATGAGAATATGCTTTATGACAAAAACTAGCATTTTTTAGTTGAGAAAAGTGAAGGCTATGAGGTTGGTATAACATTGGGTTGTAGAGTCAGAGGATCTGTTTCTATTTTTCACCTCTGTGTCCTTGGGCAAATCAATTCTATCTGTTCCTCAATTTCCTAAATTATCAAATGAGAGCTTTAGACTTTATCTCTAGCTTTAAACTCTTAGGTCCTGAATATCAGGTGACATGACTAAAATGTTTAAAATCATGTAGATAAAATAATAATTGAGCACTTGTGTCCTTAAACTTGAAATATTAGGATAAGGGACAGTCTCTTAGTTTAGATAAGTTTAATATAAATAAGAAATGCTATTTCACAGAGAGGGGAAAAACTTACTGACCCTAGAGGATAGTAGTGGCAAGAAATTTTTAAGAGTTCCAATAGACTTATTAAAATTAAAGCCATAACTGGCTACTAAGAAAACTCTAGATGTAAATAATCTTGAAAACTGACATACAGAGAAAGCAAGAATGCTCTATCAAGTTTTATCCTTTGTGTCAATAATGCTGAGGCAGATGCACAAAGGTTAGAACTAATACGGGAACTCTTGTATTCCTAATAAGTCATAGCTTAAAGAAAATCTATTTCTGAGAAGGAGAATTAAATAGTATTTAAAGTCCAACTGCTATAGCATTGGGACAGTACTTAGTCATCATAAGTAGAACAATACTGCTGTTAACCATCAAATGGCATTTCCATAGTTGGGGTATAGCAATGCTTAGACCACTTATTTCATATCTGTGGTAGAAGAATCCAAATCTCTACAAACTATAGGCCACTATGTATTCACAGTTTTGTGTCAAGTTCCTTCTGTTCATTATATTTTCTCTCTCTCTGTCTCCTTTTCTAGGCACTGGTCAGCTGCTTGAGAGTAGGGATTGTATATCATTTGTGTTTTTAATCTACAATGTTTAGTAGGGTCAATGCCTTGCACAAAGTAAGTAAATATTTTTCAAGTGCATAAATATATTTTGTAGACAAAAAAACAAAAAACAAACCGATATGCAAATCTCTGACTAGCTCAAGCAATTGGGACTTCTCTGAGGTCATCAACTGATAGCCTATAGCCTCTTCACACCAGTCCTCCAAGCTTTGTGATCCTCTGCCTTCAGTCACCAATTAGACTTTCTCACCTAATAAATCCTGGACCTTTATCTCATGAGAGTCTAGTTGCTACCAGCTGTCTGTAGTGGTCTTTTGTGTAATTTCCACTGATGAAACTATGTTTCTGATGGAGAAGTGTTTGACAATGCCAAATGTCTTAGTGGTTAGAACTTATCTTTTCTGGGTCTTCCTTCTGTAGTGATACTGCTGAGGAGATGGGGATGGGGGTACCTGTAGGGGCAATTGCTGCATTAGCTCTACAGTGATGGCATGTATACGGCAATGGCTTCAGAGGCTGGGCCGGTGGCCTGGGGGATGATAGGGAACTATATCTGTGGGGGCCTGGGATGCAGGGTCCTAGAATGTCTCTATAGGACTCAGGGGAAGCAATGATCAAATTTGCTCGACTTGCATAAGGTACTTGCTGATTCTTTTCTTAGGGAAGAAAAACACAGAATTTAAAACATCTTAATAAGATTTACCGAAATGTGTTATTTGTAGCTAGTAGAGATCTGGGAAAGCCTGGAGATGAGATAGGCCTGTATCTAACAGCTAAAAGAGAAAGGGATTTGGAAAGGTTTTCTGTACAACATTTGATTTTAGCTGGAACTTGAAGGAAGACAAAGATAGCAAGAGGTAGAGAGGAGGAGGGAGAGCATCCAGGTATGTGAAAGAGCCAGTGAAAATGCTCCATTTGGGAAAGATAGCATTTTGTTTGAAGAATGGAAAGAAGGCCAGAGTCCCTATTATTGTGGAAGAGCCTGAAACATGAGAAGACTATAAAGGTTGGGAGGGAATACCAAACAGTATTTTATGTCTAGAGGGTCACTGGAATTTATCGAGTACATGGGGTGGGAGGAAGGGGTGAGGGTGACCAATGTCAAATCTAAGCTTTAAAAAGATCTTTTTGACAGCAGAATAGAGGACAGACTTTGGTATGGAGGGATGTGGGGCAGGCAGTCTGGCCAGCAGGCCATAGTTGCAGACATGAGGTGAGGACTCATAATCTCATCATCCTAAATTATTCTCTTGTGCTTACCCACATGGCCAACCACTTGATAAATCTTTATTCTTTCTCTAGCTACACTTTTTGCATGTGTCTCATTCCTTTCAACCACAGAGACACCACCTAATTCAGGCCCCCATCACATCTCAACTGGGCTATTGCAGTAGTTTTCTCATTATTGTCTGTTTCTCCGCTCAGCTGTCAAAAGTGATTTTCCTAATGACTGACTGTCACCCTCTTGCTCAGTAACTTCTAAGAGCCCCCTTTTACTCCAAGGTCAAATATGAATTCCTTTGCTTGGCATCCAAAGCTCTCTTCCTACTATCTAGTCTTCAAATATTCTACTTTCATCTATATACACTACATTACAGTGATAGGGGCCTAATTGCTTCTCCATAGATGGGGTATTATATCTCCCAACTTTGTGTCTTTACTCTTGCTCTTCCCCATGCCAGAAATTCCTTCCTTTCCAGCCTCTAAATCTGAGTCTCTGGAATCCTTTAAAACTCAAATTTCAACTGTTTTTTAATCATCCCCTGACACTCAACAAAATGCCTGGCACAGAGTGAATGTTCGATAAATACTTTTCATTGCTTGGTGGATTCATAATAATATAATTGCCCAATGTCTTCAAATTCTAATCAGAAAGAATTTTAAACTGAAAAAAGAAGTTTGTGGGGAAAACTACCATCATAACATTTATTGTAGAGAAAAGTATTGATGTCTAGAACTGTCCAGAAATTCATAGAAGTCCAAGAAAGAACCAGTAATAAAGCTATCTGAGATGCCAATACACAAATATACAAAGCATAGGTAATAAGCAAAGAAAATGTGAAATTCAAAAGCAAGTGGGTAAGTGTGATTTCATAGTTACTATTTGTTTGTGGCTATCCATGACTGAACTATGGCTCTCCAATGGTATACCTAATTCAAAGGGATTAGAATAAGTAAAAGGAGTGATTTGGGATAGATGTCCTCATAAAAAATTCAGGAAGAAGAATGGGAAAATGCAATAATGGAGAACATATGGGTGAATATAAACAAAGGCAGAATTAAAGCAATATTATCATTGACTTAAACTGTAGAACAATTGGGCAAGAAGAGCCAGTAAATAAGTTTAAGGAATAGATCATAAACCTGCACAAATCCATGATATAATAGTGATGAGAGGCCTCAATTATCCAGACTAACATAGCAAAAGCTTCTAGCAATGTCTTTGATTGCTTTAATTATACTTTCTTCAAAAGATAGAGAAAACAGTAAGCAGAGCTTCTAGGTTTGGACCTGATTCAGGACACACTGGTTGCTGAGGCGAAAATGATGGGAAATAACTGCTTCATCTTAGAATTTGTATTAGAGAAGAGAAAAGCCAAGAATGATCTAACACATGCCCTAAATTTCGGGAGACTAGATTTCAAGGTTCTCAGAGAAAAGATGGGAAATATCCCATGGACTAAAATTCTTCAGGAGGATCTGGCCAGAAGTGATGTACAGCTCCCAAGAATGAAATTCTAGAAACAGAGAATAACAATTCTTATGAGAAACAAAAGGATAGTTTAAGAACTTTAGAACCAAATAAGATTTCATTTTTAAAGTGTTTTGGTGGCACTTTGTTGTTGTTTTTATATCAAAGTTATTTTGGAAATACTTTGATCCCTTAGAAATGAACTAGAAAAATAATAAACAAAAATAATTATGTAGAAATTGCTGATAAAATGATCATATCTAAAATATATGCATTGTTTTTCCTTATAGTTCAGGATTCTCTTAGCCATGAGGAGAGAGTTGTGCTTCTTTTTGTTTTTTCTGGGTCCATTATTTGTTAAGGTTGTTTTGAATGGTCTTTTTTATTTACATTGTAGTCATTCTGTATCTTTTTCTCAAGCTTCTGCTTATTTTCCTCTTTAAGGAATGTCTTTTATTCATATAAGTCTATATTTCCTTGAATTCTTCATATTTGTATTTTTAATTCAGCCATTCTCAAGTTGATGATTACACTTTATTTCCAGTTCTTTGCTACCCCAAGGTACTACTATGCATATTTCAGCATGCTTCAAGGACAATTTGTTATTGTTCTTGATTTCCTTGGGTATGAAAAGATGGGACTGCTGGATCAAATGGCATGAACAGTTTAGTTTCTTTTCTTAAAAAATTCCAAATGTATATATAGAATCAACCAAGCAATTGCAGCTTCATTAACAATGCATCAATGTACTTGTTTCCCCCAGGCATTCTTATATTTACTATTTCAGCTTTTGGTCATCTGTACCAATTTTCAGAGTTTATTTTAGTTGGCATTTTAAAATGAATACTGGTTTGGAGTATGTTTTCACATGGCCATTTGTACTTGCAATTTCCTCTTTAAAAATTGCTCATTTTGGGACAGCTAAGTGGCACAGTGGATAGAGCACCAACCCTGAAGTCAGGAGGACCTGAGTTCAAATCTGTTCTCAGACACTTAACACTTCCTAGCTATGTGACCCTGGGCAAGTCACTTAACCCCAATTGCCTCAGGGGAAAAAATTGTTCATTTTTTTTTTCCAGAATTCTAATTTTGAGGGATAGCTCTTGGTCTTATATGTTTATGTAGTTCCATATATATCTTTGATATCATACATTTATTAATGATATTTGATTTTTCTCCTGGATGTTTTCTCTTATTAACTTTGCATGGTTTTTATTCATGCAAAAGCTTTTTAATTTTATGTAACTGAAACTTCCTATTTGTCTTCTGTGTCAATCTTTATAGTGTACCTTGTTTGGTTAACAATTAATGATAGATGTAAAAGGTATTGTCTTCTTTTTTTTTTTTTCTTCTACTTTTTAGTGATAGGATCTTTTCTGTTCAATTCACAGATATATTTGTATCTTATTTTGGTATTTGGTGTAAGTTATCAGCCTAACTCTAATTTTTACCCAACTACTTTCTAGTTTTCCTAGCATTTCTTGTTAAATAGAAAGTCCTTCCCTCTTTAATTTATCAAATCCTGGATGATTGTTTTCACTTACATCTGGTTCTTGTTTATCTAATTTATTTCTGCTTTTTGACAAATATCAAGTGGTTTTTATGATTGCTGCTTCATTAGATAATTTGAAGCCTGATCAAATGCTATACCTTTTTCATTCATTGCTTGAGATTCTGTACCTTTTGTTCCTTCAGAGGAATTGTATTACCTAATTTAGATTTTTAAAAGACAGTAGATAAGAGCAAGTACAGGTAATGAATGATAAAATGGGAAATTACACACAATTCTCTAAGGTCTAGAGGGCTAAATGTAAAAATGAGCTTACGTTGGCAGGGAAAGCTAAGGGCAACACCAACAACAAAAAGTCTGTGTATGTCGGCATTATTATAGCTATATAGAAGAAAGAGTAAGATCAAAGAAATGATAAGACATATTCATGGTGGTACAATGATAACTGATAAGGCATACTTAACCCTACTTTTTTATTATTCTGCCTCCCTCCCCCCACACACACACACAAAGAAAGAAAGGGAGGAAGGGGAGGAAGGGAGGAAGGGAGAAAGGAAAAGACCTTTGGTGGAATATACGGGGGGGGGGGGGGGGGGGATTGGGAGTTTTGTAATTGAAGATAAGGTGATATGGTAAGAAAGTCTTTGATGGATTCAAATCATGAGGCCCAGTTGAAGGCAGTGAAAGACCAGAAGGCATGGTTGTTAAGATACTTTTTAGTGATCTGTGAAAGATTGTGAAGAATAAAAGTACCACCAGATTCTTGACAACATACTAGAAAGTATTATTAAAGAGATGATTAGTGACCATCTAGAAAAGAAACTGGTGGCCACAAAAAGCTAGCATAATCTCATCAAGAACATGTCATACCATACTAATCTCATTGATTTTTCTTCATGGCATGCTTTTTTTTTTGACATGATTACTTAGCTGCTAAATTACAGAAATGTGATCATTTATCTAGGAAAACAAAGATTTTAGTAAAGTACATAAGAGTGTTTCATGCTCTTTTTGTTGGAAATATGGAAAGATGATGGAGTTGTTGTTCTGACTATGACCCCTTTTGGGGTTTTCTTGGCAGAGATACTGGAATGGTTTGCTATTGCTTTCTCCAGTTTATTTTATGGATGAGGAACTGAAGCAAATGGAGTTGTGACTTACCTAGGGTCATCCAGCTGGTTATTAAGATATACAATTTACTCAAAGACCAGATTCCAAGTCAATATTAATGGTTTGATATTAATTTAGAAGAAAGCTTCTAATGGAGTGCCATAGAAATCGGTATACTTTTAAGACCTATTTGTGGAAATGATGCTCTCAGAAAAACCTGGAAAGTCTTCCATGAACCCAAGCAAAGTGAAATGTAATGTGTATAAAGCAACTGCAATGTTGGGAGATGATCAGCTGTTAATGATTTTGCTATTCTCAGTAAGACCATGATCCTAGACTACTCTGAAGGACTTATAATAAAAATGCTATCCATATCCAGAGAAAGAACTGAATGTGTCTAAATACAGATTGAAGCATACTTTTTGTTTAACTTTATTTTTTTTTAAGGTTTTTTTTTTTGGGGGGGGTGGAGGTAGGTGGGAGATCTATGTTTTCTTTCACAACATGACTTTTATGGAAATGTTTTGCATAATTTCACATGTTCTTCAATGAGAAGGGGAGGAAAGAAGAGAATCTGGAACTCAAATTTTTAGAAACAAATGTAAAAACATTGTTTTACATGTAATGGAGGAAAAAATAAAAATATCAATTAAATATTATCATTTTGTATCCAAAAAGGAAAAAAAGATATTTTTGAGTATGGATGCATGGAAAAAAGATATTTTTGAGCATGGATGCATGCATAGACTATATACTTGTCAAAATTTCAAATGACACAATGCTGAGGAGCAGGGGGAGGAAATAGTTAACACTTTGATAGAATCAGTAACTAATATGATTTTGATTATCTAGAACAATGAAATGAGTTTAACAAGGGCAAACATAAAATCTTATAGTTAGGTTAAAAATAAGTTTCATAAGCATAACAAAGAAGGGGGAGACATAGTTCACTTGAAAAAAAAATCTGGAATTCTTAGTGGACTGGAAAGTCAATATAAATCCACAAAATAATATAGCAACAACAATTTTAAAAAGTAAGTCTTAGGCTATATATTGAAAGAGTCCAAGATGAAGAAGGTGATAATCATAGTGTATTCTGCTAGTCATATCTTGAGTCTTTTTCAGTTCAGAAATCTTAATTAGGTAGGGCATGATGAACTTGAGGGTAATCAGGATAGGGAAGAGAACTTCAAGATATGCCTCATGAAGACTGGTTGTAAATAGTTGGGATGTTCAGCCTGGAGATAGGAAGATTCAGTGGTCACACTATGACTGTCTTCAAGTGTTTGAAGGGCTGTCAATTGTAAGAGGAGTACATATTTTCCTTTTGGATTTTGGAAGGTCTGCAAGCAATGGGTAAAAGTTTCAAAGAGGTCATGTAAAAAATGTAAAGAAAAACTTCTAACAGAGCTATCCAAAATTGGAATGGCTCGTCTTTCAATGTAGGGATTTAATTCTCATTGGAAGCCTTCAAGCAAAAGATAAACATTTGCTGGATAAGTTATAGAAGGGATTCTTATCAACTAATGGATATGCTAGTATTTATTAAGGGCATATTAAGTGCTTTGGTACTGTGCTAAGGACTGGGGATACAAAAAAAATGAAATAATTCCTACTCTCTAATGGAATTCAATTACACTTGAGGTACTGTGATTCTGTAAAGTGAAAATGTGTGGCCACAACTCCATAGAAACCAAATCTCTGATAAATTCCAAGTCATGATCTCAGTTCAAGGAAGGAACCTTCCTTTTGAGTTATATATACAAGGATCAATTTGTTTTGCAGTTTACTGAACAGGAAACAGGCTTTTTTTTTTTTTTTTTTTTTTAACATTTTATGCTTCAAGTACTGAAAATGTCTTTTTAAAAAAATAATACTTTGTTTTCATGTAGGATTTTTCATATAGTCTTGTATATAGTAGGATTAGATTGATCTTTATTATCTTCTTTCCACTATTTGTCAATGTTTCATATAATCACTTAATTGTTGAATGGAAGAGATTGTATGCCTTGTGTGGCCTTTAAAATAACATTGGATTGAGAGAGCTGAGTTTTAAATAAAGGCAAATCATTGCTCTTTTCTGTCCCCCACCTTTATTACTTAATTTACTTAAGTAAATAAAAAGTCATTTAATTGCTTACTTCATCTCTTGTTTATGGTTTCAGAGGATGTGGATATGCCAATCAATAAAATCAACACACATTTATTAAGTACTTATTCTGTGCCAGGCACTGTACTAAGCCCTGAGGATACAAAATGAAGCAAAAGACAATTCTTGTTCTCAAGGAGCTCATGTTATAATGGGGGAGACAATAAAAAAAATATATGTATATATATGCATATATATATACAAATAATCTATGTAAGTAATAAGTAGGAAATAAGGGAAAGAGGAAAGGCACTAGAATTAACAGGGGGTGAGAATACATGTCTTGGGAGGATTAGTGGGTGAGCATGTTTGCATTTATTGTTATAATCTGTTGGCAACACACTGAAAAGAGTATGAAAATTTGAGGCCAAGCAAGTTTATTTTATTAAGGATTCAAATACTGTTATACTTTGGTATGGCCCTCTTTGCACCAAGATTTGGGCTCAATCTTGTAGTTCCAAAAGCTATATGATCTAATTTTATTATTTCTAATTTATCTAGTTATTGGAATTAATTTCATCACTAACAGATTATCTTAGAGATTTTTTTCTAATAAAAACATTTATTTTCTATCCCTCCTTTGGGGGGGGGGAAGAAAAGGAAAACAAAACCTTTATAACATGTAAGCATAATCTTACAAAACAAATTCCCATATTAGCCATGTCTAAAAATATGTGTCTTGTTCTGTATATTTAATCCATTACCATTCTTTCATGAGGTGGGGATCATTCTTCATCACTGGTCCTCTGGAAAGCATTCCCTTTGATAATCATTCACATATTTGTGTAATTTGATTTAATTAGCCACTTTCTTCATTACTTTTAATATTAACTAGGAAGCTGGTGAAGGGAAAAAAAAAACCTGAGTAACCCACTGAATGTAGAACATTTAGAGGAAATTGGTGGAGGAAGGGTGGAAAGGTGTGGTGACAAAATGAATGCCAGATTTTGGAGTGAAGAAAGACTTGAGTTTGAATCCTACTTGCTAATTGTGTAACCAGGGGGAAGTGACTCAGTCACTGCAACTTCAAATTTCAACTTCCTTCTCTGTAAAATAAAGACAATAATGTCTTATATACTTATATAGAAGTAGAATAATATATACAAAAGTTCTCTGTGAATACCAACTGTTTTCCTTGAGATAAGGAACAAGATCAGGGAATTCAGCACTTGGTGTCTTGGAGAGAAGATAGCCAATAAAAAACTTGGAGTACTTCAAAGTTCGTCTGGGGAATTGGGAGATTGAGATCAAAAGTTTGATTCAGTTCAATAGTTGAGTCATGCAATGGCATTTTTTATGCATGAATTAGTTTCTTCATATATAAATGGAGTTTATCATGAGATTTAATTGTTGTAATATATGAGTACAAGAAGACTTCAAAAATAGGCCCAACTGCAAAGATGAACTGGAATACATTATGGAATGTAAAATGGATAATTCTGATTATATTAAGTTAAAAAGTTTTTGTACAAACAAACCACTGCAGACAAGATTAGAAGGAAAACAGTAAACTGGAGAAAAATTGTATATCCAAGGGTTCTGATAAAGGTCTCATTTCCAAAATATGTAGAGAATTGACTCAAATTTATAAAAATACAAGACATTCTTCAATTGATAAATGGTCAAAGGATATGAATAGACAATATTCAGAAAAAAGAAATTAAAGCCATTTTTAATCATAATCACTATTGATCAGAGAAATGGAAATTAATAGAACTGAGGTACCTTTTCACACTTCTCAGATTGACTAAGATGACGGTAAAAGATAATAAAAAAGTGCTGGAAGGGATGTGAGGAAACTGGGACACTAATACATTATTGGTGGAATTATGAATTGATCCAACCATTCTGGAGAGCAATTTGGAACTATGCCCAAGGGGCTATCAAACTGTTCATATCCTTTGATCCAGCAATGTTTCTATTGGGACCTATATCCCAAAGAGATCATAAAAAAGGGAAAAGAACCTACATGTGCAAAAATGTTTGTAGCAGCTCCTTTTTTTGTTGTTGCAAGGAACTGGAAACTGAGTGGATGCTCATCAGTTGAAAAATGGCTAAATAAATTATACTATGTTAATATTAGGGAATATTATTGTTATATAAGAAATGATCAATAGGATGATTTCAGAAAGGCCTGGAGACACTTACAGTAATTGATGCTAAGTGAAGTGAATAGAATCAGGAGAACATTGTGCACAGCAACAGCAAGATTATATAATGATCAATTCTGATGGACGTGATTCTTTTCAACAATTATGTGATTCAGGCCAGTTCCAATGGTCTTGTGATGGAGAGAACCATCTGTATCCAGAGAAAGGACTGTGGGAACTGAGTGAATCACAGCATGGTATTTTTACTTTTGTTGTTGTTGTTTGCTTGAATTTTGTTTTCTTTTTCATTTTTCCTCTTCTTGATCTGATTTTTCTTGTTTCAGCATGATAATCATGGAAATATATGTTGAAGAATTGCACATGTTTAAACATATATTGTATTATTTGCCATCTAGGGAAGGAGGTGGGAGGAAGAGAGGGAGAAAAAAATTTGGATCGTAAGATTTTGCAAGGATGAATGTTGAAAAGTATCTATGCATATGTTTTAAAAATAAAAAGCTTTATAAAAAATAGATCTACTGACATATTGCACATTCATCTTTGGAGGACAAGTCTTAGTTGAAGTTTGGAAAAGATCTTCTGCAGTGGGCAGGCTACCAGGGCCTCCAATGCTTGTTGTTTTTGGCCATAGCAACTCACAAAAATTATCTTGGAAGCTTGGAAGGCTTATGAGAGCTTGGAAGTATTGTGAGAGGAGGTTGATATAATGGAAGGAGCCTACCCCTCAGTATTAGGGGGACCTGTGTTTGAATCCTACTGCCAACATTTATAGCTGAGTGACCATGGGCAAAGTGTTGTTTTTTTTTAACCGCTCTGAATTTCATCTAAATTAATACTTATCATATTTGTACCATAAGGTTATTATAAGAACAAATTAAAATAACACATATGATCATTTGGGGATTTTAAATTAATGAACTTTTAAAAGTTTCCATTGCTTAGTATGCATATATATGCATATGAATGAAATAAAACACAAAAAATTGACTATACAAGTAAGACTCTAAGTTATCATAAATGTAATCATATAGATTGTTAAGAATGGGGGGAGGGGGAGAGTCTGTGTGTACAGATTGTCCCAAAACTCTTAGTTCAATTTTTTTAGTTGTTAAAGTTGAAAAATGAACTAAGACTTTTGAAACACTCATATGTAGTTTAGGAAAGTAACTAAAAAACTTATCTATATTTAATGAGGATTTTGTTGCTTTGTTGTTCAATGCTCTCTCTTTTATGTTATTATAGTCATTATGTATATTCCTTTTTCAGTCTTGCTTTCTTTATTCTTCATAAAATCACTTCATTGGGGCAGAGAGGTGGCACAGTGGAAATCCTGTGTCAGGACTTCCCTGAAGTCAGGAGGACCTGAGTTCAAATCTGGCCTCAGACACTTAACACTTCCTAGACCCCAATTGCCTCAGCAAAACAAAACAAAACAACATTACTTCATATAATTCTTCCAATATCTATGATTTTTTGATATTCATTATTCTTTAAAGAACAATAATAATATATTACCTTCAGATGTTCAGATGCTATAATTTGTTTAGTTATTTTCAGTTTGTTATCATTACAAATAATGCTGCCATGAATATTCCTGTACACATATATTTTTTATCCCCAATCAATAAAGTCTTTAGGCTATAAACTTCATGCTAGGATGATAGAATCAGAGTATGAACATTTTTGTTTTCTTACTGTATAATTAATTCTTTTTTCCAAAAAGATGGAAATAATTCACAACTTGACAAGTAGTGAGTGCTTCAGCTTGCCAGGGTGTTTGTTTAATTTTATTGATGCATTTGGTTTTATATTGTTGACACTTTCCTACAACTCCCCTCCCCTAAAAAAAATCCCTCACAAAATACATCCCCCCAAGCAGTTTATCTGTTTATTAACACAAAGAAGGAGTAGGTCATTCAACTTTGATGGTGTGTTACTAACATTAACCATTATATTTGACCAGATTTTATTGTTTCTGCATCTGGACTTTGTTTACAATGTTGTAGCCATTATGTCTACACACATATGCACAGTATATATATACATATATGCATATATGTAAATATATGCATATATACACACACACACACAAATATATATCAAATGTACATAGATTTATATATAAATCTAGCTTCAGTAACTAGCTATGTGACTGTCACTTAACCCTGTTTGCCTCAGTTTGCTCATCTGTAAAATGAACTGGAGAAGGAATGGCAAAGCACTTTAATATCTCTGCCAAAAAAAACCCAAATAGAGTCATAAAGAATTGGACATGACTGAGCAACTACAGCAGTCATTATGTATTTCTAAAATTTGTTTTTTTTAATTTGTACCACTTTATGATTTCCCATATTTTTCTAAAATCTTTATTCCTAATGATACAACAATATTCTATCACATAGATATATATAACATAATTTGGTCAGTCTTTCCCCAGTCATTGGGTAGATATTTTGCTTCTAACAACAACAATTAGGATTTATATAGCATCTACTATGAACTACATATGCCAAGTGTTTTACATATATTGTATCATTTGATCCTCACAACAGCCCCTCCATTCATTCTTTAAAGAGAAAAAAAATCTTCCAGCAACTCTTCCCTGTTCTACCAGACAGTAACGACCTTCCTCCTCAGATCTCAATTAGTATTTTGTTCTATAACTTACTAGGGCTAGATAGCATACTATAAATCACATCTTAGCATTGTTTTAATTTGCTTTTCTCTGATTATTAATGATTTTAAATATCTTTTCAATTGGTTACTGATTATTTCTCCTTTCAAAAACTGCCTGGTCAAATATGTTGACACCTGGTCTCTTGGTGAATGTTTTTATTCATTTATATAGATTCCTTACAGGTTTTGAATGTTAGTCTTTTATCAAAAATGTTTGATACAAAGATTCTTTCCCTCCATTTTGTACCTTGTTTTCTTTTCTTAGCTGCTTTGCTTTTAGATGTACAAAAATATTAAAGTACATTTTACTCTGAGAGACAACAGGGTATATTGAAAAGAATTGGAATTAGAGCAACCTGTATTTATATATATCCCTGTTCTGTTCCTTGCTAGCTGTGTGACTACACTTAATGTCTGAGTTGTTTTTTTAATTCATCTATAAAAAGGAAATAATATTTGTGCAGACCTTACCCTATAAAGTGTTTTATAAATTTTAAAGTGTCACATAAATGTCAGGTATAATTACTGAGGTTTATAAGTGGCAAGAGTACCCAAGTAGATGAAGTCACTGATCTTTGAACTTGAAATATTGAAATTCTGCTTATATAGAAATTTCCTGTGAGAATGCAAGCATTTCAAAATATTGTTGCCATAAAATTCAATGTTTCCAAGTTGATAAGATGTTTGACTAGTGAATGTTGAGTTGCCCCCAGCTGCTAAGATAAGTGTCTTTCTTTTATTGGCTCTTTGTTGCCATTTTTCTCTTGCTGGATATATGTACCATATTATTTTGAATATCCCTCAAATTCTGTTATGGCAGTTCCTTCTAGCAGAGCCCTACTAATATGAAATAAGTGAAGCACTGCTGTTGTGTTATATTAACTCTGTGTGTGTGTGTGTGTGTGTGTGTGTGTGTTATTTGGGTTTAAATAACTTGCCCAATATAAGGTCTAAGTATCTGAGGCTGGGTTTGAACACAGTTCCTCCTGACTTCAGGGCTAGTGGCCTATCCATTGCACCATTTAGCTGCTCTCTGCTATATTAACTTTTTTTGTTATTGTTGTTGAGGCAGTTGGGGTTAAGTGACTTGCCCAGGGTCACACAGCTAAGAAGTATTAAGTGTCTGAGGCCAGATTTGAACTCAGGTCCTCCTGACTTCAGGGTTGGTGTTCTGTCCATTACACCAACTAGCTACCCCTTATATTAACTTTTAAAATTTATTTTCTTAATTCATAATTGAATCCCTAACAGCAGAAGATATTCACTAATTATTTTCCTAATTGTCTTTCTCTCATCGAAGTTTCCCTTATTATATATTTGCAATAAATTTCAAAGACAACGATCTTATATCCCTACAATAAACCTTTCTATTATGAGCAACAACTCACTTTACTTGGGTTATATATGAGATTGAGTTTTAGTTACATAGCTGTAATCAGTCATACTGATGTAGGTAGGTAGGTGCCATGAAGCTCCTTTTTGCGGGGGCACACCTAAATTTGCTTTGGGGCCATTTTTATATCTTCTGTTCTTTACTTCATTTTTTTGTAAGTCTGACTGCTATAAAACTGTGTTTTATCGGCTTGTTTATAGAAGTTGCAATCAGACCTCCTGTTGAAGTTATGCCTCTATTTGGGAATCTGGTAGCAATAGAAAGGAATTAATGTGACTCCCAGGCAGTTCTTTCAATTTTACTAATCTCTCCTTTTATTTTTAGGATTTCAAATTTGATATTTGATTGGGGATTTTTAATTTGTTCTTTCTCTAGCTTTTTTAGTTGCAAGCCCAATTCATTGATTTTCTCTGTCTCTATTTTATGCAAATAAGCATCTAGAGATATAAAATTTCCCCTTATTACCGCTTTGGCTGTATCCCACAAATTTTGGTATGTGGTCTCATTATTGTCATTCTCTTGAATGAAATTAGTAATTGTGTCTGTAATTTGCTGTTTCACCCATTCATTCTTTAGGATAAAATTATTTAGTTTCCAATTGGTTTTTGGTCTATTTTCTCCTGGCCTTATATTGCATGTGATTTTTATTCCGTCATGATCTGAAAAAAATGCATTTATTATTTCTGCCTTCCTGCATTTGATTTTGAGGTTTTTGTGTCCTAGCACATGGT
>JAJPUD010001025.1:476558-508626 GCA_023553655.1 Myrmecobius fasciatus | reverse complement strand
CCCGCACAAATGAAATTGATCTATAATAGCTCCGTCAAAACACGCACATACAAACACTCACTCACATATACACGCACTCCCCTCTCCTTCAATCCGTCCTACCCCCATTCCTCAAGCACCGTTTCTTGCCAACCCTGGGCGCCTGTTGGGCCAGGTCTGGGTTTTCCTTTCAGTTCTCTTAAATGGCGTTCCCCAGTTAAGCTGACCCAGCCCGGGGCCTTGATTGTAGTGAGGGGTGGGTGGAAGAAAAGGCCTCTGGTTGCTTGTCTCCCCCATCTATTCCTCACTCCCCGCCCAAGCCCCAAAACGCTGAACTTCCCCCAGCCAACCCCCTTGGGGTGGGGGTGGGACGTACCTTAGGGTTCTTCTAATTTTGATTTTCTCTTAAAAGGGAATGGGATTTAAGAAAATGGTTTCTCTAATTTATCTTTCCTCCCTCCCTTTTTACACGTCTAGCTGTTTCCC
Source organism: Myrmecobius fasciatus (assembly GCA_023553655.1). Lineage (NCBI taxonomy): Eukaryota > Metazoa > Chordata > Mammalia > Dasyuromorphia > Myrmecobiidae > Myrmecobius > Myrmecobius fasciatus. Next base: position 508,161 of record JAJPUD010001025.1, on the reverse strand, counting down.
ATATTGTACCCTCTCAAGTTAGCACCTTAATTACTGGGCCTCATAGAAAGATGGAACCCTGCTTAATGCCGAGAGTGTTGGGAGTTTGAAGGTTTCTCAGTTCACCGAGGCCTCTAATTCTCTTCTTCCCCCACCCCCCCACAAAACCCCCCACAGACCCTAGCTTTTCATAGCTTTAGCTCACTCTTATCACCGATTTATCCTCAGTTTCTGAATTTACTCTTTTATTCATCACTGACCTAAGTAACTTTTTAAAGTTGCTGCTTTGAAAGGTTGCTCCTCCCCCCAACTTAGTGTTGTAAACCCTTGTTCTTCCTGAGATTAGGTCTTAAGTGTTTGATCATTTTTACCAATTTGTGTAAGAAGAGAACAAGGTGGGGACCCTGTCCCCATTCTCTTAATTTTTCTTCACTTTTGTTAAAGTTGTGATTCACTTTTTAAATATCATTGTAATTTCACTGGTATGGAACATAAGAGGCTTTTAACTCCTTGAATCAAAATTAGGAAAAATCAGACTTCAGAGACATGGAACTTTGATGCAGAAGACCTTATTTTGAAAATCATCTATTACATTTTTAGTGAGGGGGAAAAATTAAGAGATTTAGTTTATGGGATCTTATTATTCCCTGCACAGGGTCATAACTTTACTGTTTTATTAAATGCAAGTCTGGAGACAGCTGTTTAAAAGATACCTATATATATCTGCCCTTTTTCTTTTTTAAGATAATATTTTTCCCCCCTCTAGGGAACCTTAGTATGTTGGGAATGTGGTTTAGTTAGGTACAATAGCATTTAAAACAATTTAAAGTTCCTCCAATTTTTAGAAAGATGAATTCTTTCTGACAGTGACCTTGGATGATATTTTTGTTAACTAGTCTTATTTTCCATTATTAAACTGAAAGTATCTTCTAATAACCACATTGTTTTTGGAACTTAAATGTCATGTATGTTTGCTCTTGCTTATCATCCTATCCGGAATGTCATTCTTCCTTTGTTCTGCTTATTTAAATTCTAATTGGCCTTTAATTCTCACCTCTTTTCCTTAATTCCTTTCAATATTGATCTCTTTTCTTTCCTGAAGGACCACACTAGTTATTATTTATGTTGTACTTTTTATTTATTTATTTATTTTGCCTGTGGCTTTTCCAGTTCTGGAGGTTCCTGACTTTATAAACTTTGGATTTAAGAATATGAAAAGGTTTTTTAGTCAGGCTGTACTTCTTGGGGGATACAATTCAGAATATCCTGGAAAGTAATTGCCCTAAAGAGGTGGCTTCTTATATGTAGATAGACTTTGAAAGTTGCTGATGACTTGCTCCATTTCCTTTTTCACTTCACCTTACTCTAGAGGTCACTGCTAGAGAATGGGCTTTGAAACTGGAATAAGCATGCATTTCTCCATCAAAACATTCCTTAACATTGGTTAGATCTCTGTTTAAAGTTCTAATCTTTTAGTTTTGTTTTAGTTCAGGCACATTATGAATGAATTGGGCTTGGGAACCTACACACTAGGAACTTTGTTTCTGGGTAAAATTTCACAGAGATGATAGATCAATTTTAAAGAAGTTTTTGGACTACAACCTGTTAAGTTGTGGAATGTACACACACACACACACACACACACACACACACACACACACACACACACGGTGTGTGTCTATGGGTTTTTGTTGCCTTGTCCTCTCAACAAGATATAAGCTATATGAGTTTAATACACTTAAGTTGTTGTTGTTGTTGTTTTTCCTGTGAAGAACAACTGGGAGGCACTGAGTTTTTAAAGCTTTCCATTTTGACCAAAAACCCAAACTAAAATAATTTTAAAAATGGTTTCCAGGGATTTTTTTTTTTGTTAAAATTACTTATTCATTAATTTCGAAATGTGTTCTAAAGACCAATTCTTTTTTTTTTTTTTAATTTTCATTTAGTAGGCAAAATTCCTGTAATAGTTTTCATCCATATTTCTTTCTAACCAGAAATTGACTTTTTGGAGGTGACAAATTATTATTAGGGTTTATTTTGGTATTTGACTATTTGGGAATAAGAATTTAAGATTGCACTGCTTTATATACATTATCAAAATGTCTTATTCTATAATGATAGCTATTTAAAATTGTTATTCTTAATAATTTTTTGAAATATTACTAAATTTTTTTCTTCAGGAATTTGTTCAAGGATTTCAATTTAATTTGCTGATTCCAGTCTCTTAAATGACCATTCTTTTTGTATGACAGTATTGCAATCAAAAGATCATGTAACTGATTTTGAGACACACAAAAGTCTGCATTGTCAGTGTGATAAATATCTAGCAATTAGCTGAATTTCTGTTTTATTTGTTTTTATAGCTCGGCTAACATCCCACTTAATTACCTAATATATTTTGTTGAAAAATTTCTCTATATCTGGTTATGGTCAAATTTGTGAGCTTTCACCTCAAGAGAATAACAAAGATAGGTCTTGGCATATAATAGGTACTTAATATTTAATATACTTGTTGATTTGGGATAAAGCAATTAACTTTTCTTTCTTTCTTAACTATGCCTTCTGAACTACTGTAGTTGACACAGAATAGCTAGAATGATTACATGCTTGGGTCACTTTAAAAATAATTTTTGAGTGCCCTCTGCATACCTAATACAATACTACCCAAAATAGGGCTCAAAAGAAAAAAAAAATAAACAACATAATTCCTTCTTCAGATTGATAGGCAAAAAGTATGAACTAGAAGAAGTGAGTATATATGCCCCTCCATAATGTGAGTGTATTTGTACATGTAGACATACAATATGTAGAGTTTAAAATTATATTTCACAATGATTAATTTCATGTGAATATTCCCTTCATATCTTTAGTCTCATTGTAAATTTTTTTATCCTTGTTCTCTTTTAATCCATGTTTTATCTAGGTTTAACCTGCCTTATGTTTAAGGTCTTTCTCCAGCTAAATCTTAATATTTTGTGGGTTCTAAAGTGGCAGTTGTGCTAGCCATCTCTCTTCATTCTTCTGCTATATGATTGACTCACTTTTCCAATCTTGTATCTGTTATAAAAGTAATATCTTTATGTCCCTTTTCTTTGGTTTCCATTAAAGTCCTACTTCATTACCATATCTTCTTGTGGAGGTGATCCTAGTTTGGTCATGAGGGATTAATTCTTTGATCAGCACTGCATAAATCAAAATGATGTATTGATATGATAAAGTGCTAGAATAGGATAGTATGGTGTAGTGATCATTGTGTTATACAAACAGGTGCAAACTAATCAGAGAAGATTCTGAGCAATTGATTTGGTCTGTAGTTGCAAAGCTCAGAGGTAAAGGTGGATTTGTTATAGGATAGAATAAGGCTTTAGAGCTGGAAAGAGATTTTTTTTTTTTTTTTTTTTGCTGAGGCAATTGGGGTTAAGTGACTTGCCCAGGGTCACACAGCTAGAAAAGAGATCATTTTGTCCAGCCTCTTTATTTTATACTTGTAGGAATCTACAAGGTTACATCGGTGGTAAGTGGTTAAGCCAAGATATGATTGACTTAGGTCTTTTGACTCAAAATATAGCACTTTTTACATCATACCACATGATGGAAATGATATTTGCATCCTGGGCCTTGACTTTAAACTTAGAATTTTTTTATTGTAACTTTTTTGGGTGAGGAAGAGGGATAGGGGAGACATGGGGAGAACAGGAAGGAGAAAAAAAAAGGTAGGATGTGGAAAGTTTACATAGGGTCCATGTACATATTATTGTCACTATATGTTATCTACAATAAGACTATGTTAAACATGTCATTTTCCTTTCTGAAAGTAGAACATTTGGTTGAAAAATTTTGTTTATGATCTGGAATCATGTTTCTTTTGACATTTAAAATTTATTTATTTAAATCATTTAAATTTATATTATAACCACATCCCCTCCCCATAGTCTTAATGCCTACTTATGTAGGATTGGCCTATATTTCTAGGAAAACTCCTGTAATGGTTAGCCGAAAAGTAAAATATAGTATTTTTGGGTGGTGGGAGAAGATGGTTTTGAAGAAAAAATAGCAGTCCCCCCCAAAAAAAAATAGCAGTCCCCCAAAGACATTGTAAGTATCATGTTATTTGAACATTTCAAAAAGGATGCAACTAATTGTATTAGAGAATTATAGTGGAGGGGCAGCTAGGTGGCACAGTGGATAGAGCACCAGCCCTGAAGTCAGGAGGACCTGAGTTCAAATGTGGTCTCAGACACTTCCTAGCTGTGTGACCCTGGGCAAGTCACTTAACCCCAATTGCCTTAGCAAAAAGCAAAAAAAATAAAATAGAGAATTATAGTGAAGCATGAATGCATAGAGCAGAGGTGGGGAACATCTTGTCCCTTCAGTCTCCTGAGGTCTATGAAATCTTTTGTTAAGGCAACTGTAGGTGATGATGAGCTGAATGCCAGGTACAACAGCTTCTTACTGCTTTATTTCTATAAGTTGATTATTTTGTAGGACTTGTCAGTGTTATAAATATCCAAAATGACCCTTGGCAGTAAAAAGGTTCCTTACCCCTAATTTGGATTATCAGTATAAAATGGGATTTATAAATTTTATCAGAAATTATTAACTCCTATACCAACTTGATTGAACAAAGAAATTTGAATAAAAATATAAAATCAATTTAAACTTAATTTAAGCATATCCAATAGCTTTTAAAAATATAATGGTTTACATTATTAGAAATTTGCAATTAATTTTGTTACATTGGATAAAGTACTCAACTATTATACATTAGTATCAGCTGTAAAAATAGAATACTAATTAATCTCTACAAAATATTTCATTGATAAAATGTTTTAATAAAACATGGATATATTAAACTAAATGAAAGTTTACCCACTGAAAACAAAAAAAAGTAGCTTTAGTCCATGCTAATCCATTGTATTTAACTTGAGGTTTGTTACTGTTTATCTTATTTTCATTTAGATGGTTGTCAGTATGTATATTTTGGATTTCAATTATTCACTTTTGTCAATATATGTATCCATATTTCTTTGAATTCCTTAAGGTGAAATGATACTCTTTCCTTCTGTGTATCACAGTTTATTCATTTTCTACTTAGTGAATAGTTTGTTTCTGACTTTTCGCTAATAGTCAATTTTTTTTGCGGATTGTTATTTTTTTTTTCCTGTTAATAATAGCCTTTAAGGGGATTTATTGGTGGGATTTTCATGTCAAAGTGCTCAAATAATTATATAACTTATTACTGTATATAGTTTGCTGCTTTCCAAAAGGATCAGACCAATTTATTACTTCACTGGCAGTGAATTACCTTGCACAGGCATTAAATTTTAATGTTAGTGAAACTCTTTCCAACAAGTAATAAAGGTAGATAATTATATTAAAAAAAAAAGCCAAATGACTTTGATTTTGGCACACTTAGTGAAAATGGGATACTATGTACAGTGTTTGGATTTTTGAATTTGCTCGGGAGATAGTCTAGTTATTTTGATATCAATTCAGAAAAATTGATAAGTAAAGCCTTACCTGAAGTTTCTTTTCTCTTAAATCCTTAAGTCTCTTAAATCCAAAAACTTTTGATGGATGATATTTAAAATATAGGTGGAATAATAGTTCACTTTAAGTAGTATATTTTGGTTCTGATAAACATTATATAGGAAAATGTTTAAATGTCTTCCCTCTCTATCTCCCCTCTCCTCTTTCTGTGTGTCTCTTACACTTACACACTATCACAAACATAATTCTCCATCTTTGGTTTAGCTAATTTTTAGATATATGTTCCTATTTTTGCTTTAAAATTTGGGAGCAAACTAATTTTTGTTCTAATTTTACTCTTATTTAAGGGTATGCATAAAAACTTTTAATGATTTTTCTTAATACCCACACATCTCTATTCCAGCACCACCTAGTGAATGACAACAAAATGAAAATAACTTGTCTAAAATATTGCCTTTGACTCCATTTTTTCTGATCTTATCAATTCTTTTCTTTTGCTGTCTTATTCTAACTTACTCATCTCAGTAAAAGTGTTATATCAGTGTTCCATTTTTTCTCCTGTTGATAGTCCTTAAAAAAAAAAAAACGGAATCACCTAACATAACAGATTTGAGTTATCTGATTTTTTAAGGTGCTTGTTAAAAAAGAAAATGGTTTTTAAAAGTATGATTTATAGTTCTTAACTTATTAACCTATATTGTATATAACATAGGTTCATAAAACTTTTTTTTTTTAAAGAAACTTAAATGTTTACTTCCTTTACTTCAGAATCTTCAGATGTGCTTCAATTGCTCTATTCTGAATCTTTTGAGTAATCAAACCAATGGGTTTATTACTCTTAATTTAGAGGATCTACGGACGGACATTACAACCAAATACATTATACTCTTTTGAGGCCTGATCAGGATGACCAGTATCCATAGTAACTAACAAAACGTTTCATATTTGTATACTGATAATGATATTTATTTTTTATGTAATTTAATCCTTCCTAACATTTTCAGATTGTCGGGACAAGCTTGTTTTTTTGTAGTGAAAGAAACTTAAACTCAAAAGAAGTTCAGTGACTTAAGAGTCACACAACAAACTACGAAACTGATGTAACTAGATTTCTTTACTTGAAGGCTGATGCTCTTCCTATTAGTGGTTTTTTTTTTTTTCTTTTTGCTGAGGCAATTGGGGTTAAGTGACTTGCCCAGGGTCACACAGCTAGCAAGTGTCTGAGACCAGATTTGAACTCAGGTCCTCCTGACTTCAGGGCTGGTGCTCTATCCATTGCGCCACCTAGCTGCCTCTCTTCCTATTAGTTTTGAGTCAATTAGAAGAAATCCTGGAACTAAGAAGGCTGTGTCTTATTTCTGTTTTGAAATGACAGCATCTTTTAAGATGTAGAAATTAATTTTCTTGCATTTAAGAGTAATAATATACCCTTAGTAAATAAATATGAGTACTATAGTCATGTTGTATTATAACTAGTTTTACATTAAATTGTTTTTATTATTTTTGGATTGGTTTTTTAAAGAAATTTAGGAGCCTTAACTGGGGAGTGATATTTTAACATTATATGTTTAATCATCATTAAAATATTTCTTTTTAAATGAAAGAATTCTCCATCTTCCTTCAATTTGCTTGTAGAAATGAATTTTGAAGAATTTATATATAAATAGGTTTTGTAGTTAATTTTTTTTTTATTTCAATCTAAGGAGTTGTCTTGAAATAAATTTTTTTTAAAAAAGCATTTTTAAGTGTTTATTACATACCAGGCTCTGTGCAAAGTGTTGGGGATCTAGAAGAAAAGAAATTAAATAGTTTGTCTTCTGAGGAAGCTTTGGGGATATGGTATGCACATATGTTAGTAGTTGTACAAAAGAGGAGAATTTGAAGCTGGGAGGGATCAGGAAAGATTTCATGTAGAAAGAGTTGCTTGAATTTGAAGGAAACAAAAAATTCTAAGAGCTAGATTTGAGAATAGACTTGTAGATATGAAAAATTGCTAGTGCAAAGACAGAGACCAGGGATACAGGAGATAAGAGTGCAAAAGAAACAGCAAAAAGGCCATACTAGGTTGACCACAGAGTGTATTAAGAAGAGTAATGAAAAACAAGGTTGGAAAGGATATCGTGCCAGGTTGTGAAGGACTTCATTTATTTATCTATTTATTTATTTGAAGGATTTTAAAAACCAAATAGTACTTATGTTTAATCCTAAAGGCCATAAGGAACCATTGGTGTTTGTGTAGGTGAGTGACATGATTAGACTTGTGCTTTAACAAAATTACTTTAGCTGTTATGTGGAAGGTGGATTTTGGTGGGAAGAAATTTGTAGAAGGGAGACTGAGAAAGAGGCTTACAGGGGTCCAGGATGGAAGTAATAGGATGATTGTTATATAAATAGAAAGAAGGGGATGAATGCTAGAAATGTCAAGCCAGGAAAAGCATAGGATTTTGCAAGTGACTGAATGTGAAGGGTGAGCAAGAATATTTAGTTAGGGATTATCATAATATTGGAACATTAGGTTAATGCAAAGTAGGATGTCCTTAGTAGAAATAGAAATGTTTGAAAGAAGGATCTGAAAGATGAGCTCAGTTTTGGACATGATGAGTTTGAGATGCCTTGAAATTTCTAATAGGCAGTGAGATATGTATAACTAAAAGCTCATCAGAGGTCAGTCTTAAAAGAAATAAAGGTAGGAACTGTTGTTCTGTAGAACAAAGGAACTACTATTTTGGAAAAGAAGAATGAATATGTATTATCAAGTATTATTAAGTATTTCTAGGCAGTTTATCTGGTAGCTAAGTGGCACAGTGGATAGACCTGACTTAAAGTCAGGAAGACTCCTTTTCCTGTGTTCAAATAAGGCCTTAGACACCTACTAGCTGTGTGAACCTGGACAAGCCAATTAACCCTGTTTGCCTTATTTTTCTCATTTGTAAAGTTAGCTGGAGAAAGAAATAGCAAGGTACTCTAGTATCTTGGCCAAGAAAATCTTAAAAGGCATTGCAAAGAGTCACACATGACTGAAAACAACAAATCTGCCTCATTCTAAATCTGAGTCTCTCCCACCTGGCAGAATACCTTGCCATTATTTAATAAATGTTTTTTGAGTGAATGGGAAACCAGTGTCATTTTAATAATAAAGGACAACAATACTGTCAAGAAGAGGAAGTAAAAATCAGTGGTTTATCTAAGTGTGGGACTGTAACAATTGTTGATTCTTGAGTCATGAGAGGAAATTCATCCTTCATATCTATTTGAGTATTAGGGAGGAGGGGAATGGGGATGATATAAGTAACTTGTATGTAATACATTCATCTATGACATTCAAGTTGTATTTACTGTGAGGTCTTTACTCCTATTGCAGGAAGAAAAAAGATGGATTAAGGAGACAGTATGGTATTATGGAATAGAGTCAAAAGCCTGGGCATTTAATCCCATCTCTGCCAATTTCTATGTCAAATTATGACACTAAGGCTCTGTTTCCTTTTCTGTGAAATGAGGTTTGACTAGATTGAACTTCTAAGGCCACCCTCCAGCTTGAAATTTATGACTATTTATTAGGACCAGTAGCAAGTAGGATTATTTAGTGGAGATATTGAAGGAATTTGTAGAAAGCTCTGATATTAACTATCTTAGTGACCTTTAGTTAACTTTGTTAGTCTTCAGTTTAATATGTAAAATGAAAGGATTGAATTTACCTTATTTCTCAGGTTAATTTCAGTTTTTAATCCTAATTGGAAGAGAGGAGTTGAGTGAGAATAGTGCTTAAGAAGTCTATGCTTTTTCAAACTGAAGAAATCCACCAATATATAATTAACAGAATGAAATTAGAGACATAAATCTGATTGGGAAAAAATTGAGTATGTTTAAAAACCTTGGCATATATTATTTCAGTAGACAAAAGCCAAACAGGGAGAAAATTGATTAGATTTAAAAGTTGTAATGCTAGAAACTTTTTTCACTTGTTTGATTACCTAGGAAAGAAATAGGTGGCATTTAGAGGAAGTATAGAGGAGAGAGGGAGGAAGAGTTAATGATTTTCAGATATGCTTTTTACATTATTAGTCTGTTTTTCAGGACTGAAGGGTGATGTCATATAATATTCTTCAATTTAGAGATCCAAAGACTGGCATGGCAGCAAGGAAGTAGTTAACTTGAAGATAATTGAGTTGACAGAACATGAAAGGATGAGAAAGCAAGAAAAAAGATGGGCAAAAAACAAATACATGAAAGGACAGCATCTTCAAAGAGTGCATTTGTGAAAATATTTGTAATACTTGATATTTTAGCAAGGCAGTATTAATGAGCAACTGGTAAAGACATGGTTATAATTTTATGCTAGTCCAAAAATTAGAGTAATAGTTCTTAAAACTGAATTTTGTCTGAACTAAAAAGAACATTTTCACTTTTTGAATGGGAGGATCAGCATTTATTCAGCATCTTTATATTAGAATAATAGTTTTTGGAGAAATAATTATAAAATCATAGCATTCTTATTTCTAGAAAGGAATATGAGAGGTAATCTAGTTTACCTTATCCTATTGTTTTGCAAAACTGAAGGGGCAGCCCTTGTTAGTTGGTTTTAGATCAGTATATCAAGCAAGTTTATGTTGAGAGAGACTTGGCAAGGAAGAGTTTTCATGAAAATCGAAAGTACTATTGAAATAGAAGTGTTTTATATTACTATCTTATTGTTAAAAGATGCATCATATTAAGTAGAAGCACAGCTTTTAGATATTGCAATCTGGTAACAAATTTTGCAAATGGGTTTATTTTTTAAAACATGTCTGCATGTTTGTTGATGGCCCTAATTTCTTCTGGAAAATGTATTTGCTGTGACTTGATAGTCTATACGGGTTGTGCTTTGTTTTCTCATTAAAATGAAATTTCATGAGTAATACCTTTTGATGCAACAGAGTTTTCATTAATTTTTGCATGTTAAATCTAAATTTGAAAAAATTATTGACTGATACATTTTTGGAAGTGTACTCTCATAATACATGGATAAAGTAAAATATAGTGATAGTTTATATGAAGTAACATGTTTTATAAAAGGAAAACTTTACAGAAATCAGTGTTATGAAACTCTATCCCTAATTAATCAAGTGTAAGCTGAACCTTCAAGTCTTCAAAATTAAAAATCTTTTCTTCCTTGTCCTTAGTTCTTTTAGTGAATGCTAGGAATATATTGCCCTTCTAATTTCTCTGATCCCATCCCAACAATTACTGGATATAAAATTGAGGAAAGAAGGGGTCTTGAGTTCATTTTGGTTCATCTCCCATAATTTCAGGTAAGGCTTACAACTAGCCTAATATTATATATAACAACAGTAGTATTGCATAGTTCTTTATGAATAACTCAATTTTATCCCCTCACCCCCTACCCCCAAATCAAAAGTGGATTATTGGTTTTAATTCTGTATGACTCTTTATGACCTTCCCCTCCCAGAGATTTTCTTGGCAAAATGCTGGAGTAGGTTTTCCATTTTCGTTTGCAGCTCATTTTACAGATGAGGAAACTGAGGCAAATAGGATTAAAGTGAACTGCCCAAGGTCACAGAGCTGTTAAGTGTCTGAGGCCTGATTTGAATTCAGGAAGATGAGGCTTCCTGACTTCAGGCCCTGTGTTTAATCTGTTGTGCCATTTAGCTGCCCCAGTCCTGGGAAATTATTGATGATGATGATGATGAGGATGAGGATATGATGATATGATGATGATAAAAATTGAGGCAGATGGTTAAAAGTGACGGATTTTCCTGACTCTAGGTTTTATTTACCAGGGTACTACTACTCCGCTACCTAGTGACAACTAAAGTGGCTCAGTTGATTTTTTTTTTTCTTCTTCAGCTTTTAAAACAACCTTTAGAAAAAGATATTCTGTAGTTTATTTTGTAACTTAATTTCATTTTATAAGGTCTGTTGTTTCATATTTCTAAATTTAATTTAACCAACTGCAGTTTAAACAGATTTTTTGTTTCAGATGGACAACAGCTGTTCTGTGTATAACAACCGTTTGTATACTTGCCAGTTGTTTTTGCTGCTGATTATTTCTAATATTAATTGTGAATTTACTTCTGCACTCTTCTGAAGAAAAGGTCTATCATTTTCATATCCATTATTTATCATTATGCTATTCCTTAAGGTAGATGGAGACAGTATTGGTTTTCTTTTATAGAATCAAACTTGTTTATGGTTTGAGCAGTTCAGTAGAAATTGGATTAAAATCTAGGTATCTTCTAACTCAATATTCAGTTCATTAGATTGATTGTTGGTCTTATACAAGATGACTTTTGGTTTGGTCTGTTGTCATTCTCAATGTAGCATTTGAACAGATACATGAGCTCTGGTTTTTAAGATTGTATGAGGTGTAACATAACTGATGCGTGTATAACCTTTCAGGGTTTGCAAAGTACAAATATATTTTATCCTCATACTTGTTTTTGAAATTGATAATAGAAATATTGTTCCTATTTTATAGATAAGTTAACCTGAGGCACAACATGATTATGATTTGCTCAAGGTATATAACTAATGTCAGAAGCAACATTCAGACCCATATTTAACCTGACTCGTATAATGCTTTTCCCCTCTAAATCATACTACCTTGGCTTTTATTTATTCGAAAGAAAAGTGCTGTCCTGGTTTCTACTTATCCTGTCTTTAAATCTTAGTTAATTTTATAGTTGCTAGTTTCCCAGAGAGAGGGAACACTGAAGAATCTCTGGTTCCCAACTTAAATTTCCACTCTTTTCATTTAATTTTCCTTTTCACTTTTTGTTTTACCCAAGCTGATCTTGTGAGCTGTTTCCTATATCTCATCCCTGTAAGTTTTCATAGATGGTTCCTGCATGCCGAAATTCATCACTTATTCACTTTTGCCTCTTAGAATCCTTAACTTTTTCAAAGCTTTGCTTCATTTGCCACTTCTTTTGTGAAATCTTTCTTGCTTTTCTGCCACTCTTTCCAGTTGCTAGTGCTATTTCTTGCCTCCTATTAACCTTGTGTTAATTTAATTGTAAATGTGTTGTAACCTTCCTTTCCATGCCTAGGAAGCTCCTTCTATATGTAGATTGTTTCCTTTTTGTTTTTATATCTTCCTCTCCTACTTTGCCTTGCACGACGCAGGTATTTCACACATATTTGTTGAATTGAATCTTTCGTTTTCTTTTGTAACTTCATTTCTTTGTATTTTTAAAACATTATTGTATTTTTCCAAATACAAAGATAGTTTTAAACATTCCCCCTTGCAAAACCTTGTGTTTCAAATTTTTCTCTCTATCCTTTTTTACCCTCTTCAAGATAGCAGACAATCTCATGTAGGTTAAACATGTACAATTCTTCTAAACATATTTCGGTATTTGTCATGTTGCACAAGAAAAATCAGCTCAAAAGGGGAAAAAAGCGCCAGAAAGGGGGGGAAAAATAACAAAGGGTAACAAAAGGGTAAAGATACCATGCTTTAATCCACATTTTTTGTCTCCATAATTCTCACTCAATGTGTATGGCACTTTCCAACAAGAGTCTGTTAGAATTGCCTCGAATCACCTCATCACTGAAAAGAGCAAATTCCATCACAGTTGATTATCACATAATCTTGTTATTGTGTACCAGACTCTCTTGATTCTGCTCACATCACTTAGCGTCAGTTCATGTAAGTTTTTCCAAGCTTTTCTGAAATGTTTTTTTTTAATCATTTCTTATAGAACAATAACATTCCATTACATTCATATATCATAAATTATTTAGCCATTCCTCAGTTGATGGGCATTCACTCAGTTTCCAGTTTCTTGTCATAAAAAAGGACTGTAACATTGTTGCATTTGTGGGTCCTTTTTTCTCTTTTATGATCTCTTTGAAATGCAGACCCAGTTGAGACATTGCTTGACCAGAGAGTATGCACGGTTTGATAGCCCTTTGGGCATAATTTCAAATTGTTCTCCAGAATCATTGGGTCATTTTACAGCTCCACCAGCAATGCATTAGTATTCCAATTTTCCCATATTCCCTTCTATACTTATTGTCTGTCATCTTAGCCAGCCTAATTAATAGGTGTGAAGTAGTACCTCAGAGTTGTCTTAATTTGCATTTCTCTAATCAGTAGTGATTTAGAGTATTTTTTTATATGACTGTGGATTAACTTTGTCTGAAAATTACCTTTTCACATTCTTTGACCATTTATCAATTTGAGAGATGACTTGTATTCTTATAAATTTGAGTCAATTCCCTATATATTTTAGAAATGAAGTCTTTATCAGAAACACTAGTTATAAGAATTGTTTCCCAGCTTTTTTTCTTTCCTTCTGATCTTGACTTCATTGGTTTTGTTTGTACAAAACCTTTTTAATTTAATGGAATCAAAATTCTCCATTTTGCATTTTAAATGTTCTCTTAGTTCTTCTTTGGCCATGAATTCCTCCCTTCTCCACAGATCTGACAGGTAAAATATATCTTGTTCTAATTTGCTGATAGTATCATCCTTTATGTCTATATCATGAACCCATTTCAACCTTCTTTTGGTATGAAGTGTTAGATGTTGGTTAATGCCTAGTTTCTGCCATATGATTTTCCATTTTTCCTAGCAATTTTTATCAAATAGTGAGTTCTTATCCCAGAAGCTGGAATCTTTGGCATTATCAAATACTAGATTACTATAGTCATTGACTATTGAGTTTATGAACCTAACCTCTTCCACTACTCTATTTTTTAGCCAATACCAAATGGTTTTGATGATTGCTGCTTTATAATCTTGGAAGTTTGATTGTTACGGCACTGAATAAACAAATTAATTAGATCCAGGTAGTTGATAGGTAGAATTGTCATTTTTATTGTATTAATTCAGCCTACCCAGGAGCACGATATTCTTACAGTTATTTAGATCTAACTTTATTTGTGTGAAATGTTTTGCAATTGTGTTCATATCATTCCTGCATTTGTCTTGGCAAATATCTACTTGCTGCATTCATAAAAATTTACTTTTTCTTGTTTATCTATCAACCCTTTTTTTTTTTTTTTGCTGAGGCAATTGGGGTTAAGTGACTTGCCCAGGGTCACACAGCTAGGAAGTGTCTGAGACCAGATTTGAACTCAGGTCGTCCTGACTTCAGGGCTGGTGCTCTATCCACTGCGCCACCTAGCTGCCCCTATCAACCCCTTTTTTTAAACTATCCCAGTTCATTCCTTTATATCTAGATAGATAGACCAAGACAGTCTGATGTTTTTATAAGATTGATGACAGTTCAAGGCAGAGGTAATTTATAATTTATTCAAAAAATGTTAAGTATTTGTAAGATTAATACTTTATATTTTGAATTCACAGAATGCTTTAAATTATTTTGTATAACTTCTAACAACTCTGTGAGGTAAATAAAAAAAATTTTGGACATTTTGTAGATGAGAAAATCTACAAATTGAGGCAGAGACTTTCTAGTGTTATACAGACAGGAAATGACAAAGCCTCAACCTAAATCCAGATCATATGATAATAAATCCATTGCTATTTCCACTACATCAAACAATTACTCTTATATGCCAGGTGCTATCCTAGATAGTGGGAGGGCAGAGAAAGTATAAAGACAAGATTCTACCCTTGTAAAATGTGACTTACTTCTCTGTGGAGGCAACAGATAAATAGGTAACTATAAAATATATGCTCATATGGAAAGTATGAACAATATTATAAGAATTTATGCTTCCGGCTGGTGTGAACTACGGAAGGCTTCCTGAAAGAGGTCATTTCCTGACTGGGCCTTCAAAGTGGCACCCTGGCTAGAGTGCTGGTCTTGGAGTCAGTAAGACTTGAATTCAAATCCAGTCTACCCTATGCTTGAGAAAAGCATAGACCTCCCACTGTGAATTACAGCTGCAAAGATGTGGACTAGGTGAAATAGCTAGAATCTGAAAGGAGAAATTACATAGTAATGAAAACTGAATGGAAAGTATGACAGATGGACAAAAGATAAAATTATCTACTTTGGAGAGTCAGGTTCCTTTGAGTACTAGAAGATGAAAAGAGTTATAGGGAGAGAATAAGCATTTCTATTAGCATCTACCATGTGCCAGACACTGCTAAGCACTTTACAAATATTATCTAATTTGATCCTTACAACAGTCTTCTGAGATTAGGGTTGTTAGTGTACATCATCTGGGTTAATAAGTATACTTAATGAACATGTCTTCCACTTGGCCAGTTAACTACCTTTATCTAAAAGTAATGGGAACTGGGACATAACCGTATCTACCCTATAGAACAAACACTCAGAAATGAATGAAATTTCTTAGTATTATTTAAGATATTTTCTTTGGAATAAGTCTTTAACTGCTTACAGTAGACATTGTAGTAGTGTAAATTATAGGTTTTGAATAAATGTTATTGAATACTTGGGTAAATCAAGGAGGGTGACAATTTAGGAAATGCAGTTTGATTCAGTGATTCGGTCATTTGTACCTTAAAAGAAAATAGTGCCACTGGATTGATGGGAACAGAAATTAGATTGCAAAGAGTGACAAATTCACTGGGTAATAAGAAAATTGAATCATAGGGGATTTTTTTTTTAAATTTAGACAAAGAACCAGGTTTTGTCTTTTAAAATATTTTCCATTTTATAGTACAGAATGCTAAGTTCTGCTCTGTAGAACAAAGGTAAAAATCTCATATTTTAGTAAATTGTTCTAAACCAGTACTCTTTCATTACTTTGTCTTATTTGGGTGCCTCAAATATGAGTAATAGCTTTATTAGTCTCATCCTTTTCTATTATTGTCTGTGTCACCTGTTCAAAGGTTAAGATGGTTAAGAGGATTAAGAGAGTGAGCTGTCAGGATTGAGAGGAAAAAAAGAGATAGTATTCCTAAATTATTTTTAACAAGCAGAACAAGTATATTGGCAGCATTGCCATCTAGTAATTATAAATGCTTTGTGATTTCTGACTCTTGTTCCATTTAGATTATCTAAAATAAAATTTCTTTTGTCATATTGAATTTAGAGCAGGTGACAGTTAACCTATGCTTTCTTGTATTATAGTGTGCTAAGGAAAGTAATTTGTGTCTTTCCACTTGTTTTTCTGATTAGATATTTTCTTGATAAGATCTTTTATTCTTTTTCTTGTGTTTGTCACATTGGTAAGATACAATCTTCTAATGCTCATCATACATTTTCCCGATTGCCTTTTGGATCAGCTACAAATCTGATAATTTGGAAATTGTGGTGTTCTGTGATTTCCAGCCAAAGAACATCATTAGAAAGAGATTATAGTTAAAAAGGGGGGAGGTGTCCACAATTTAAGTTTGCTGAAAATGTAATCCATCTTGCTTGTTTTGGCGTGTTGAGTTCTAGGCCTTCTCATTCACTTCTCATCCACAGTGCTTATCCTAAGGACATGTATGATGGATTACCCATTCAGTGGCATTCTGTAGTTTGGATAATATTTACTTTTTCCTTTTTAAGTTGTTAAAACTTTGATCTCTCTTGATTGACTGTGCAATTATTACCATATTATCTATAGAAAAAGAGGTTTTGGAGAATATTACTAAAAATAGGGATTCCATCTATTTGTCTTAGGTTCAGGATGTCCCAACCAGCATACAAATTCTGTTTATACCTAGTTCCATAGTGTTAGATGATTGAACAGTTTTCTCTAGTTTCATCTATTAGAGAATCTTGTATCATTTTCACATGGAGGAGACATCATTTTGCAGGAGAACCTTTGGGTATCATTTGCATTTCTTAATTGATATTTTTTAAAAAAAATCAACCTTTGAGAAACAATAGATTTTTGTGTTGTTGGAATCTTTCAGGCACAATTGTATAATTGTTGGATAACAAGTATGTTTAAAAGGATTGCTTATGTTTTAACCTATATCAGATTGCCTGCCCTCTTGGGGAGAGGGAAGAAGGTAAGGAGGGGAGGGAGAAAAATTTGGAACACCGTCTTACAAAAATAAATATAGAAAACTTTCTTTATGTGTATTTGAAAAATAAAATACTATTGAGAAAATAAATCTTACCTCTAATTAAAAAAATTTAAAAAATAAATTTTATAATTGTTGGCTTACTATAGAAAATAGTATGCCAAGCTTTTTTTCTCCCTAAGTTTAATTTCTGGTGGCATTTTAGTTCCATATATAAATTTTTTCATAAAATTATATTTTATACTTCTATTTGAATATCTCACTTAGATTTCTTAATTCAAGAAAAGGAAACCACATATGGGTATGAACATAGCCAAAACATTAAACAGTGTTACTATGACCTTCTGAATAGTTCATAATATTTTCATATCCCAAGCTTTGCTTATTTTTTTTCTTACTGTATTTAGTAGGGGTGCCTTTATTATAATTTTTATAAGATAAAAATTTGGATCTTTAAGTTAGTAGTTCTTGATTTGTTTTGCTATTAATAGTATCTGGTTTTCCCATACTTCTGTATTCATATACTTGGAAATAAGATCTCAAGGCTTTTTTTCTATGTTTATACAATTTGATCTAGGTTCTCTTCTTTAGAGTTCTTTTTTTTTTTTTTTTTTTTTTTTTGTATAACAGATTGGGGATTGAGTCCAAATGTAGTTCTCTCCTCTTTATTAAGGAGAAATTAGTTTCTTGTAAAAATACTGTTAATACTTGATCCTTTTTTTCGTGTTGTATTTCTTCAAGTTGTATTTATCTCTAGCAACCATTGGACTTATCTGGCTTGGTTAGATCTCATGGCAAGCTTTATGCAAGCTTGTTTTTCCTTTTTTCCTTTACTCATCTGGAAAAGTGCTACTTGTAATCTTCCAAAATGAGTGTGGCATTTTGAAAATGAGTTAACATTTTATATAAGAATTATTCAATTCCTGCCTCATAATGAGAGGAAGAATCTAATTTCTTTCCTTGGTGATGCCAAGGAGCACAATGTCTAATAATGACGATGAGGAGGATAATAACTAGCATTTATAGAGCCTACTATGTGCCAGATATTTGCAAATATTATCTCACTTGATCCTCACAATAATCATAGGAGATAGTTGCTTTTATTATCCTCATTTTACAATTAAATTTATTAAGACAAACAGTTTAATTGTCCACATGTCTGAAGTTGGACTTGACATTAGATTTTCCTGACTCCAGACTGAGCACTCTATCCACTATGTCGCCATGTGTGGTGACATGACTCTAAAGCTTTGATAGCTTTTTCCTAGGCTAAAAAGTCTTCTTACGTATAAGCATAAGTACAGAACCAGCAATAGACTTTCAAAAGACTAATATAATTTCTTTGATCATATGAGTTTTAGTCACATTTAGAAATTTTCTACTTTAGTTGTCATGTTGATAGAATAGTTGAAGAGGTAGGCTATAGAAAGCTTTAAGAGATTATGTAGATTTTTGACCAATCCTTAAACTATGAAATCTTTATTCATTGATGAAATCATTAACTAGTCTTAAAGGAATTGAATTACAGTTATCCCTTACACATTGTGATTTTTCCCTTTGAGTTTTATTTGTATCATGGGTCAGCATAAGACATTATTTGGGAATTTTTGAGGAGTTTTATGGAAGCTATTGATGACACATGAAAGCTAACAGATGACACAGAACCATGACCAAATAAAATACCTAATCCAGATTTTACAATAAAGTACTCTAAATGGCCTTCAAAGAAAAAAGAAAAATTCAAACTTCTCTGGTGTGAAGGGACAGCCAAAAAATCTTACACTTATTTTCCAGATCATGCCACACCTCTAACCCCTGATGATGTGGAGGGGATAACTTATATTTAAAGAAGAAATGTTGCCCTTATATGGCAGGATGATTCACACATTTTTTGTAGAGAGACAAATCTTTAAAAAGTGACAGTTTAATTGTTTGCCAAAGATCTCTCTCTCTCTCTCTCTCTCTCTCTCTCTCACACACACACACACACACACACACACACACACACACACACACACACACACACACACGTCATCACAAGGAAAGATAGGTAATTGGGACTTTTGTACCTTTATCTTTTATTGAGATTCTCCAAACATGATGGTAAGACTGCTGTGCCCTCAAGGCGCTTATAACTGTTATAGTCTGAGTAGAGGAAAAAGCATTTATTAAATAGCACCCATGTGCTAGGAAGTGTTCTAAGGATTTTTATAAATAGTCGATTTGATTTTTTTTCACAACAACTTTGGGAGATAGGTACTATTATCCTCATTTTACAGTTGAAGAAAATGAGGCAAACAACTTAAGTGACTTGCCCAGGGTCACAGGTGGTATCTTTTTTGCAGGATTTGCCCTCCAGTCCTTCTGAATCCAAACCTAGTAACTTTCATAAAGAATTAAATTAAGGTGTTAATTTTATATACAGTTTTTTTCCCTTAAAATGAATGCACTTTATAAATAAAATCAAATTTGGATTCAGGCAGAACATATACTTAAGCCTCCGAGTCTAAAAAATAATTTAGTTTATTTTTTCAAAATACTAAAATTTACTTGTGCCAATTAGGACATTCTGTTAAACAACTAAACTGAAATGCAAAAGTTATTTGAAAATTACCAAAAGAAACAGGATTGTCATAAGAAATCTTATATGTGGAACTGTGTTCTGCATGACTGTAAAAATAATTTTAATACAGTAACTTAGATCAAATTGTTTGTCTTCTCAATGGGGGTGGGGGAAAAAAGGGGAAGAAAATTCAGAACTCAAAATTTGAAAAAAAAAAAGTTAAAATTATTTTAATATGTGATTGGGGAAGAATAAAAATCCTGTCATTTGATCATTTTCATTTTTTTTAGAACATTAAAATAGATGCATAATAACCATTTCAATTATATGTAATTGTTAGTGTCTTACTAGTTTAAGTTTAAAAACTTTCCTCATCATTATCATAATGAGTAGGGGAACCCTGTCAATGGAATAATTTACTTTTTAGTAGAAGTAACTAAAAAATTTTTTTATTTAATGTTAAAGAAAATTAGGAGAGCTGAATTTAACTCTTATGTCTACCACTAATTGGCTTTGTTACGAACTTCAATTTTCTCATCTGAAAAAATGAATGCATATGGCTGTGGTCATTATACTCTTTTTATTTTGTTGGTGTCTAATTTAAAATAAAACTACTAATTTGTTTAGAAAATTCAAATATGATGTTCTAAAGGTATTACTCACTTTATTATTAGTACGTGCTTCAAAGTATTTACTGTATTGTGGTTCTTTAAGTAATTCTCTTGGTTCTGCTCATTTTCTTTATCTCTCTCTAGTACTGAGCAGTGCGTGGCATATGGCATATATGTAAGCATTTAATTGATTATTGGTTCATTGACTTAACTCTACATTTTATTTGCTAATACAAATCTAGCTTTATCTGATTTTTTAAAACTTTTTTTGCATGTGATATGATGATAAACTTCAAAATTTCCAGATTAAACTAAAAAGTTGAAACAATGAATAAGTTTTACAAGGTAGCAGAATATAAAGTAAATCCATGTAAATCATTTACATTCCTTTATTTCACAAACAGAATTATATGAACAAAATTATAAAAAGCTTTTTATATGAGTAAAATTAGGACTTAAATAATTGGAGGTCTATTAATTCTTCATGGGTAAGCAGGGCCAATATATAATACAAATGAGTTTTACCTGCTTTGTATTTTCAATGCCATCCCAATTAACTGTGTGTGTGTGTGTCTGTGTGTGTGTGTGTGTGTGTATTTTTTACTGAGTTAGGAAAAATAATAACCTAATTCATTGGGAAGAACAAAATGCAAGAATATTAAAGAAACTAATGAAAAAATGTAAAGGAAGGTGGTTTAGTAGTACCAAATCTTAAACTGTATTATTAGGCAGTAATTATCAAAGCTATCTTTTGTAATTTCTAAAGGAAAATGAATACTACTTTTTAGTATTTTAGAGCATTTTTTTGTGCTTGTAGTTTGCAAATATTTTTGAAAATTGTTTTTCTTTGAACACTTATCTTTCTCCTTCCCCCCCAATTTTTCAACTATGGTATATTTTAGTTTCATGTGATAACCTGAAACCACTACTGGCTTGCTGTTGGTATGCTATTTTCACCCAAGGGAAAACCAGTATTTGAGAAATCTGTCACCATAATAGCTTTCCAGTAAAATGGGTTTTTAAAAACATTTTTAATAATAGCTTTTTATTTTCAAAATACATGCAAAGATAGTTTTTAGCATTCACCTTTGTGAAACCTTATGTTCCACATTTTTCTCCTTCCCTTCCTCCCTCCTTTAGACAGCAAGTAATCTAATATAGGTTAAACATATACAGTTCTTCTAAACATATTTCCACATTTATCATGCTGCACAAGAAAGATCAGATCAAAAAAGAAAAAAAAAAATGAGGAAAAAAAAAGTAAGCAAACAACAGTAAAGGTCCTTTTTCTGGTTGCAGATGACTCTCTCCATCACAAGTTTATTGGAATTGGCCTGACTCACTTCATTGCTAAAAAGAGCTAAATCCATCAGAGTTGATCATCATATAATCTTGTTGCTGGAACACTTACCTTTTGATGAATGACTTTCGATCTCATATAATTAGACCTTTATCAGAAATAGTAATAGTAGTACTGTTAAGCATCTTTAAATTATTATCTCATTTCATCCTCACAACAGCATTTGGAAGTAGGGGTTATTTATTTCCATTTTACATGTGAAGAAACAGGCAAACAGAAGTTATGTGACTTGCACATTATCATATAGCTAGTATCTGACATGGATTTGACCTCAGATCTTCGGGACACCATATTTGTTACTCTGTTCATTGTGCTGTATAGCAGTTCTTGATAGACTGAATTTTTCTCGAATCAACCTCTTCTTTATTATTCTAGTTAAATTAATTTTCTTCATGCAAAAGTTTTTCAATTTCATTTCATTAAACTCACCTTTTTTGTCTCTGTTCTTTGCTTAGTATAGAATTAATGCCACCCCATTCTCCTCCATCTCCTGCCTTTAATTGTGAAAAGTATACTAACTGATTTTCCTTCTGCTTTTTTAGTTGTATAATTTTTTTAGTATTTAGATCATGTATGCATTTTGAATTCATTGTGATAAATGATATGACTTTTTTTAAGACTTGTTCAAAACTGCTTTCTAGCTTTTCCAAAAATTCTTGTCAAATAAGGATGTTTTCCCCTACATAACTTGTTTTTAGATTTATGATACTAGGCTAGTGATTTTAATTATTTGTCATTTTTGTCTAGTCTTTTTCTTTGATCAGAAGAAAGTTTTGATATTTCTGTTATTCCTCAGTTTTGTTATTACTATATAGTAAGATTTTATTTTGTAATCTGTAACTTTACTGAAGCTATAAATTATTTCAATTACAGGGTTCTCTTGGTTCTACTCACTTCACTTAGTGATGCTAGAATTTCTACAAATTATGTCAAATAACAGTTGGGCTAGAATGTAGCCCTTTTTAATATTGGGAAGGTTTTTAGTGTTTTCCTATTTGATTCTACCATATTCATTTTATGGATGAGAAAATAAGGCCAACAGTTCAAAGTAGACAGACACATGTGATCATACATATAGAACTGGTTAGGGATTTTCGCCATCTAATTCAACACTTAAATTTTTCAGATAAGGAAATGGAGGCCTAAAAAGTGAAGTCAAGTTGTTTAGTCAGGCTTATACTGGTAGTGAAGAACCTTGATCTGACCCAGTGTTCTGGCATTTAAAAGTTCTTCCTCATCTGGCTCCATCCTATTTTTACCAGATTTATGTCATGGTACTCTTAATATATTCTCGGTTCTACACAGGAGGTCTCACCAAATTCCTTATATAAACAATTCCCATCTTCTACTTAAATAACTTTGCCCAAGCTGTCACCCATGCCTCAGATGTTCTCCTTCATTTATGCCTTTTGGACTCTATACGTCCCTTACATGTTTAGCCCTTCAGTTACCTTCAGTAGCACACATTTTTAGATCCCTTCCTACTAGTCAAAATTCTCTCTCCAGTACTCCAATATTTCCCCCCCCCCCCCAACAAAATTTCTTATTTTATTTTATTTTTTAAAAATTTCAATAGTATTTTATTTTTCCAAATATATGTAAAGGAGTTTCACATTTATTTTTTATAAGACTAATACAGTTATTTCTAAATAAACTTTTTCTTTTTAAATTTGGAGTTTCAAATTCTCTCTGTTTCTTCTTTAATGTGAAAACTTATAAATTTTGTTTGATTCTGATTTTGGCTCCATAATGTTTGAATTGTTTCTTTCTGGCTGCTTGCAGTGTTTTTTCTTTGACCTGAGAGCTCTGGAATTTGGCTATATTGCTGAGAGTTTTCATTTTATAATCTCTTTCAAGAGTGAGAATGAAAAGCCCTAGAAACAGCTGTGGGTAATTAATAATCACTTTATTTAATTAGACTAGTTAAATATTCAATAAATTAATAAACAATGATTTCTCTTGTTAAATAAGGACAAAAGACCATCAAGATCATTGAATGCTTAAATACATCTGGAAAAGTAGGTGACACTGACAGTCAGAGAGAGACTTTGCTTGGTGTTGGGGTAGACATTTTAATGAGGAGGTGGGCCAAAAGTCATTATCTCCTCCAGTTGAGAACTTGAACTTGAAACTGGCTGCTATCTGAACAAAAGAATCCATCTCTACCTATGTACTATCTACTGCAGTCTAAACAGAGATCTGTCACTCTCCATACCACTAAAGTTGAATTGTAGGGGTTAACCTAGTTTGGATGCTTTTTATAATTTAATGAGAAATAATCCTTCCCAGTTGGGTGAGTTCCACCCAAGATAGAGGAGAATATTTCTGAGTGTTAAATCTATCTCATTGTCAGCCCTGTCTTTCAAAGACTGACTCGCCTACAGGGCTTGGTTTTTGAATGAAGAAGTAAAAAGATAAACCCAACATTAATAATGGATTATTTATAATCATTTCTTTTAGGAGGTGATTGGTGAATTTTTGCAATTTCTATTTTACCCTCTATATCTAAGATATTAAGGGCAGTTTTCTTTGATAATTTCTGGAAATAAAATATTTAGATTTATTTTTAATCATGATTTTCTGATAGTCCAATAATTCTTGAATTATCTAAACCCTTTTGAGCCATTTCCAGGTCAGTTTTTCCAATAACATTTGATATTCTAATTTTTTTCATTTTGACTCTTTCTTTCATTGTTTCTTGATGTCTCATAGACTCATACATTTCTGCTTTTCTGATCCTGATTTTTAAGAAATTATTTTTTCATTGAGCTTTTTTTAACCTCTTTTCTAGTTTGAACAATTCTGTGTTTTAAGGAATTCTTTGTATTGAGTGAATTTTTACACCTCCTTTCCCATTTAGGCTATTTTACTTTCTAAAGGAGTTCTTTTCTTCAGTATTTTTGGGGGGTCCTTTTACCAAGCTAATATTTTATTTTCCCCAGTTACATGTAAAACAATATATATATTTTTTTACATTTGTTAAACCTTTGAGTTCCAGATACTTTCCCTTCCTCCCCACCCTCTTCCCATTGAGAAGGCATATGTGAAGTTATACAATATATTTCCATAAAAATCATGTTGCAAAAGAAAACAAAATTCTCTCTTCACAAAAAAACCCTTGAGAAAAATGAAGTAAAAAAAAAAAACCATGTTTCAATCTATATTTGATACAATCAATTCTTTCTCTAAGTATGGATAGCATTTTTAATCATAAGTCCTTTAGAGTAGTTTTAGATCACTGTACTGCTGAGAGAATAGTAGTCATTCTCAATTGATCATCCCACAACATTTTGCTATTACTTTTTACACAGTATATTCTATTTTGCTTGAATTCATAAAGGACTTTGCAGATTTTTTTGAGAGGATAATGGCTCATCATTTCCCTTAGAACAGTAATATTCAATCACATACCACAATTTATTCAGTCATTCTCCTATTGATGGGAATCCTCTCAATTTCCAGTTCTTTGTCTCCCAGAAAAGACCTGCTGTATGTATTTTTGTACATAAAGGTTCTTTTCCTTTTTTTTTTTTTTTTAAATCCCTTTTGGAATTCATGCCTAGTAGTGATAAGACTAGGTCAAAGACATGGTTTTATAATCCTTTGGATGTAGTTCTTATTTTTTTGATTTATCAGTTGGTGAATGGTTCTTTATTTGTTCATTCTTTTCAATAATTCTCGTTTATTATTCATATTTCTTTTCCCAATTTTTCCATTTCTGTTCTTACTGCTTTTTCTAATTTTCTCATTCTTTTTGCC
This sequence comes from Myrmecobius fasciatus, assembly GCA_023553655.1. Classification (NCBI taxonomy): domain Eukaryota; kingdom Metazoa; phylum Chordata; class Mammalia; order Dasyuromorphia; family Myrmecobiidae; genus Myrmecobius; species Myrmecobius fasciatus. The sequence continues at coordinate 482,497 of JAJPUD010001025.1, read as the reverse complement.
GATGCAATTGGAGTTAAGTGACTTGCCCAGGGTCACATAGCTAGGGAATGTTAAGTGTCTGAGATCAAATTTGAACTCAGTTTCTCCTGACTTCAGGGCTGGTGCTCTATCCACTGCGCCACCTAGCTGCCCCTGCTTTTTCTAATTCTTAACTGAAATCTGTTGAGCTTGTGACAGCCATCATCAATTAGCATTTTCTTTGACCTGTTTTCACATTGTTTTCTTCTTCTAAGTTTGTTTCTTTGTCTTTCCTGCCTTCCTAGTAACTTTTGTTGTTGTTGTTGTTGAGGCAGTTGGGTCTAAGTGAACCAGAATCACACAGCTAGAAAGTGTTGTGTCTGAAGTAGAAATTGAACTACTTCCCCTCCAGGGCCTATTCTCTATCCACCATTTCATCTAGCTGCCCCAATCTTATTAACTTTTTATACTCTAGCTTTTTGTTTTGTTTGTGTGTGGTTTTTTGTTTTTTTGTTTTTGGTTTGTTTTTTGTTTGTTTGTTTTTGGTAGTAGTCTTTTGCTCATTTTCCCAGTCTATTTCCTGACTTTGAACTTTATGTTAAAGTTGTACTCTACTCACCTGGGTTTGGGGAGAAACCATCCTAAGCTTCAGGTTTGTTTGTTTATGTAATGCTGTTGTTTTTAGAGCTGATTCTGAGGGCCTGCCAGTTTTGGGTGCTCTTCTGGACTTCCTTCTGTAAATACCGGTGTTTCCCCCTTGGTCCCTACTTCATTGTGACCAGCCACAATGCTCCTCTCTGCCTTAGAACTGTGACCCAGAACTGTGCATGGTTGATTAATGGAAATGCCAGTCAGCACCAGATTTAACCAGTGCCAGCAGTGGCATTGCTGAGTAGTTGTATAGTCCCTTACTGTTGCTGGGGTGAGAAACTTTTAAAACTGCTGTCACTGCTGGACAGGTCTTCATCCTGTTGTCACAGACCTCTTCCATAGATCTAAATTTTCTTAGACCAGAAATAATATCTCAACCTGACTTTTTTTTTTTTTTTTTTTTGGCACTACCCCTCTAATATTTGATTTATATAGCATTATTTTATAAAGTTGTTTGGAGGGGAATGTTGAGAATTCCGCTAGCTTATATTTTAAGGTTTTTTGAAAACACATTTGGATCACATTTAAATGTTTTGTCTGCCAGATTTTTCAAAATAAACCTAACAGATGAAATGTGAAATATTTATATATACATTTATTCATACGTTGAAATTTTTTCAATATTGTCTTTTTGCTATCTTAAGTTTTGTTAAATTTAAGAATGTTAATATCATTAGAGGTTCATAGATTTTAGAATGGGAAAAGGCCTTAGAATTATCTAATCTAATATTTTTATATATAAGCAAACAGATCAATAAAGATGAACTTTTTATTATATAGTTATTCAGAGTCCCACAAGAAAAAAGTATATTGGGAATTTAATGTTTAGAATTTCCTTCTACAAATTCAGTGCTCTTTTTGCTGCAAATCCTAAGTTTGACTTAATTTATAATTCTTACTTTGCTTTTATATAGACCTATTTTCACATATGAAGGTATTGAAGGGTCACTGTTGCATTTATCATGTTGTAATCATTTAATCATGCTAAATACTTTTTTTAAAAAGGTTTTTTGACTACATTTTTGTATTGGTGCCTTTTATGTCCTTTGGAATGAAAGTCTTTTGTGTCAAAGTATTATAGCAACACATTTTTTAGATTTGAAGCATTTTCATTTTATCTGTGTAGTTTTACTTGATTATTTTTGCAGTATTTAAAATACTGTTTAATATTTAATAGCTATGAAATTAAGATACTAACTAAAGAAATGGAGATTTAAAAAAAACCCAAATTTTGAAGTAGTGTATTTGCTTTGTTTTTGCATTGCATTGTGTAGGACTTTGTACATGGTAGGAATCATGGTTTTTAAATTGAGCCAGAAGTAAGAATATTTGTTTTGTTCAGCTTTTTATTGAGTTAAGCTTATTTGATATTTTAACATCTTCGCATAGTTCAATATTTGGTTTTCATTTTGGTTTTTATGCACAAGTTAATTGTTGGAGTTGCATTGAAATAATTGACTTATATTGGTTAGTGAAATTATTTATATTAGCATTTCTTATGGTGACAATTAAAAAAAGAAGGTATTCTCTTTGTGTGCAATATGAAAGAAAATTAGTTCATGCAAGGACTTTTAGGTTAATAGTGAAGAAATTAAATGATTTGTGAAATATTCTATTGTTCTAAATGTCAGTTCTAATGGTGACCATAGTATAACTTTCCACATATCTAAGTGTATATTTTATTTCTCTGTAACTCATACTTATACTGGAGTTTGTAAAATTGTCATCTATATATCTATTTACATTTCTGTATATCTTTTTTGCCACATAAGATGTATAGCTATTTCAGTATGTTTGATTTTATCTTATTCACATGTATTTTATGCATTCATAAATTTTCTTCTTAGTCATTATGCAAAAAAGGAAAATAATCCTGCTTTATGCATTTTACATTATGTTCTTACTTTGAAAATAAATTTAGACAATAGAAAATGAAATAACTATAATTAGTGTATATTAATATATTTACTATAGGAGCTTATAATCTTCATAATCTAAAGAGAAAATTAGAAATAACAGTGATGAGTAACAATATGCATATGCCTTCTTCCCATCTCTGTATTTGATGACTATGAAATAATTTAGCCTCTTCAGAACAGGTTTGTTTGTTTTTTTTTCCAAAGTTTGAATTTCTTTTATGTAATCTTGCTTGAAATTAAATTGGAGAAATGCTGTATATGGGATCTTGGAGGAGCTTTGGGAAACTATAGATTTGCAGAAATTTATTGTAAGGCTGCCAGATATCCAGACTAGAGATAGTGTTGACTCACATTGAACCTCTTCGGACCCCTTCTGAAAATGCTTTTAAAATGTGCAGAATAATTTATGGGATAACAAAGAAAGCTCATTTGAATAGTTATAAAAATGTTAAAAGGTTTATGGACCCCAGATTAAGAATACATATAAACAATTTTTCTGAAATATTGACTTGATTATATTTTATGCAGAAAAGTTGAAGATTGCAGCTTGTGCATATATTTGAAAATAGACCTTAGACACTTAGTTTACTCCTCTATCACAGTGTAGTTCCCTACAATAGGTAGCCGGCTGTCTCAGGACACTTGTGTCTTAATGCAAAATCTGATTTCTATGACTGTTTTTAAGTGATAGGGTGGCAATTTTCTGTTTTTCAGTCCCATGAGAAATGTCATTTACCATTTGAATAAAGACGATAGAAAATGAAGGTGATAAAGAGTGTTTTATTTTCTTTTTTGGGGGGGGTAAGGGAGTGGGATTAGGGAGAGAGAATAGGAGGGACTGTGGAAGAACATAAGGATAGCAGCTGTATGAGCATTGTTTACTATTCTTTCATTATCCCATGTGCCTGAGTTGATTTACTGATCAATTTGCCTGTGTTTACATATGATGTATGAAGCTCTAAATCTGCAACAAGGAAGAAAGTAAAGCATAGGGAATGAAGAAGAAACAAGGTAACATATATATCTTGATTTTGAAAAAGAAACTAATACATTTCCTTTAAAGAGAATATAAATGAAGAGGAATTCACATTTGATATATTTGAAGAGAAACTTGCCAGGTGAAGAAAGTAGCCTTTCAATATAATATTTGTGTTGCATTTGTTAATCCAGAGGTCTTTTAAAATGGAAATGCCTTTCCACTAAGTGGTAAATATGGTACTCAGTAGACTTTTACAAAAAGTTAGGATTTTTTTTCTTTTAAAAATCAGTGTTTTTAAGTTTAAGCCAAAGAAATCATTTGAAACAACTTAAGGATATTAAATATATTTTACAGCTCAGGTAAATTGGTGCCTGCAAAGACCTTCATAGAAAAAATTCCTTTTTTCTTTGCAACTAAATATCAATTTATTCTTTTTTGGCATTTGCAATTTATACTTCAGTTTAATGGAACTTATTACAAATGTGACTAATATTATCCCTCTCCAATGCACCATTCACATATCTACCAAATTGTTATCTTTTGACACACATGTAATAAATATGTTATTCCCTTAAATATCTTAGGATCATAGATTCAGATTTGTAATACAACTTAGAAATCAGTCATTTCTTAATCTTTAATGATATTCCATTATATATGTAATTTGTTTTGTCATTGCCTAATTAAGAATTACTGACTTTGTTTCTACTTCTTTGCTACTAAGAAAATACTATAAATATTTTTATACATTTTGCTTTATATGTAACTAGCAATGCTATTGATGGATCAAAGAATTTGTATGATTTAGTAACTATTAGTTTAATTCCAAATTGCTTTCGAGGATGGTCAAACCATTTCATAGCTCTTCCAACTATCTGTGGCTTTGAACGATTCTCATTTTTCCTTTTTTGTTATTTTTATCCATTTTAAGAAGATTTGTCATTTGTTTTAATATGTATCACCTTTATTAATGATTTGGAGCAGTTTTAAAAATATGGCAGTTGCTAGCTTGCATTTCTTTCAGGACCACTTGGTTTATCTCCTTTGACTACTAATCTATTGGGAAATGACATTTGTTGAATTTATAGTATGAACTTTCATATTTGGGTCATATGTCCATTTAAAGTTTATTATAGTTGTATGAGAAATTTATCTAAACCTAATTTCTTCTAGACTGATTTCCAGTTTCCCTGGCAGTTAAATCTTTAAAGTTTTGGAGTTTCTGGGCTTATAAAACTCTACACCACTTTGTTTGATAGGTTTTTAGATCCCGTTTCTATTTTTTAAAATTAATTTCAAATAGTTTTGATTATTCCTTTTGTTTTTAGATCTGGTATTGTTAGACTCCCATTTTCCATTCCCATTTAAAAAAAATTTGACTTCTCTTGAATTCTTGATCTTTTCTCCCTCTATGTAAATTTTGTTGCTGTTTTTGATGCCAGAATTTAAAAATACTTAGAGCATCAGCATGATCCAGCCAGGAACAATGAGTAATTCTTCAGCTATTGAAGTCTTTCTGTAAAGAGTTGCATTTTAAAACACCACCGCCACTAAGGTATATCTTTAAGTCCTTGATATTTTATACATTGCAGCACAAGAAAAATTGAATCTAGAAAGAGGGGAAAACAAAACAACCTAAGACGGAAAACAGTGCAAGTAAACATCCACTGAAAGCATTAAAATGCTATGTTGTGTCCACACTCGATTCCCACAGACCTTTCTCTGGATGTATATGGGTTTCTTCATCACTGAACAATAGGAACTGATTTGAATCACCTTATTGAAGAGAACCATGTCCATCAGAATTGATCATCATATAGTCTTGTTGTTGCCTTGTATGATAATCTCCTGGTTCTGCTCACAAAATCAGTTCATGTGGGTCTCTCCAGGCTTTTCTGAAATCATCTTGTTGGTTGTTTCTTACAGAACAGTAATATTCCATAATATTCATATACCATAATTTATTTAGCCATTCTCCAATTGATGAGCATCCATTCAATTTCTAGTTTCTTGCCGTTGCAAAAAGGGCTGCAATAAACATTTTTGCACATCTGGGTTCCTTTCCCTTCTTTAAGATCTCTTTGGGATATAAACCCAATAGAAACACTGCTGGGTCACAGTTTGATAACTTTTTGAACATAATTCCAAGTTGTTCTCCAAAATGGTTGGATCCGTTCACAGTTCCACCAACAATGTATCAGTGTCCCAGTTTTCCCACATCCCCTCCAACATTAATCATTTTCTTTTCCTGTCATTTTAGCGAATCGGACAGGCATGTAGTAGTATCTCAGAGTTGTCTTAATTTGAATTTCTCTGATCAATAGTGATTTGGAGCATCTTTTCATATGACTAGAAATAGTTTCAATTTCTTCATCTGAAAATTGTCTGCTCATATCCTTTGACCATTTATAAATTGGAGAATGAATTGAGTT
>JAJPUD010001025.1:454853-476458 GCA_023553655.1 Myrmecobius fasciatus | reverse complement strand
AAATGAGGCCTTTATCAGAATCTTTGAATGTAAAAATGTTTTTCCAGTTTGTTTCCCTTCTAATCTTGTCTGTATTCATTTTGTTTGTACAAAAACTTTTTAACAAAACCTGTGTTTTCTGATTAATAATGATCTTTAGTTCTTCTTTGGTCACAGATTCCTCCACAGATTTGAGAAGTAAACTATCGTACGTTCTTCTATTTTGTTTATAATATCATTTTTTTTGTCTAAATCATGAATCCATTTCAGCCTTATCTTGGTATACAGTGTTACGTGTAGGTCAAATGCCTAGTGTCTTTCATACTAGTTTCCAATTTTCCCAGCAGTTTTTGTCAAACAGTGAGTTCTTAATCCCAAAAGTTGGGGTCTTTGGGTTTGTCAAACATTAGATTACTATAGATATTGACTATTTTGTCTGTAATTTGCTGTTTCACCCATTCATTCTTTAGGATGAGATTATTTAGTTTCCAATTGCTTTTTGGTCTATTTTCTCCTGGTCTTATATTGCATGTGATTTTTTTTTTTTTTTTTTTTTTGCATCATTATCTGAAAAAAATTCATTTACTATTTCTGCCTTTGTGCATTTGATTTTGAGGTTTTTATGCCCTAACACATGGTCAGTTTTTGTTTAAGTTCCATTAACAGCTGAGAAAAAAGTAAACTCCTTTCTGTTTCCATTTAATTTCCAAAGATCTATCATACCTAACTTTTCTAACACTTTGTTTACCTCCTTACAAACAATAGTTTGTTAGAATAGTAATTGTGACAAAGTTAAAAAAAAAGTGACCACATCACAGAAGCTTAATTTATCTAATAATACAAATTCATAATTCTCATTTCTGTAAAACTATAGAGGGGAAAATACAGGTACTTTCTCATGCCTCTTTTGACACATTCTTGGTCTTTAAATTTTTGAAGCATTCTTTTTCAATGGCTTTTTTGTATTTCCATTACACTGAGCTGCTACTCAGTATGAAGTCAAGTACTCGCTTGCTTGTCTGTGTCTTCTAAACTTCCTTCTTTTCTGAGTTTTTTAAAAATATCCAAGTAATTCTCTACTTTTTTTTTTTTCAGTGGAGGGAGGTGGTCTCACACCTGCTAATTTCCTTCTCCCTTTGGAACAAAGCAAAAACCCTTTGAAATAGCCTTGTAACCAATAACCATAATCTAGCCAAAAATGTATATCACATAGTCCACATTTAAAACATCCCATCATTTAAGTAAATGATGGAAAATATGTTTCATCATCAGTTCTGCAGTACTGGATCATAGTTTTTAAGTCTTTCAAATTGCTTAAAGTTCATTTCCTAATTCTGTCTTTTGTATCAATTTTTTATAAATATATTTTTAAAAAATAATTTGAATCTCCTTTATAACTTTATGGCACCTATATTCATGCTTCATAGTTTATTTAGTTATCATGCATACTCCATTACTTTCCTTTTTTTCTTCCCTTTCCTTTTTTTTCTACAACAAAAGTACTTATGCAAATATTATAAATTTACATACTTTCTTTTTATATCTTTGAGTTATATATTGATCTATTCCCAACACGAATTTTTTTCCCCCATAGTAGGATATGGAACTGGCTGAGAGTTAAGATTTCTGATTTCTGGTTTCATTGTCTCATGGAATTGAATTTCTATTACAGTCATGAAGCATATGGAATTATCAAATTCATATTGTCTTTCGAGAAGTTTTGGAGAGAATAAACCTAATAATTGTAACCACACATATGAATTCATTCTTAAAATGGAGAGGGATGATAAATTAGGATAATCAAACCTAATAAGGTTTTTTCCTCCAATAGTATTTTTAAAAATAGCTTTCAACATTCATTTTTCTAAGATTTGAGTTCCATATTTTCTTTTTCCCCTCCTCTTTTACCTTCCTCCAAGACAACAAGCAATATGACATAAGTTATATATGTACAATCATTTTAAACATATTTCCATGTTAGTCATGTTGTTAAAAAAAAAAAAAGCTACAAGAAAGGAAAAGCAAACAAATTTAAAAAAAGTTTTTTTTTTAAACAGTGAAAATACTGTTCTTTGATTCACATTCAGTCTCCGTAGTTCTGGATGGACTTTCCATTATAAGTCTATTGGACTTGCCTTGAATCACCTTGTCATTGAAAAGAATCAATTCCATTATAGTTGGTTATCATATAATCTTGTTATTGTTTACAATGTTCTCTTGGTTCTGCTCAGTTCATTTAACTCCTTCTAGGCTTTTCTGAAATCAGTGTACTCATCATTTCTTATAGAACAATAATATTCCATTACAGTCATATACCATAATTTATTCAGCCATTCTCCAACTGATGAGAATCCACTGAATTATTGAATCTTTGCCACCACAAAAAGAGCTGTTACAAGCATTTTTGCACTTGTGGATCCTTTTCCTTCCCTTAAGATTTCCTTGGGATACTGACCCAGTAATGGCACTGCTGCATTAAAGGGTAAACAGTTTTATAGTCCTTTGAACATAGTTACAAATTGTTCATCAAAATGGCTGGATCAGTTCACAACTCCACTAACAATGTATTAGTGTTCCCATTTTCCCACTTCCCCTTCAACATTAATCATTATCATTTCCTGTCATCTTAGCCAATGTGATATATATAAAGTGCTACCTGAGTTATTTTAATTTGCACTTCTCTTATCAATAGTGATTTAGAATTTTTTTTTATGTAACTATAAGTGGTTTTAACTGCTTCATCTGAAAATTTCCTCTTCTTGTCTTTTTACCATTTATCAATTGGAGAAAGATTTGTTCTTATAAATTTAACTCATTTCTCTATATATTTATAAATAAGATCTTTATCAGAAATACGGGCTTTAAAAATTGTTTCCTAACTTTCTGCTTTTCTTCAATTCTTGGCTGCATTATGTAAAAGGTTTTACATAAATCTTTTTAATATAATCAAAGCTATCCATTTTGCATTTCACAGTGTTATTTGATTCTTCTTTGGCCATAAATTCCCCGTTCCCCAAAGATCTGACAAGTAAGATATCCCTTGCTCTTCTAATTTCCTTATAGTATCACCCTTTATGTCTGAATTGCGAACCAATTTCTATCAATAAGATTTTCTTTTAAACAAAAGATATACTTGAAACAAGGAGTCATAGTGTCTTTCATTGTTCCTGAAGTGAGGTAGTTCTAAAACAGGGGTTCTTTACTTTGGACCCTATAAATTTGTTTTGGTTTAATGTATTTCAATAAGTAAAATAAATTAAAAATAAAATTTAGTTGTAAATCCTGTTTTTATGAAATTAAAAATACTAATTTGAGAGTGGGGTTCTTCTCACTGCTGAGGAAAGGGTTTTTATGACACAAAAGTTAAGAACCCCTTTTCTAGAGAGATCTATTTGAAAATGTCATCTTCTCTTAATCCCGGTCATATCTTAGGTGTGAGAAAATCTATAGCCAATTCTAAGTGAACATATTAATGTGTCAGATAGCTTTGTTTTGATTAACCTAGTTTTAAGCTTTTTTTATTATATTGGAATTGGATGGGACTCCAGAATGTTATATAATCCTAAACTCTGCCTAATGAAAGAACTAACTTCACTGATAAGACATTGAAACCCATGAGATTTTAATGAGGTACATATTCCTGGTCAGACTGGAATTTTGAACTACATTTTGCTGCTGCTGCTTCCATTGTTTTATGCTGTATAACTGTGTGCTATGGTAGGTATCAGGAGTTTGTCCATGATATCTTTAATATGTTTAAACTAGTATCATGTTGCCATTTCTGTAATTTGCTGACTTTTTAGGATAAGGAGCCGTATCTTATCTGTACTTCTAAAGCATTTGTGTCAGAAGATATTGGGCTAGCAGTTCTGATACTTCAACTTATTAGACTCATAACTAGAATCAAAAGGGATTATATAATTCAGTCTCCTACTTAGTGTAGTAACTCACAATTTCTGATCAGTAGTTGGCCATCTATACTGGTTTAAATATCATTGAAAAAGAATATAGTGCCCCAAAGAAAACACACCCCATTTCTATAATTAGTGGAAAACTTTTTGTTGTAGGGGCAGCTAGGTGGCGCAGTGGATAGAGCACTAGCCCTGAAGTCAGGAGGACCTGAGTTCAAAATGTGCTCTCAGACACTTAACATTCTCTAGCTGTGTGACCCTGGGCAAGTCACTTAACCTCAATTGCCTCAGCAACAAGCAAAAAAAAAAACCCCAAAAAACAAAAAAAACCCAAAACAACTTTTCCTTGAGCCAAATCTCCCTTTAATCACTTCTTAAAATACATTAGTTGTATCTTAAATTTCATATACAACAAAGTAGTATTAATAAATTTTGTCTCTTTCTCCTCTCCCCCCTTACCCCCCCCCCCATTTTTTGTGAAGATCACTTTGAACCATAAAGCTGAAATGGACTTTTAGAAGTCATTTATTTAGACCAAAGCTTTTATGAAGAAACTGAGGTTCTGGCTCTGAAATAACTTACCCAAAATTAAAAAATAAACATATGAACTAGTGGTAGAGACTGGAACTCAAGAGATAATGTAAAGGGAAAGAATTAAATGGTTCCAGCACAAATTGACAAAATTAAACCCAGCAATTGTTATACTTTGAATTTTGGCTAAGACTTAACATCTTTCTATTTAGCAGTGGTATATATTTTTAAATGTTAATTAAGTATCCAGACTATTTACTTATTTTTTTGGCTGAGGCACTTGGGGTTAAGTGACTTTCCCAGGGTCACACAGATAGGACGTATTAAATATTTGAGGTCATATTTGAACTTAGGTCCTCCTGACTTCAGAGCTAATGCTTTACTCACTACACCACTTAGCTGTCTCAGTATCCAGATTATTTAATAGGAAAGACTTCCTGTTGAATAATGAATAACTTTCATTACAGCTATATCTATCTGAGTGTACAAATTTAAAAAAAAAAAAAAAAGTAAAACAGTTCCTGCCCTCAAGAATTTGATATATGGTTGACTAAATGGGGCTTTGTTGTTCTGGAAGGATTAATACCTCTGGTGTGAAGGCTTGCCAAGTCCTTTTCGGGGTTGTTCTTCTACCTCTAATATATGTACTTAATTCAACTACCTCTCATTTGTGGCTCCAAGAAACAGTAGCAGTAGAAGCCACACTATAGTTAAAAGGACCTCAAACCTGTTGGAAAATGAAGTGGATATCTACTCTACTTTTTGGAATTGGGGGGGGGGGGTGAGAAAAATTTTTTTTTTCCAATAGTGTTGAAGTAGGTGTTGAGAGCTTAGAACTTGGTCACTCATAAAAGCCACCAAGATCTTCTACTGTATCCTTGGTCATTATCAGTCATCCTGACTTTTGTGTTGCCTCCTGGGCTCGGATGATTTGGGAAGAGAAAATGAGTCTGAAGACTTTATGCAGCTCTGCTTCATTTGAATCCAATTCACATACAAATAAAAATATCTCCTCCTCCACCCCCTTACCACTTTTGGTTCTTTTCCAGGAACTGGAGGAACAACACAAATGGCTGACCTTTTTTTTTTTTAAATGTAAATTGTTTGCCATCTTGGGGAAGAGGGGGGAAGAAAAATTTGGAACTCAATCTTATAAAAATGGATTTTAGAAACTATCTTTTGCATGAAATTTGGGGGAAATACTATTGAGAACAACATACTCAGAAAAAGGAAATAAGTTGGTTTTATATGCAGAATTAAAGAATAATTAGGCATCTTAAACATTACTTTGGTACACAAGGAAGGGGATAACTATGTACTGGGTTTTGCCTAATAAAGGCATAGGATGAAAGATGTATTGAGATTTGATTTATCTCCTCAGTGGAAGTAGCATATGTGTAAGATATGAAACCAAAACTATTAGCAAGAAGTTAATTAAATTTCAGTTTAATCTGATGAATTTTTTAAAAATTGTTTGCTTACCTAATATGTTGCTTTTTCAGTCCAAATGTTGGAAATGATATTAATACTTCCATATTTTAAAATTTAGAACAAGCAGTGAAAACAGGCCAGATTTGGGGGATGATTCTGTAAGATAAGAAAGTAAATGATGAAATCAAGACTTGGAAAAATAGGTGTATTGTTTACTGACTGAATGTGGTAGGGAAGGACTCCTTAGATATTAAGATTTTCAATCCTAATAGTACAAATTTATCAGGTTTCAGCGAAAGTTTAGAAGTACATACAATATGTTTCTTAGGTGTATATCTGTCCTTGTTAGGTAGGAGTGATATTTGCCCATGGATTTTCATTTGGCCTTTTCTTCTATACATATTCTAAATTGTCAATTTCATGTGTCTTGTCCATGTGTATTTGGGTTGCTGTTTCTTCTCTTCCTCCCCCCCCCCCCAATCCCAATCCCAGTTATGATCCACTCTTTGTGATCCCATTTAGATTTTCTTGGCAAAGATACTGCTATTTCCTTTTCTAATTCATTTTACAGATGACAAAACTGAGACAAAGTCATTTGCCTAAAATCACACTAGTTAAGAGTCTGAAGCCTGATATGAATTCAGGAAGATGAGTCTTCTGATTCCATGCTGGGCACTCCAGACATCCACTGTACTTCCTTAGCTATCCCTTGGTGTGTGTTTATATACATACTAACGTGAACTGATTTCATATATATTTATTAGAGATATTGATTAACTGGAAGGGGAAATTGATTATAAAGAGGTAATTTTGATAGTTTAATCAGGAATAGGTCATTCTAAACTTAACCTAATTTTTTTTTCCTTCTCCCTTTTTTTTTTGGGGGGGGAGGGACACAAAAATAACAAGATTACTAAACTGGTAGATGAGCACAATACTGTAGGTGTAGTTTACTTAGATTTTAACAACAACAACAAAAAATCTCATAGTACCTCTGTGAAGAAGGTTGAGAAATGTAAACTAAGATGATAATATTGTTAGATATGGTTGAATGGCTGAACTCAAAAGAATTGTTATTAATTGTTCAGTGGTAGAAGGCCTATTTGTGAACCCCAGGTGTCTCTGGTTTGTCTCTGGTTTGTCCCTGGACTATTTTACTTTCCTTTTTAAAATCTAGTAATATGTATAAAGTAGATTTAATGTCAGGAAACCTAAATTTGCCATTTTTCAACTTTTTTTGGCTTCTGGGTCCATGCAGAATAAATCTAATTTGTTTTCCACAATTGAAGTTTCAAGTACCCTCATATTTTCATGGATATTGAAAATATTAATGTTATTGATGAAGGCTGGAAAAAAGAATGCCTTTCATTTATAATTTGGGATTATAATAAAGATTTAGTAGCTCAAGAGCACATTTCATAATTCTCTAATTCTCAGTGATAGCAATTGAACATCATAGTTTTTACTATTACATATAGTTTTTTTTTACCATATATGTATTAATTCTATTATTTAATCATTAAATTTTTTTACTTGCCAATTAATAATTTTGTTAATGTTGTCCTCATGCCTTTGATTACATTTGAGTATGTCATCTTTGGAAGATGTCTTTCCTAATCAACATTTCTCAAATTTTGCTTTTTTTTTTTTTTTTCCCTCACTACCTGACATTTGTGTAAGCCTCTCATATTTATTAGCATTCATTTACTAGTGCCAGTTTCCCCTGTTTCCTCAGTAACCGTGTTTTATTCCATCCCTTTTCATTTAAAAAAAAAAAAGACAAAATCTTTGTAACAAACCATTAAAGAGAACATTCTCACATTTGTCATGACCAGAAAATTATTATGTACCCTAAATTTGTCACTCCTTTGTCAGGATGCTCCAGCATGGATCTTTGAAATTATTGTTGGTTATTTACAATTGGTTAAAATTAAGTTTTTCAAAGATGTTCATTTGCAATTTTGTTGCTGTATAAATTGTTCTTCTGTTTCTACTCTAATCATTTTAGATTAATTTAAATACATCTTTCTGTGTTTCTTTGAATCATTTTCTTTTGTCATTTCTTAAGTCGCAACAATATTCTATTACATCCATATATCATTTGTTTAACCATTCCTCAATTTATGAGCACTGCTGTAGTTTCCAGTTTCTTTCTGCTACAAAAAAAGCTTATTACTATTTTTGCTTATATGAGTCTTAAAAAAAAAAGTTTTCTTAGGGATATGTGCTTGATTCTGACATTGGTGGGTCAAAAGGAATGCTCAGTAATATTTCCAAATTGTTTTCCAGAATTTTTTTTTTTTAAAACAAATTCACAGTTTCATCAACACTAGTTTACTGTACCTCTTTTTCCATGATTCCTTAACACTTGCCATTTTTGTCAGCTTATCATTCTGAAAAGAGTGATTTGGAACCACAAGAATTACTTTAATTTCATTTTTCTTTTTAATAATGATTTGGTTTTTATATGACTTAATACCTTAGATCTTCTCTACAATATTGCCTCTTCATGTCCTTGAAGTATTTATCATTTATGGTCATTTCTTTGGTGTCACGTATCATGATTTTACAGCATTCATTTTTGATTTTCATAGTAATCATTTAACATATTTGTTGAATTGAACAAAAGTCACTTTCACACATTCCTTTTTGCCGAATGCTCATTTTTATGAACTGTTATTGTAAAATGTAAATTTTTTTTCTCTTTTTCACTGTTTGAGTCTATGATATTTATAATTTTCCTTTATACTTTGGTGTAATCATTTGAAAATGAGCATATGCTTGGCAGAATTTCTTCAGGTTCTTGGAGTAGGCCCTGCATAGAGTCCAAATAGAAGGAGGATACTCTTATGACGTAGTCTTTCAGATCCTCCTGTTTGCCAATGACATTGTTCCCTCAGATAAGACAAGGTGTTCTTCCAACCAGGAAGAAACAAGTAAATGAAAAATGTATGTTGCTAAAATTATAGCAGTTGGATGGCTAGCTCATTAGTGTATATTTCTTGGGTCAGGATGGACAGTGACTTAGAGAAAAGACTGGCTTTCAATGATTCCAATACACCATCTGTCTTTCATGTTAGAATTCTTCCAGTGAGAGTAGATAAGTGATTCATGAAACATCATATATTCTAAAGGGAAAAAATTCCAAGTAATCTCAAAGTAAGCATGGTGGAAATTTGTAGAACATAAAACTAATGACTAATGTTGATTGGCATTTAAGAAGTAACAGCAAGAACGAAAAACCCACAAACCATTGTCAAGGACATATATCAATGAAAAAAGAGGTGTGAGGTGTTTATATAGTGGAGTGAAAGATAGTACAGATGGACAGTTTTATTATAGCATCACCCGCAACATTAATTCAGTTCTAATACTTCATGCCTTGTGGAGTTCTCTCTTGAAATTTAAATTTCAAGGAATCTAATTCTTGAGGAAAGTTGTACAATTATTTACTAAAACTGTTTGTTTTCCTTTCAGTTTTTCTCTAAAGCTTTTCATTTATCTCATATCTTTTACAATTATCATTTATTTTTAGGAGCATTTAAAAAAGTTGTTCCTTTTCTTCTAGGACTTCCTGTAGACCTCATTGCAAATAAGCGATTTTTCATTGGTGCTTGTTACTTCTTCTGGGTTTGGGTCTTAAGTGTCCTTTGGTGGTGCTTTCATTCATTAATTTTTTTCAGTCTTCTAATTGGATTTGTTACCACTGTGCTCCACCATCTTGGATGAGATGGTTGGTTAGGCTCTTTTTGTCCCTGACCTTTGATTTCTGGGTCCCTTTAATGAATTTCCCCACTGTGTGTCTGCTTAGAGTGCTGTAAACTTTCATTTTCCCATCTATGAAATCTGTTTGACCTTCCCTGATCCAGAATATTGGTTGATCTTGTCTTTTTGAGTGTTCCTTGATCTAGGTGCTGATTAGTTTCTCGCCTTCCTGGGACTTCTGAATCAGGACCTTATTTCCTAGGGCTGCTATTTTTATTCTGTTTCCTTATCTTTATTTCTTTAAAGGGATTAATTTTCTACTGTTTTCAATTTCTAGTTGTATTTTTGTGCATATCTGGACTGGATGCAAAGACTTAATTTTTC
Organism: Myrmecobius fasciatus; assembly: GCA_023553655.1. Classification (NCBI taxonomy): domain Eukaryota; kingdom Metazoa; phylum Chordata; class Mammalia; order Dasyuromorphia; family Myrmecobiidae; genus Myrmecobius; species Myrmecobius fasciatus. The sequence goes on along the minus strand of JAJPUD010001025.1, from coordinate 466,517 downwards.
TTTGGATCTTTTTCTTTGTCTATTCATTCTGGTGCTCTTTAGATATTTCTTAAGAGGTATGACTACCCTCTAGCCATTATAGCTATTAGTATAGTCTTCTCTTTTGCATTTCAGCAACTTGCTTTTGTTTTCTTTTTATAAAATAGCTGGTCTTAATTGATTATTAATTGAGTATTGGATGATGAATATGAATGAGTAAAGAGAGGATTGTTGAAGCTACCTTATTTACTGTATATGTAATGGAGGATGAGAACTTGTTTTAAGTACATGTTTTCAAATTAGTTTCCTTAACATTACTTTTTAAAGAGCATATTTATGAATATGGTGAGAGGGAAGAAACTTTAGTTTTGTATTTGAAACCCAGATCAGGAACGTACATTTTTTAAACTAATGAAAATGGGAAAATACTTTATCCTACTGGGGCAGCTAGGTGGTGCAGTGAATAGAGCACCAGCCCTGAAGTCAGGAGGACCTGATTCAAATCTGGTTTCAGACACTTAATACTTCCTAGCTGTGTGACCCTGGGCAAGTCACTTGACCCCAGTTGCCTGGGGGGGGGGAATTATCTTATTATTTCTTTTCAGAAACACAGTAGTATAAAGTGAGGTCTGTTTTTCTTAGTTACACTATCTATCCCTTTATTTTTTTCCCCAATTTTGTTGTTCATTCCCATTTTAGTCATTTCTAATTCTTTGCCACACTTCATATTTTCTCTTTTTTTAAAAGCCTTTTATTTTTTAAAGCATATGCACGGATAATTTTTCAATAATGACCCTTGTATAGCCTTGTTTTTCAAATTTTCCCCTCCTTTCCCCACCCCTTCCCCCAGATGGCAAGCAATCCAATATATGTCATACATGTTAAGATGTATGCTAAATCCAATATCTGTAAACATTTATACAATTCTCTTGCTGCACAAGAGAAATCAGATCCAAAAGGAAAGGAAATGAGTAAGAAAACAAAATGCAGGTGAACAACAGAGATTGAGAATGTTATGTTGTGATCCACATTTAGTTCCCACAGGCTTCTCTTTAGGTGTAGGTGGCTCTCTTCATCACAAGATCTTTGAAATTGATCTCAATCATCTCATTGTTGAAGAGAGCCATGTCCATCAGAATTGATTACATTGTATAATCTTGCTGTGTACAATGATCTCCTGGTTCTGCTCATTTCACTCAGTATCAGCTCATGTAAGTCTCTCCAGGCCTCGCTAAAATCATCCTGCTGATCATTTCTCATGGAACAACAATAACATTCATATACTATAACTTATCCCTTCTCCAACTGATGGGCATCCACTCAGTTTCCAGTTTCTTGGCACTATGAAAAGGGCTGCCACAAACATTTTTGCACCTGTGGGTCCCTTTCCTTCCTTTAAGATCTCTTTGGGATATAGGACCAATAGAAACACTGCTGGATCAAAGGGTATGTACACACACTTCATATTTTCTCAACAAAGATTGTGGAGTGGTTTGTCTCTCTTTTCACCCCACCCCCACCCCCCAACTCATTTTTATAGATGACGAAATTAAGGCAAACAGGGTTAAAGTGACTTGCCTATGATTATACAGCTAGTAAGTCTCCGAGACCAGGTTTGAACTAAGGAAGATGAGTCTTACTCTAATCCTGGCATTTATCACATAGTTTTTTAAAATTTAGCTATAAAAATTTGATTGAAAAATTTTATGGTGTATTGCAGGTGACCTTAATTCTTGCAGAGTGTAAACTTTTGTAATAAAGCTCTTTCATTCAAAATTTCAATGCAAATAAAAATTAATGCCATGTGTCCTGTCAAGTATCCTAATAATGTAAATCTTGCAATGGATACACCAGTTGAATATATTCATACACAAATAGGTCATATAATTTAGCTTTATGCATGGCAATGAATTGGAAAGACTGAGGAGGATTGTAAACAGCTAAAAATTTTTAAAACTCAAACTGCCCAAGATCCGTTTCCATTTCAAGTTACTATGATTTTTAAATCATATTTTCTTTAATTGAAGAATTGTTTTGACAGATGGTATAGTCTTGGATAAAATAGTTTTGTGTTTAAAACTGAGAAAAGCCAGGTTTTATTGGATGTACACATGTTTTATTATAATTATGCGATGACTTTTTAAACCAAATATTTCTCCCTGGAACTAAGAAAACATTTTTTAACTGTTTCTGTGAAAAGGTCCATTTTAAAATTATAGCACTACTTCAGTAATTTTTTGTTTTAATTATAAGCCCCTATGGAAGTCTATGTTCACAATCATTCAAATACAAAAAATTATAAGTAACTATTTGTGGTTTATCAGAGGAAACAGCATTTAAAACTGCAAATGTACCTGATGATCTTGAACTCCTTGAACACAAGTATGTCTCATAATTGAGTTTTTTTCCCCACACACGTAAGTGATAAAAACTGCTTAGAAATAGAGGTATAAGTTCCAATTGTTCACTGAAGAAAACCATATACACCCAGAGAGAGGGAAATGAAATATGGTCCACAACGTAACATATCCATGATCTCTATTGACATTTACTTGCATTGTGTTGCCTTTCTCCGATTCTTTTTTTTTTTTTTTTCTTGTAGATAGGATTTTTCTTGCATAACTTGTCAAGCATTTCAACATTATTAACATGTAGTAGACTTCCTGCCATCTAGGGGAGAGGAGGGTACTCGGGGTAAAATTTGTAATGGAAAGCTTTGTAAAGATCAATGTTGGGGGACTACCCATACATATGTTATACAAATAAAAAGCTTTAATAAAAAAAAAAAAGAAAAAGAAATAGAGGTATAAACTATTATGTAGACACTTAGAATTTTTCTTAGGTAATATTTTCTTCTTATTCTGTCTAGACCAGGAGTTCTTAACCTAGGATCTATAGACAGAAGACATCTGGGAATAGATTTCAAGGGTTCCATGAACTTGGATGTGAGGAAAAAAGATAACTTTTTTTTTTTTTTTTTGTATAACTGGCTGCCTTTTTAGTATTTTATTTCAATATAATTCCTTTGTATTTTATTTTATATATCTGAAAACTTTCGGAGAATGTATTCATTGATTGTTTTCACAAGAATGTTAAACAGGTCTATGACACACAAAAAAGGTTTTCCATTCTTTTTTTTTTATGGTGGATATTTTTCATTTACTTCATCCTTGTTTCTTTAAGGAATAGTCAGCATCTTTGTAACTTAAAAAAAATATACACACCTCTCTTCCTTCCCCTCCCCTTTCAATAGCCATTAAATAAGGAGTTTACTGTATACATGGCACATAAAGAAACATGAAAACCAGAAAACAGTCTTTCTTTAAGGTAATAATGTTATGTTATAATAAACTTTCTTATGTGCTTCTAGGATTTTCAAGATAAACACTTTTCCTCTTCTGCACTTCGTTTTCCTTATTTGTAAAATGACTTATTGGGCTAAATTAACATATATATATATATATATTTTTTAAAGGTACTTTTCAATTCTCACATTTTAAGTTCTGATTCCTTTGTCAATAATTTTGAATAATAAGTCTATAAGTAGGCTTGATTAACTCCAGATTTGATTTTTAAATGACCTTGGAATGACAGTGTTACAAGTGACCCAAATGAGCATTCTTGAAACTTTTATCCTTGTTCTCCTTTATTTTATAAGATAAAACATCATATGCTTCTAACTGTTCTTCTCTAATGTATTAGAACTGAATTTATGTTCTAAACTGACATTGTTCTTAATGACATTTTTGTCAGTTTAACAGTAAGGAATTGTTTTACTGAGGCTTTTTTTTTTTTCATTTTTGTGATATTCATTGATGTATTTCCTTCTATTTCTCATTTTTCTAGTAATTCTTTTTAAAAAATTAGGTTATATTTGTCTTAGTTGCATGTCATTTTCTTTTTCTCATGTTTTATTAATCCCAGAGATATTTTAGTACCTTAAATGAAGTACAGGATCGTGCTTAAATTATTGCTCAGGTATCCATGTAGGAAAAATTGAATGTTGATTGCCATATTATTGAATAGATAACTTGTTTATGTGTGGGGGTAGAAATTTAGGGAAGATAATCTTTACAGTTCAGTCACTTAAATAAGCAAAAAGTTTACACCAAAATTAAACAAGAGGAGAGAAGTTTAAATTATTTTTGAGAAATTGGAAAGTTTGGATGTTTTAATAACCTCAAACAGCTCTCTGAATATAAGTCCATTCTTCTCGTGTTGATGTATCTATACGACATTGAACACCATGAAGAACTGAAGTTGAATCTGGCTAAAGGGAATGGAAAGATAGTAGACATGAGTAGGCTTCAGTATATCATACACAAGAAATAAAAAAAGGACCAGAATAAAGGATGTCATCAAAAAAGTGATGTGATGTGAGGTGAGAGCCAGGGAAATTCACTGTGTTTGATCTGCAAAGATAACTTAGGAAAGCCCTAGTATTAAGAATGAATTTCATCCTCTGTTAAATTTGAGGTAGTCAGAGTTACTTGGATGGGCAGTTATAGAATCTTACTGTTAAAAGAAATACATTCCATGATGATGAGATCACAAATGAACTAGTGGTTTACTAGACTGTTGCTTCTCCTCCCCTCTACCCCATGTTAGCATAGTTTAACTTTAGTTTTAAAATGAGCAAATTAATACAGTATAAATAATAAGGCTAAACTCAAACAACCAATAGAACAATGTCTGATTCTTACTTTGATGGTTCATTTGCTCTTCCATGATAATGATTTAAAGAGTCATATAATCCAAATATTATACTGAATTCTTATGCCAAATCAGAGTTAAGAAGACTTTTATAAAAATGCCAGTTATAAACCCAGTACCCTTATTTATCTTGATTTCAACTCATTTTGCTAATTTTTGTGAATTACAAATAACAATACAAATAACAATAATATAATAGACTAATGAATTATAAACTAGAATTTGCATTCTAAAAGAAATAGTATTATTAAGAGAGTATATAAATGAAGGCATATAAATAACACTGAAAATTAACACTGTTGACTTTTTGGATTTATTCTGTGAATTTTTACATAAAACTTTATTAGTGATATTTGTGACATTTCTCTTTAAAAAAAGTGTGTGGTTTTGCCTTATTTGTTCCAAATAATAGTTACTTTAATACCTCCTGTGATTCTCCCCATTATTATTTTTTTAATATTGTCTGTTGTGCTGTTATCACATCACCTACATTTTGGAAAAGCAATTCTGAGTTAATGTACACACCAAAAACATCTGACATTTATAATCGTGGATTTTGGTAAAGAAGGGAAGAGAAGGTATCTTGTTTCTTCTTTGGATCCATGTTTGATTTTTTTTTTTTTTTGTGGTTATTTTCAATGCAATTTCTTATTCCTGTTTTCTACAGGAATATTAATGATTTTCATGCATATTATTTTTTATTGACCCAGTTATTCAAACTAATAGTCATTTAATTTCTTTGTGGAAATTGTTGTTTTCTAAGTCAAACATCACTTCTACAAATTCAATTAAATCTTGCGTGTTCTTTCTTAAGCTTTAGTTTTTCTTCCTGAGATTCATTAGTTTAACATCTGTCTTCCTCCCTCCCTTCCCACATAAAAATTGATTATAGTGTTTTTGGATTATTCTCTTGATCTTTATACATTATAAATTCACTTTTGTTCATTTAAAAGTTCAAGAGGAAAGCCCCCCAAAAATTTAAATAACAAGGTGAATTTATAATAATCTCAGAAAGATTGTAAATAAATGAAATAACATATAGGGAAGAAAAACCCAGTATAATATACCTTACAAGTATATTTTATAGAATATTAGGCTTACAAGTTTTCAAGCTTTCTTTTCTATTGCCTTATCTTTTTTTTAATTTTCAAAATTTTCCCCCCTTTGTTATTTTAAGTTTGTTAATATTACATATTTTAAATCTAATGTTCTATTCTTTCTCTACTTTGATACATGTTTCTCTTGAGGACAAACTTTTCTTCACTGTTATTTTCTTTCACATAGTTGTTAATTGTTTCTTTTTTTTTTCCCCCTTTGATCCACAAATTATTGAGACTCTCTTTACTTATACTCCACTTAAGCATCTATCTTTTGAACACCTTTAAAATTACTATTTCTGTTAATTGCTGGATACTTAAATTTCTATTTTTATTAACTTGTTGCATAAAAGATATATTTAATGTTTTTGTTCTTTTATCTCTGTGCTTTTATAGGCGATTATTTTTCTTTATTATTTCTATTCAGAAGGCTGCTATAAGAGCTGATAATTTCCAAAATCTAATGAGTCGAATCTGTTAGAATTTTCCATCTTTAAGAGGAGAATGTTATGGTTTTCTACTGTATTATGTTACTGTCTTTTTGAAATTTAACTCTCCCATTATAGACTTAGATATTATATCTTGGTTGTTTATTGTCAGTGTTGTAAGCATAATGTGTCTTCTATTACTTGAAATTTGTGAGGAAAAAAAATTTCCCATCTGATAATATAAATGCAACTTGTGTTTTTTTTTGGGGGGGGGGCAGTTCTTGGTTTTAATCTGTTATTCTATATTCTATTTTTATCCTATGTGATTGTTTTAAAAATGTTTCTTATATTTTACAGTCTTTAAAAAACCCAGTCTTTTTGAGAAAACTTTACTTTTTAGAAATAAATTTTATTGATAGCATTTTTTTAACATCCACAAAATTTCTCTCATCATTATTCCTCTCCCAAAGATTCATGCCATGTAACCAAAAAAAAAAAAAAAATTAATTAATGGAAAGAAAAGGGGAAAAAATTAGGAATTACAATAATACATGAGAAATGTCTGAATATGCAGGGTATATCACAATTCTGGACTGTCTGTGTCTCCAAAGAAGTAGGTTTGAACTGTCTTCTCATTTTTCTTTTTTGTTGTTCAGTTTTCATTCATGTCCAATTCAACCCTTTTGAGTTTTCTTGGCAAAGATACTGGAGTAGTTTGTATATAATACTTTATTCTGTAATTCCATTCAAAAATAATAAAAGGCCCCAAATTCTTGGGTATTTAATTTACAGTTTTAATACTTTTGCATTTAATGATTGTTAATTATGCTTTTTTACCTGTGGGAGTTTTTGTTTTTTGTATTGTTACCTTTTCCTCTTTTAGGTTAACACTTTGTACTTCTAGTTGTCCAGCCAAGTGATGATTAGCAACTTTCCTGGAAATGTTGAAGATTTACTGGAGTAGTTGTTGTTTTTTAAAGGAAGGGGAGAACTCTGCATGCTGGAGTTAGAGAATCAGGGGCAGTTGAACTACTTTTGTTTTGCTTAGAATATTACTATCAATAATATCTTCTGATTAATCACCTACGTATTTATGAACTCATAAGCTTCATGTGACCCTTTTTGTTAACTGTAGGTGTTATTATAGTGCTTTTTTGAGTCTTGTTTCTGTTTGTCTTCAATTCCCTTCTAGAATTTGTCTTTATAATTTCTTCTATTATCTAATAGGCAAATGATTCCTACATTTAAACCCTTCCTCTTCTTGATTGTGGTTCTTTTTTGTGCTATCGATGACTGGTTGTCTCTGGGCCAAAATTAATCCAGTATTCTCACTCTATTGATAATGGAAGCCTAGAGATGTAAAATGATTTAATCAGAATTCTATAGGAGTAAGTAATAAAACAGAATTTCCATTCTAGGTTTGAGGACTCTACTCCCTCCAGTTCTTTTTGACTTGAGTTCTTACAGCCATTTAAAAATTTCTTGTTTCATCCACCGCCATGTTATACAGATAGATTCTTCTAATAAGAGCATCTCTGAACCTGCTTTTTAAATTTGTTTCTGTAACTATAATCTTGGTCACACCCCATTCACATATAGTATTACTATAGAGTCTCTACTTCATTCCTTAGTTCCAAGTTTTCATTAGGTGATTAATGAACCATTTGACATCAAGGTTCTGTTTTATTTATCAGCAACCTTTTTCCATTATAGTAGATGTTATCATACTTAAATACTTGAGAATAAATTATCCTCATTAATCTTGTTTAGTTATGATGTAAAAAGATATTTAGTCCTCTTTCTCTTTTTTCCAAACAGTGATTTCTCTAAGGAAAAGGGAAATAAAATCTTTGGGGTTTTCTCCTCTGGGAGTTTTTAATTCCCCATTATCCTTTAAACTGATTTTCAGCCTGGAGAATATCTTACATGTAAAGATTTTAGTAAAGAGTATTATGGTAAATGGGATCTTAGGGGTGTGTGTGTGGTTTTTTTTTTTTTTTTAATGAATTCCTTATTCTTATAAATAAAAATAATCAACTCTTTGAATTACCCTGCTCTTTGTTTACCTTTCCTTCCCCCCACTGAAACCATACCTATACTTCATTTGTTTGTCTTCTGAATATAAGCCCCTTAAGGGACTCAGTAATAATCTATTATGAAACTTAATTATCCTATATGTTTTAATTCATCCTTTTTATTTGTTTTGTCTACCCATCTAGATTATAAATTCTTTGACAATACTACTTTACACAATAGTCATTCACTTGTTTAATTTTATAAGTTGATGGACAATAGCTATATACTCACATATATTTTGGGGGCTATTTATTGCTTTTCATTATTCTTTACTCAACTAGCTTATTTCCTTAGTACATGTGGTTATTCTTGGTAAACTGCTGACACTTTTTTTTTTGTCTTAATTTTAGTGCTTAAGTCTTATTTGAAGTATGAATCAAAATTAAACGAGGTTCTCAGCTTCATTTGTAGGAACATAGTATGTGGAATGGGGTGCTAGAAGCCCTTTATCCAAAGTAACTACTCAGAGGTATCTTCACATACAAACAGGAAGGATTTATTCAGTCCTTGCAAGGAGAGGCCCAGGCACACCAACTGAGCAGCCCAGCATGGTGTGTGACCCTGGGCCGGAAACAGGAAGTGAATTATATAGCAAAAGACTTGGGTTCATTGGATGGATTGGAAAGGAAGAAACCATAGACCAATGATCAGCAATGCTGTCTACTTCCTGTGGGACCTGTAACTTCCTGAAGCTTAGACCTAAGGTCTGATCATTTCTGCCCTACAGCCTTCTGGGAATAGGGACCATGTGACTTCCTGAAACTTAGGCCTAAGGTCTGATCCATTCCATCTCAAAGACTTTTGGACAAATTTTAACTTGGTCCCATTCAGTAGTATCTTTTTACCTTAAACCATCCCTTATAAAAATATAGCAATTGTAAATAAAAAAGACAAAAAAGAAAAAAAAAACAGTATAAGTGACTGGTACATTGAAAAAGTCTGAAAATGCACATGCTCTACTTGTGGATGTGCCACATCTGCAAAGGGGAGTGGCAAGGCCTTATTTTCAAAGCCTAGATCCTTCCAAGAATTGATTACTTACAAGAATTAGGAATTCATTTAAAAAATAAAAAAAAAAAATAAAAAGATTCCATTTACCATAACACTCTTTACTAAAATCTTTACAAGTAAGATATTCTCCAGGCTGAAAATCAGTTAAAAGAATAAGGGACATCTGCTATATTTCCAATTCTTTGCTTATTTGTTATCCTAGTTAATAAACTTTTGAATAAGCTGACATAAACCTATTTTATTCACAGGTAAAGTACTGAAGTATTGATTACTGACCTGATAATAAAAACCTGTAATAAAATGGCAATGTCTAGGGTACCCACCCCACCTCCACCTGGAGAGATGACTTGTGGGCCTATAGCCGAAAGTTGGTGTTATACACAGGCAAGTACACTTTCATAAATATTTTAAGTTTTAAAATAATAAGATAACTTGACTTTTGAAAAGACCACTCTGAACATTTTCTGAATAGTTTTTAGAATTTTGCTAATCTTCTGGGGAGAGGTAAAATGTATAGTGGATTAGAAAATTTGGCAAGCTTGTATTGAAGTCCTTTCTCCTATCAATTATCCTAATTTCTGTTAGACCTTTAGGTTGCAGAGAAAGTGTAACTATATATTGGTAGAAGGAGTTATGATCTTTTTATGACATTACAGATATGAGGTCTTCTCCAATTCCCTATCTTAAAAGCTCTGTAACGTTATATGAAAAATGCAGGGAAAAGCTTATACATGTAATTTTATTTTTTAATCTTTTAGGTTAAAGTAGTAAAATTTTCCTACATGTGGACCATTAATAACTTCAGCTTTTGTAGAGAAGAAATGGGTGAAGTTTTAAAAAGTTCTACATTTTCATCAGGCCCAAATGATAAAATGAAATGGTAAGACTTTGTTATAAACTACTTTGTATTGCTAATATTTATTTTCTAATAGGCAGGAATGGAATACATTTGATGTAAGTTCATGGTACTGTGGAAAAATTAAAGGACAATGGTTGACTTGTAGAGATGTCATCTGTATCATATAATATAAATGATATTTTCATTGTAGCTCATTTTAAAATAAACTTTTAAATCTTACATTTCTCCATATGAACTTGTTTTATTTTAGGTGCCTGAGAGTAAATCCAAAGGGATTAGATGATGAAAGTAAAGACTACTTGTCCTTATATTTGCTTTTAGTCAGCTGCCCCAAAAGTGAAGTTCGAGCAAAATTCAAATTTTCCCTTCTAAATGCTAAAAGGGAAGAAACAAAAGCAATGGGTAAGTGATTTTTACAGAGAGTAACATAAGGAAATCCCTGTTAATTAAATTGAATCCCACTTTTGCTCTTGTACTTTGCCTGCTCCCCCTGACTTTGTAGTCCCTTATCATCCTTTTATCCCTCTTTCAGCCCCGCTAAAACAAAAAACAGAGATTTTTTTGTTTGTTTGTTTATTTAAGGTTAGATTTAGGTGATAGCAAAAAACTGTGAGTTGATAACATATCAAACTATTTGTAATAGGCTAATGCTTTAAAATACACATCACATGCTCACCTGCACATCTTTCCAAAATGAGACTGAATCGGCATTCAAAGGCTCTCTAGTTCAACCCATATCTAAAAATCTCCTCCACAGTATTTCCAGTAAAATGTTGTTTTGTTCTTGCCATAAGATCTCAAGTGAAGGGAGTCATTTACAATTTTGCATAACTGTCATTGTAAGGTAGTCCTTCCTTACATGGTGCCTAAATTTTCCTTTCTGTAACTATCACCAGATATTCTTAGTTTAGGCCCCCCAGGGCCAAACAACCTAATTCCTCTTCCACATGATAGTCCTTTCTTTAATTGCTTGAAGACAGATATTATATACTTCCAATCAATACTCCCTGTGTTGTTATGAAGTTGATTTTTTAAAAAATCAGTTGGAGAATTTTGAAGTATTACCTTGTATTTTATTACATTCAGCTTAGTTATTCAATTTTTTTTTCCTGTAAAATCTCATGTATTAGCTATCCCCCTTATAACTTTGTCAACTTCAAGTTTACTAAATAGGCTATCTGTGCACTTCATACAAGGCATTTAAAAAAATATTGATAGCACATGGTAAATAAAGAATAGCTCTTTTGGACTCACCACTGAAGACCACCTCCTAAATTGACCTTGATTCAAATGAGTCCTCTTAGGGTAAAATTATTCACTTAGTTAGGAATCCACTGTAATGTTCTTTTCTTTATTTTTATAAGAACCAACTCAGACTGTCTCAGATACTTTGGTAGCATATAGGTAAATTATCTCTGCAGTATTTCACCTAGTCTGCCAGCCAATGTAGTCTTTTCAAAAAAGATGGATCACTACAACTTTTTTTTTTTTTTTTTTTTTT
>JAJPUD010001025.1:379309-454753 GCA_023553655.1 Myrmecobius fasciatus | reverse complement strand
TAAGTGACTTGCCCAGAGTCACACAGCTAGGGAATGTTAAGTGTCTGATACCAGATTTGAACTCAGGTCTTCCTGACTTCAGGGCTGGAACTCTACAACTTCTTTTCCATGAGTTCCTTATCACCTTTTTATCAAGGTAGATAGTTAAGTGATACAGTGGTTAGAACAGTGGTCCTGAGCTCGGAAAGACCTGAAATAAAATATGGCCATGGATATTTACTAGTTACTAGGCAAATCACTTAACTTTGTTTACATTAGTTCCTCAACTGCTCCTATCTGTTAGCACTGTTGTGAAGATCAAGTGAGATATTTGTAAAGTGCTTAGTGCACAGTGCCTGGCACGAGTATATAAACACTTATTTCCTTTCCCCATCTCCTCTTAACAAAATATTATGTGATTTTATCCAAAGAAGTTCATTGTTTCATAATATGCATATTCCAGTCTCTCCCTCCCTCCCTCCCTCCCTCCCTTCCTCCCTCCCTCTCCCCCTCCCTTCCTCCCTCCCTCCCCCCTCTCCCTCCCCTCCCTTCCCCCTCTCCCTCCCCTCCCTTCCTCCCTCGAAAATCAAAATATCTTTTGCCCATTTCTACTACCTCTCTCATTTTTCCTCTATCTTTAAGATATTATTGATGCCCCCAACCAACATGTATATATGTTTTGTTATCCTGGGATGTAGTTTGTTTGGGCCTGGTGACTTGAACTTGTTGAGTACAACTAGTCCTTCATTTATAACTTATTTACATTATTTGCATAACTTGGGTTTGAAATTCCTTTAGCTACTTCCAATCTTTGTAGTCTAGATATCGTTTTCTTTAGAAGGGGGAAAAACAAAAGCAAAATGAGTATTGAATAATTTCACTTTATCTTTGTCCATTATTATAGTCTTTAATATCCTAAAATTTTTGTTTGGATATTGCTTATCTTCTGAAGAGTTGCTGTTAGGGATACATTCCCCATTGTTTCTTTCTGAACACTAAAAATAACTGAATTACCTGGAAAAGTAAAACCATTAAATCATTAACCTGAGAGAAGAATAAATGACTCGGATGGTTTGTTGCCTTTTTTTTTCATCAGTTGATTGAGTAAACACAGTTAAACTAGAAAGATTTGATTATTTTTTTTTTTATTTATTTTCTCTGTTCTTCTAGTCATTTACTTTCTCTTATTACTAAAATCTGTTCAGGATTACTATAGAAACACCTGTAATACTGAAGCCTATAATTTCATAAACATAGATGAGAAGTGCATTGCATATGAAAGAAAATTTTATGTAGTGCATAAGTATAATAGATGTTTAAATACAGCTAATTTTTCTGCCTAATATATTCAGTATTTTCAGATATTTAATTACGGTTACTTAATTTCATTGGAGTACCTTCCAAAGCAAACGTTAGATTTTTCTTAAATATTTCTTTAACATAAAAAGGACATTTTTATATATGTAATAGTAGAGCATAAAAATAATATTGCCAGTTTTCTGTTTTTCACATTATATTTGATATTTTAAATTAGATCAAGTAAGAATGAGTTATTTAATTGTTTTTATGTCAAGTGGGGAAATACAAATAGAAAAATTCTTCCTGTTGTCAGAGTTTATATGTTAAAATGATATTTAAGCATGAACTCCATTATAATTTGTCCATTTTATTATCTCAGTATGCTGAATGTTGACAACTTTTCTATAGAATGTTTTTCTTGTTCAGAACTTGCACCCAATGGATTTTTTTTTTATGTATCATTTCTCAAATTCTCTCTGACAATGCAGATCATTACTTATCCTATGTGACAATCACCCATGTTCTCTTGAACTTTGCTGCAAAGTTCATCCAACCTTGGCTTTCTCACTTTGTCCTGACAGATTAAAGTTACTGGTGTGGTACTTGAGTTGGTGATCTACCATCTTTCATCCTTACCATTTGACTAATCTTCTGTTCTGTCATATAATTCTTTATTGTATTTCATTCTGGTTCTTCAAAGTTACTCCTTGAATATATATTACTGCTTTCTCATTCCGACCATATGCCTTTCTATTACCTTTGACGTGATACTTATCTATAGTTCTTCATAGACATTGAACTTATCATTGCCTCTTATGTTTCATTGCTATATAGGAAGGAAAATATATTGAAAAGATGAGTCTATACTTTTACTTGCTGTTAGCAAAATGGTCTTAATAATTCTCTAAAAGCAATTAGGTATGCTTTCATCCAGTGTATTGGAGTGAATGTTGGACCTAAAATCAGTACAAACTGAATTCATATCTTTTGTGAGTTTATTAGAGGGTTTTTGTCAGTATTGTTTTTGTCAGTAACATATTTCAAGGAATTCTAATTAATCTTGTATGAATAGGAGACATCTTATTATAAAGTTGATGTTTTTGTCCACAAAGTCAAATCTTTTTTATAATCAACAAATGGTAAGCGTGATATTTTGTATTCTCTGCATCTCTCAACATTTACGAGAGATGGTAAAGATGTGATCTCTTATTAAGTCATGCTTTCAAAAGCTTGTTTCCTATTAATGCTCTCATTGAAGATACTATCAATTCTCATAAAGCTAACTTTCATCAAGATTTTGTTTTGATAGAATAGGTATATAGGTCAGTAGTTAATGAAATTCTCTCATTCATTTTTTGGCGGGGGGGGAGGAGATATTAACAAATTTTAAGAATCTTTCAATTCTTCAGTTATCTTCTCTTTGATTCTTTGGTATGCTCATGATTGTATGATCTTTCAGATTAATCTCTTCTATATATTATTGCCATAGGGATTGTCATGTTAGGATCCAAATTTGATATTTCCACTATTCATAAAGGAGAAATGAAATGTGTTGCAAATTTTCCCTCCATTTTGTGGGTGTGTGTTTGTAATCTTTTATACTAGAATGCCCTTAGGATGATTTTGTCTATTTGGTTATGGTGCCATATTTTATTTAAACTGGTTTTATTTACTACTTCTCTCTTTTATGAGACAATATTCTTTGTAACTGTCCATTTTCCTTTTTCATTATATTTTATAGATGAGCTCATATTTGGACCTGGTGTCTTTTGCAGCCATTTTTCTCCATTTGATGAGAAAATTAGATTTTTGTTGACTTAGATGCTTTTTTTTTAAAAGCAGTTAATTTGTGAGCATTGATATATGTTGGTTTAATATTTTGTTTAAATTGCTATAAATGGTGTCAATGTAATTTCTGTCGTCCCTTTCTCATTTTTCATTTTTAGGAGATTAAATAATTCTGGGTTGAATTATCTTAATTGCATACTATGTCTTTTCCTTATTTCCTTATTATAAATTCTGATCTTCAGTCTGTTGAATTGATGGTTCACTAGCCCTAGGTGATGAGCTTTAGGAGAACTCCCAAATGTTCTGTCTGTTAAAAAGTATTTGGTTTCATTCTTTGTGATATTTAGTTTGTCATACTTCATGACTCCTAATCATTTTTGAGAAAGTGTTCATCACATGAAGCTATTTAAATTTTTTAATAATATAGAAATTTTTGTTTTCATTTCTTTTAAATTATATTTTGCCACTCATTCCCCATCCCAATTTTTTCCCACCTTTTTTCTTTGAAGTCACTAAGTATGTTGATTTGACTTTAGGGAATAGTCTTATCAGATACTTCATAGAATAGTAAGACCACCTTAGCCATAATAACTAATGTTGAATTTTTAAAAAAAGTCTTTTTCATGAGTCTTTTTCTTTTTTGGCTAATGCTTAATTAGCATTAGTCTTTCATTTTAATTTATTTTTATTTTCCTCAGTTACATGTAAAAATATTTTAAAATAACATTTCTTTATAAATCATGTTTGGAGAGAAATCAGAACAAAAGGAAAAAATCATGAGAGGAAAAAAAACCAAAAAACAGGTGACGGGGAAGGGGCGGGAAGTGATTTACATTCAGTCTCCATGGTTGTCTCTAGTTATGGCATTTTCCATCCAAAGTTTATTGGGATGGCCTTGGATCATTGAACAACTGAGAACCAAATCTATCATAGCCGATCATTGTACAATTTTACTGTTACTGTGTACACAGTGTATTTCTGATTCTGCTTGTTTTGCTCAGCATCAATTCCTATAAATCTTTACAGGCCTTTCTAAGATGTAAGATCAGCTTGTTTATCATTTTTTGTAGAATAATAATATTCCATTGCTTTCATATACCATAACCTATTCAGCCATTCCCCAATTGATGATCATTTTTCATTTTCCAATTCTTTGCTACCACAAAAAAAGCTGATACAAACATTTTTGTACGTGTGGGTTCTTTCCCCTCTTAGAATTTCTTTGGTCTATTAATCCAGTAATAGCGCTTCTGGTTCAAAGAGTATGCATAATTTATAATCCTTTGGACATTTACCATCAGTTTGAATATCTCAAGAAGTAGTATGTCTTATAATTTTTGTGTGTATAATAAAACCTACTCTGCCAACTCCTTTGCTCCTTGATTTTTCCATTTACCTGCAATTTTTTTTTTTTTTTTTATTTTTGGTGTAAAAATAGAATGCCAGTTTCACTTGGTTTACTCTTTGTGTTATTAAATAAGGATCTCAGATTTGGAATGCCAACCATAAAATTAAAGTTTATTGCTAGTTTAAAAATACTTAGCACTCTCTGCCCCCTTTCCTACTGTGATTACTTAGAAGGTAACCACACAAGAGCAGAGGTTGTTTTTTATTTAGAATTAGTTTCATGAACTGTCATGTCAAAAACATTTCAAAACCAGGTGACTAATCTTACTATATTATAATTCATAATTAATTAGTCTGATCTTCAGAAAACAGACATCTATTCTCAGAGCCATATCTAATACATACTTCATAAATTTTGTATGGCATCTAAAATAGTGGTATCAATAAATTTTATTTTGGGCTAAGATTAGGGAAATTGAAAGGTAAATGCTGAAGATGCTTTAGCTTTTTGGGAATGGCCAAGATTCATAATATTTGATGGGTGCCCTACTCTTAAAATTCTGGAAAGTTTTGAGGCAATGGTATAATAGAAATTGCAGAAGAGACATTGTTAGAGGATTTGTTCCTAAGTATTGTTAAATACTAATAAACATATGCTGCTATGTTCTTATTATGTTTTTATCCTATATAATGTTAAATTTTTTCTTTGTATCTGACATTTTATTTCATTCCTTTTGCTCATCACAATCTGTTACGGAAACCAAAGAGTTCTCTGAATTTCATATGTATACATATATACATATATTCATGTGCATACCCCTAGCAAGCAAAAAATGACAGTTTAAATGCATTTGCCCTTTTTGACATTTTTTAAAAGAATCGATCCACATAGCTTTGAAATTTTCAATATGATTGCCAAGTTATATTTATACATTTCATATAGCCACATTATCATTAAGAATAAGGTTTTTTTTTTCCTTGTAGATATGATTTTTCTTGCACAACAGTAAGTGTGGAAATATGTATACATATATTCGATTTGTCAAGTATTTTAACATAATCAACATGTAGTGGATTTCCTGCTATCTGGGGGAGGGGTGGGAAGTAGGGGGGGAAATTTGTACCAGAAAGCTTTGTAAGGGTTAATGTTGAAGAATTACCCATGCATATGTTTTGCAAATAAAAAGTTTTAATTAAAAAAAAATAACTGAGTTTGTGAAGCCTGAACTTTATTATATACATATATATGCATATATATTTTATTCCTTTCTCCCCTAGAAAGCCAAAGAGCATATCGATTTGTACAAGGGAAGGACTGGGGATTTAAAAAATTCATTAGGAGAGATTTTTTGCTTGATGAAGCTAATGGTCTTTTACCAGATGACAAACTCACGTTGTTTTGTGAGGTAGGTACATTTTTCAGTGTCACAAAATTATGTGACTGAATTTGGTAATTAACAAAAAATAAATGAAAATTACAAACTGATGTTGAAATGTGAATACTTTTTTAAAATGTGAAATACAGTTGATGCAATTGATTTACTAGTTAATGAGTGCCCAGAGAAAATTAAAATGTGTTTGTCATTGTCTTCTTTAGGATAAAACCTTGTTTTATGTGGTTAGTGACTTCTGTTGTATTTCCTATGGGTTTTTAATATTTTTAATATTTATGTTAAGTTTTATAATTCTAACCCTGTGAAGTAGGTAATGCAAGTATTTGCATTTTAAGAGATTTGAAGCTGAGGGTTGCATAACTATATTGCACTTGTATAGCTAGTATGATGTTGATTACATGCATTGCTTTTTATATATATCAAAAAGGTGACAAACAATTTTTGGAATATAATTGTGTAGAAAAGTGTCTAATTTGATAATATTCAAACAACTTGTCATAAAAATATTGTTAGCTCTTTGAGAAAAAATTTTAGAGCTAAAGTACCCAGCTCTGTAACCAGTATCACAAGATGAATGTATCACTTGACCAAAAAAATTTCCTAATTTTACTTTAAATAATTTTTCATTCCATTATCTCTTTTCTTTGCCTTATTTATATACATATACACATAAACACGCACATATATACATACATACACAATTGATGCAGGTTGGCATTAGGAAGTATTCTTAAATTATAGTCTTTCCAGTGATAGGTGCATGAAGTCATAAAAAACTAAAAAAAAAAATAGCACTGTTTCCAATAGTTAAACTTAAGTCTTATATTTATATTTATATATTTATGTTATATTTATATTATTGGAACTTTCAGCTGTTATTCTATAGGCTCATTGTTGCTTATACTTAATTACTTTTTGTATTTTTGAA
This sequence comes from Myrmecobius fasciatus, assembly GCA_023553655.1. Classification (NCBI taxonomy): domain Eukaryota; kingdom Metazoa; phylum Chordata; class Mammalia; order Dasyuromorphia; family Myrmecobiidae; genus Myrmecobius; species Myrmecobius fasciatus. The sequence goes on along the minus strand of JAJPUD010001025.1, from coordinate 448,018 downwards.
ACAGTTGATTTCTCTGTGTTAGAAGGTTCTTATCACAGAGAAGTTGAGTGAAATACTTAACTTTATTACTAAAATGTTTGTAATTTTAACAAGTTTTGTTAAAAATTTAATCAGAAAATCAGGGGGTGATCTAGTATATTCAGTATGATATATTGACAAATTACAATTGTTATGGACCAATTAATTACTTAGAAAACTCATAGAGGCTGTCAATAATTTAACTTAAATCTCTGTATTTTTAACATATGTAAAATTTTCTTGGCAAGATTACAGCATAATTAAATGTCATTATGTTGTGTCAGAGGAATAATTGAAATGTGCTCCTGAGAATACATAGTACAAATATAGTGCATCTTATTTTCACTTAGACAAGTTAAATTAACTGTATGATGAATTTGTTTTGAATACAATTATTTGGTTGATAAAGCAAATATAACAAGTGTCTTGTGGTTCTTCAGGGCTCATCACAGGATCATTCTTAAGTTTTATTTAATTTCACATAATTTGAGCTTTTGCTTCTTGTGGGCTATTATTCAATTAATACAAAAGATTTTTAAAAAATATTTTAAGCATTCTTTATAGTAGTATTCTAACTTATGCTTTAGTTATGTTGAATTGTTTAAATTAACATATTAGAAATATTTTTATAACTTATTTTCTATAAAATTTATTTGTTAATTTTATGAATCAAAATGCATTTCTAAACATTTTAGAATACTTGAAAATCCAGAAATTCAGAATTAAGGCTGTAATTAAAATTTAAGTTCTTTTTTTAAAACTATATCTTTTGGTGGCAGGGTGGGAAGACAGCTTGCTTTCCATAATATATTATTAGTCCTTTCCAAAAAGACCCACTTTCATGTTAATTTATATTGATTTCTATATTGACAATGATTAGATTCAGCTTTTTGAATCCTCAAAAACTTAACATTCTTTAACTATTTTGTACATGTGCGGATAGGAAATCCCTGAAGTAGTTACAGTATTATATTAGTTATAGACAAGATAAAGAAAAGTATTTATAAACAATTTTTAATACCCTCCTCCCAAAACATATCCTCATCTTTTATCTAGCCCAGTCTCACTGATGCGACTTCCTTCCACAGCATCATCAGCACTGCTTGCAGAAGAGGAGGAAGCGTTGCACAGAGCCAACATAGAGAACTGCCTCCTCCCCCTCCCCTGCAAGTGGTGCTGTAGGCAGGTAAGGCAGTTTGGTGCTATTCTCTTTGTATAAAACATTACCTGGCCTGCAAATTACATATTTCACTGTAGTGACCAGGAGGAAAACACAGGCAAGTTGCTTTTTTTTTTTTTTTTTTTTTTTTTAACTATGAATGGCAATATGAAATTATTTTGGAAAGAAGTATTTGAGGAAGCAGTAGGAGCAATATAACATTGGCTTAACCCATCTTCTACTCCCCCCCTCCCTCCCCCATACCCCACCTTGTCGTCCAACAGATTTGCAAATTCCCCTAGAAATCCTATAACATTTAGATTGGTCCTAGCTTGGTCCTGGTATATGGCACTAATTCTCAAGAGTCAGATAGAGAAGAGATGAGATCTTGGAGAAAATGTTTCTTGAACAACATTAAATGGTACCATGTAGCTCTGAATTTTTAGCTTAGTTAGTATTCCTCCTAAAAGCTGAGTTGGTTCTGAGGATTTACTTCTCATCAGGTGGATCTGAGTGGCGTTAAGTTCCAACAAGCTTAAATTTTTTAAGGAATCACAAGGTTAACTCAGATTTACTCAACAGATGGCTGACATAAGACCAACTTACACCTAGGGAAGAATAGACTGCCTTTCTGCTCTCCTTAGTTTAGATTGCATTTTGTGGGTCTGGCCCAAAAAGTGGACCATCTCTTATATTTGAGGAAAGGAGTGGTGAGTTTTTAATGATTACATTTACCCTTTTCATTTACCTTTTTTAGATATGACATTTACCTCAAATTTTCACCTTATCAGCCTTATTTCTGAATTTCTGATTCTGAGTTTAAAATCAGAAACATTTGTAGTTATATTTATGTACTCTCATTTCATTATTTTAAAATAAAGTTAAATGATTTAATTTTGTCACTTTCCTGTTATGACCGTAATTACTAAATTTAACTGCCTATAAACTTTAGCTAAATTATTCCTTGTCACCACATTTACAAAATATCCCCCAAATTATTTTGTAATGTGGAGAGTTGGTTAAAATTCTTGGTCACTATGTTGCTGCAATAAACTTAATTCATGGTCTAGAATATTTTAAATTATGGCAGAATAGTATATTTCATTCATGATTACGATTGTGCTTTATTTTCTGATTATTTCCTAAGGACATGCAAATCATTTTCTTCCCACTACCTTTCCCTGTACACTCTATTCTGAATACACACTTACACTGGAATGTATTGGCAGAAGTTAAGCAATCTGAGAAATCTTCACTCTTAGGATAACTTTAATAACTGTCATCAGAATCATAACCATTTCTTAAATAGTATGTTTCTTAAAATATTTACCTCTGAAAATTACATAATTCCAATCTATGCCCTCAAAAAATTTGTAATCTCTTTGAGTGTGATTCATTTATTCATACTGTTAGGGACTAATAAAAAACCCCTGCATTTATTTGACTGCATAATAAGATAAAGAGGAAAGGTGAAAAAAATTATTATAAAGTTAGATTATAAAAATGATTGGCAAATAGATGCCAGTGAGAAGTGAATGTTTGGGATTATATTGTCAAATGGAATTAGAAACTGTAATCAGCATTCTTCTTTTTTTAAAATTAATTATAATATGCATTCTTAATCTTGAGGTGTCAAGAATAAAACAGCTTTATGATCAATCTAGACAAAGCTTCTTGGAAAAAGATTAATGATAGAGAAATTTAGTGTTTAATGGGACAGAAGAACTCTGGTCTGTGGAATTATGAAATATAATGAATTCAGTCATGCAATTTTTTCTATAGTTATTATGTGATTTTCATTTGTTCATTTTTGCAAGCTGCTTTTTAAAAATTTTATTTTATTGCAAGTTGCTTTCTTAACCATAAGTAAAGTACATATTATCCTGAAAATATTTCTTAGATTCTAGATACAGCGAATCCAGTCTGTTAGAAACAACATTGAGAGTTGGGACTAATAGCATTGTAACCTGGGCAAATATTAATAACTCACCTTTGAATATTATTACAAGTTTTGCAAAGTGTTTTTCCTCCAAGAAACCTGTGAGATTATGTATCTAGATTTTATATTATCTTCATTTTATTAAAAAAAAAACAAAAACAAAAAAATTGAGTTTTATGAGTTACTAAAGTCATCTTATTGGACATCATATCTATCATTTGCTCAAGACCAATGCTTTTAAATCATGCTGTTTTATAAACCATTTACATTCTTTAGCCTTTAGTTTCTTTACTTAAGAGATTAGGATTGCATCAAATCTCTACTCTTTACATCTCTGAAGTCTTAACAGTATTTTAAAATTCTCTATAAATGTATTTTTCCATGGATGAAGAGAATTATCACTAGAGACCTTGCTTAGATATAGTTCAGTCTCTTTATTTTGTAGATGAGGAAATTGGGACTGATGGAGGCAAAGTGACTTGCCTAAAGTCAGTTGAGCTAGTTATTGATGTGACTGAAACTTGATAGAAGTCCAGTTCTTCTTAAAGCCCTACTCCATTGGAAAGAATTTAAAAAAAAAAAAAAAAAAAGTTTTCTAGTTTTCTTAGAGAAAATAGTTGCATTTAAAAAAAATTTTTTTTGCTTGTTTTGCTAAGCAGTATACAATTCTTTTAAAAAGTTTCTTTCATTTCCAAGGCCTAAAAATTTGTTATATAGAGAACTATGATAAGCTTCTCCATGCTTAGTTGGATTCTCTTAGACAATAAACGGTTGGTTTTTCCAGTTTTAATAGAATCTATTACAGTTTGTACTATGCTGGGACATTGTAGTATTCTGGATCAGATATTTATAACATAGTAAGGGATCATTTGAAATTTGAATCCACAAGTTTTATTAAGTATAAGGTTTTATATCAGGTTAGGAAATGTCTACAAAAGTTGAATGTCTGTATTCAAACCTTTGTATGCAAGTAGCTATCTTTAAAAAAAAAAGTTACTTAAAAAATAATAATAAAAATAAACAGTGCTGACAAATTTGTCTAATTTACCAATTTCCAAAGTAACTCTTCTATATAAATAAGGTAATGTACGTAAAAATTCTTGGTAAAACTTAAAATATTATGTCAGCTATGTTTGTTATGTATTTTTGTTAGCCATATGTATCTGTTCTCTTGATAAGTTCCTATGTATCTCTGGATATGTCTACATGTAGACAGAAGTGACATTTGCAGTTAAGTTTGATTTTAAAAGTTCTCATCAAAGCAACACAAAAAAGGAAATGTATGTTGCTTATATATATTTAGTGTATAAAGCCTACCTAATATACTATACAGAAATTATTAACTCCTCGAACTTTATTATTGCAGAGTTTTAATTTAATGCTTTTCAGTAACATTGCTTTGAGAGATATAATTTATGTATCAAATTAATGGGAATTCTTAAGAACAAGAAGTTTTAAAATCTTTTTCTTTTTATTATCACATAGTTATAAGTATTGAGTCATAATCAAACTGAAAGTTTCTGTAAAACTTAAACTATCCTGTGGGTACCAAGATATAGTCTTTTAATACAATAATTTAAGATTTTAAGTTAAGGAAATTAGATGATTTTAGTATTTGACACAGAAGTCTGGCACTTATTTGAACGTTCATTTCTTTCTTGAATTATTCTCTTGTGCCTTTTCTGTTATCTTATACGGAAATGGGTTTTTGTGAACCTTGTTATTTTTACTACTTTACTCCATGGACATTTGTTAATTGCCCAGTAATTGCCTGATACTGTGTTAAGTTTTACTACTTGTAATATAACTAAAACCTTGGTTATGACTGTGCTTATTAGAAGGTAAATAGTTGTTATAGAAAGGTAAAAGATTCTATAAGTATTTTAAAGACATGAAATGTAGATGTTGGTATTATAGATTGATATTTAGTTGTGATGGTGTTTGTCTTGGTGTGATTTTTTTCCCCCCTCAGGTAAGCGTGGTCCAAGATTCAGTAAATATATCAGGACAGACTAATACAAACACTTTGAAAGTACCTGAATGTCGACTTGCAGAAGATTTAGGGAATCTCTGGGAAACCACGAGATTTACTGATTGCAGTTTTTTTGTAAGAGGACAAGAATTCAAAGCTCATAAATCTGTTCTTGCAGGTATTTTCTGCTTTTGTATCGAAATGTGTTTATTTTTCTTTCCTAAATATGAATGCTAACAATTAATTTCTTGTTACAGCTCGCTCCCTCGTTTTTAATGCAATGTTTGAACATGAAATGGAAGAGAGCAAAAAGGTAAATAAGGGCTTAAAGCCTTTTATGTTATTTTTAACTTTTTTTTTTTTTAAAGTATGTGCATGTTTGGGAAGGGTAGAATCCTTTAAATTGTTTTAAATGAAACCAGGATAATCTCAGAAGTGTTTATTAAAAAAAAAAAAAATCTAATCCTACTTGACAAATTTGTCTAATTTACCGATTTCCAAAGTAATTCTTCTGTAAAAATGATAATTTACGTTAAAATTCTTGGTAAAGCCTAATTTAATGTCAACTATGTTCCTTATGCATTTTTGTTAATCATATGTATCTATTCTCTTGAGAACTTCCTGTATATCAAATGTTACCCCCAAAAGATACTGTAGATACATTGTTGGAGACTATCCCTCAATAAATTTTGTAAGCATTTTGTAAGCTTTAAAACATCATATGAAAATGATGGTAATGATGATTCCAGTCATTATTTCCTCCAAGGTTTCAAAATAAAGGTAACTATGAGGTTGGGGAGGGGGGAAGGGGAATGTTCTCCCCCAAATGCTTTGTTAATTCTCAAATAAAAATCTGTGGAAAAAAGTCCTGAATTAGGCCTCTGAGACTCAGGGGAAATCTTCATTTGTCTCTTCTCAGACCACGATTATTTCTACATGTTAATTGAAATCAGAATAGACTCAGAGAACACCTTCTTTGCACTATAGCTATCATTCAGTATTCAAAAAGCATTTCTTAAATAGCTATTGTATCTGCTATAATATGCTAGCTCTGGTTGACTATGCAACTTAGGTTTTAAAAGATGTATAAGAATTGAGTAAATGGAGAAGGGAAAAAATTCTTGGCACAAATTGGTGCCTAAGCAAAAAGTATACAGGCAGAAAGGCTTTACTGGGAATATGTCAGAAGTAGAGGGAAATAAAAAGGGATAAGGCTAAAAAGGAATGGTGGTGTTAGGACATGGGCGTCAACCAGATATTTAAGGCATTAGATCCCAGAAAGAATTTCAGATGTTATTTGGGCCAGGTATATGAAATGCTTTGCCAAAAACTACCCTTGAACCTGATTAAAATTACATTAGGAAATGTAATACAACATAGATAATGCTATACAACAAAATGCTATTTTGTGATTTTCTAAGTCCATATGCATCCCACAGGGATCCATTTCTATTTGAATTTGATTGCCCTGAGCTAGCCTCATTTGCATATCTGAAACTGTATGAGAAGCTTCTCTTGCCTTGATTATATTATCTATTCTTTTTTTTTTTTTTGCTTTTTTGCTGAGGCAATTGAGGTTAAGTGACTTGCCCAGGATCACACAGCTAGTGTTAAGTGTCTGAGACCCAATTTGAACTCAGGTCTTCCTGACTTCAGGGCTGGTGCTCTATTCACTGCGCCACCTAGCTGCCCCTATCTATTCTTTTCTTGAAGACCCAGCAGAAGACCTTTACCCTTGAAATCTGGCTTAAAGTTTTAACATTAGAAAACAACAGTAAAGTAAGATGTCTTGGCAACTGGTGCCATTATCTCCTAGCAAATGAAGGGAGAAGAAATAGAAGTGTCAGATTTTATATCTTGGGCTCAAAGATTACTGTAGATGAGGACTGCAGCCATGAAATTAAAAGCACTTGCTCTTTGGAAAGTTATAGCAAATCTGGATAGCATACCAAAAACCAGACATCATCTTGCTAACAATGGTCTGTACCAGGTTTTCCTGGTAGCAGTGTCTGCCTTGAGAGTTGAACTACAATGAAAGCTGAATATCATAGAATCAACACTTTCAAAATGTAGTGCTGGAGAAAACTTTTGAGATTCCCTTGGACAGCAAGGAAGTCAAATTAGTCAGTACTTAAAATTAATTTGGTCTCTTCATTGGCAAGTTAAATATGGAAGCTGAAACTTAAGTACTTTGGCCACATAAGGAGAAGATGGGACTTGCTGAAAAAGAGCCTCATTTTGAAGAAGGTTGAAGGTAAAAGGAAAAGAGATGGCAGAGGATTAGATATATATGTGCTATGGAAACAAGATCATGAACTTGGGAGAGATTTCAAGAGGATAGGATGGCCTGGAGTGCTGTGGTCCCTGGGGTCATAAAAAGTTGGACATGATTAAAGAACAACAACCTCCAAAGTTCAGTTTATTTTCAAACATCTATTTTAGGAAATTTTCCTTTATGTCTGTTTGCTTCGGAAGACTCTTCCTACTTGTGAGAAAAAAAGCAGTCTTAAGTAGTCCGTCTTTTACATGGCACTTTTTCAGATACCCAAAGGGACATAATCAGTATATTCATTGCTAAGTCTATTCTTTTCCTAGTTAAATATACCCATTCCTCAAACCTGTCTGCATTTGGACGCGGTTTTGTAGTACTCAGATAATCTAGAGGCAGAGTATGATAAGATTATCACCTTTTTTTCTTGTTCCTTATGCTAGGAGCCAAGTGGTCAAAGACAAAAATAATATTAGTTGGGGCAGCTAGGTGGTACAGTGGTTAGAGCACCAGCCCTGAAGTCAGGAGGACCTGAGTTCAAATCTGGTCTCAGACACTTAACATTCCCTAGCTGTGTGACCCTGGGCAAGTCACTTAACCCCAATTGCCTCAGCAAAAAGCAATAATAATAATAATATTAGTTGAGCACACTCAAGGAGGTTTTTTTTCCCCTCCCTATTGTGGCAAAGCAATAAATCCACAGATATATAAGTACAAAATAATTTCATTCTGTGGTAGGGAGGAGCTAATGCAGTGTTCTGAGTCAAACTAGACATTGTTTTATCAAAAAATATTAATACTAGTATAGAAAGAATATTGAGTAAGGATATAGCACTGGTTCATAGGGACATAGCTCTGCTATTTTCCTTAGTATTGCATTCAATAATCAGGATGTTTCAAGTTCTAGGAACTTCATTCAGTTGGACTGGGCTTTTATACTTAGATAATCTGGGAGCGACTGTGGTATTTTGATCCTTAGGTCTTGATGTTTTCAAGTGGGGCAGGGAGGAAGACTAACCTAACTTTTCATAGAAGGCATTGTTGCTTTTATTGGGGAGATACAGTAGGAGAAAAGTTGAAGTTCCCCCAAAATGATGGTGTCCTGTAGGAGATAGCATTTGGGTTGATTATGAATACCTCTAGGAATTCTGAAAGAGGCACAAGTGGAGAACAGGGACAGCAGGAGTAATTTGGTTTATTTTAGGAATAAAATGTAGCTTGTTGAAAGGCAAACGGGGGAGAGAATACTTAGGTTGAAGGCACAGCATGTAGGTCAGCTTGGCCTACATAAGAATAAGAAACAGAAAATATGTTTGGAATGATAGGGTTATAGATTTTCAAAAGTCTAAATAGTGAGAAAAAGTTTTTACTTTATCCTAAAAGCATGAGGATCCACTGAAACTCTTTGTTCAAGAGAATGACGAGGCCATACCTGTACTTTCAATAATCATTTGGTGACTGTGTAGAGAGATGGATTTAAGGTGTGGAGAGACATTGGAGTCAGTGGAAAATTGTAGAAAGCTATTCTGCTACAGGTGAGAGTTGAGGAGAAGCTGAATTAGAAAGATGGCTACAGATAAATTTTTTGTGTGTAAAGGTAGAGTCATTAAGATTTAGCTACTAGTTAAATGTGGGCTCTGGAAGAATGCTTTAAGATTTGAAACTTGGATGATTTAGAAAGATAGTAGTGTCCTCAAGTTAGGAAGTCGGGTATGTTTGGGGGTGGGAGGAATGAACTTCATTTATTCAGTTATTGACTTTAAGGTGTATATAGGCCACCCAGGTGGTAATTTCCTTCAGGCAGCTGGTGACAGTGGATGGGAACTTCACTACTTCTCATTTTGCCAAATTTATTCTACTAAAAACAAACTCCATGATCCTCTTCACTTATGCTGTTCCTTGTCCCTCAGTAGATTCAGAACCTTAGGAGAGACTTAAAAAGCTTTTCTATCCACTCGTTTCTCTAAACTATGCAAGTGCATTTTTGTGAGCTTGTAATTAGTGAAAGAATTTTTGAATTTCTTAGATTTTTAATGTATGAACAAGATAGAATTTGAGACTTAACAGCTGTATTGACAAATATTTCTGGTGGATTTATATAATCATGAACCCTTGGGTAAGTTTTATCTATAAGAAGAAAAATAAAACTGAAGTCTTTTAAATATTTTAAAAACTGAATAGGATTTTAAACATTCTTAAAATATTGCTTAAGATTTTAAACGTGCCAGAGGTAGGCTATATAGGATTCCATTTATTTATTTTTTGATTAATTCTGGTTCATGTTTTTCTCTTATATTTTAAAATAACAGAATCGAGTAGAAATAAATGATGTAGACCCAGAGGTTTTTAAAGAAATGATGAGATTCATTTATACAGGGAAAGCACCAAACCTTGACAAAATGGCTGACAACTTGTTAGCAGCTGCAGACAAAGTAAGTATTTTGTTTTTGAGGCGCTGAAAAATGTCCTCAAGCTTTATATTTATTTAAAGCTGTTGTAAAAAACCAAAACCTTTAAATGTGTTGAGTTGTAGAAATCTGTATTTTTGTAGATAACTCTTGATGATGGTTCTTTTGAAATAATGTCCAGTGGGATAATGTTGAGAAAGGAGACTTTTGAAATAAGTCATAAAAATACATTGGAAAGAAATTAGAGTAAAGCTGTTAGCTTTCTGGGAAGAATATTTTGAGAGAGAAATTAGATTGTAAACTAAATAACTTTTAATTGTATTTTTATCTCCTGAATATGCTGCTTTTAAGAATAATCTCTGATTTTTTTATTACACATTTTTATTTTTGTAGACACTTATTAAATCCATTTTGCAAAGCACTTAATATGGCTTTTAAAAAAATCCAGTTGTATTATATAATATTTGCTTTAGAAATAGACTTGAAAATGCATATTTATAGAAATAATAACTTATGTTCCAGTTTGGGGAGAGGAGAAAATGTGATCTGAAATGTCAGGAAATTTCTAAATTCTTGGTTTGAAAAGAATTAAACTTTTTTTTCCCCACAGCAGAATGTTTATTTATGTTTTCCTTATACTGATGTTAAGAATCATTTTTCATTCTTTAAAACAAGTGATTTCAACAAATCACTGGCTGGGTCATGTAAAGATGGTTAATGAATAAGAATGAGTAATATAGATAATGCTTATACCATACTTGGATAATACAAGGTTGACTATCTAAAACTATTTTTGTTCGATTACTAGTATTAACTAATTCACTTAGGAAATACAATATGTTATAGAGAACACAAGAACTGAATTTGAATCTAGGTTCAGCCAGTTCCATGAAGCTGAATTGTCTTAACCTCAGTTTTCTTATTTTTGAAAACAGAAATGAATTAAATTAAAAAAACTTGACAAAGATGTTACAAGGAAATATGTGAAGTTTCTTATAAATTTAAGTAATATAATAATATTCTAGTAGCAGTTATTTTTAACTGGAGAAACCATCTAATGTTAGTTTTAAAGTAACTTGTTCTCAATGTAGGATAGGAGATGTGATTAAAAATTCAAGTAATATAAATATTTCATTATAAAAATATTAATACTTATATTTGACAATTTTCATTGTTTTATATCTGTGAATGAATTAGATTGAAGGCATTCTACCAAATTAAAGTTTATATGTACAAATTATTTTAAAGCCTTTGTTATAAGTACATTTTTATAAGTTGGTTGTATTTCAGTAAAAAAGCTGTGAAAAATGTAAGACCTTTGGAAATCAGATTTGCTTACAGTAACTTAAAGGTTTGCATGCATGCCTTTGATCCTGGCAAACGACCTTATATAAACAATGACAGTTTTTAGAAATAAAGACACATCAATGTACTGATTACACTCAGCTAGTCACATATGTATGAATTTAAGATATCCAGAATTTGACATTTGCGTTGTACAAGTTGTACCACTAAAAATTATGTAAAAATTAGGCATTGCAATATATAACTTAAGTCTACAAATAGAATATTTACAGTGGTGGTATTACTTTCAGGGGTGAGCATTGTTTATTCCATTGTAAATGGAAGCAGATATTAATTATGGATTCCAGTTTATTTTAGCATTAAGTTAAAGTCATATATCTCTGAATTTGCTAGTTGTACTTTGATTGGGAAATAAACTAATCAAAAGTTACGTATCATAATAAATTTTAATTCTTAGAAAACTATTATATAGTTAAAATTTAATACTTTTAAGGCAGCCTCTCGCCCTTTATCGTGATCAGTGTTGGTTTATTTGCGTACCTATTAATATAAGAAATTATCTTTTCTCCTAAAAATGCTGTAACATTTATTTCTGAGGAACACGTTTTAAAATGCCTGTACTACATATCTCTTTACATTTGAAAGAAATCTCACATTATTATTATGCAGACATGAATGAATAAAGTTAATGTTCTTAATTCTTATTTAAAATAATATTGATGTAGCAGCTATTTAGCAACCCGGAAACAATGAAATATATTGCCACTCTAATTATTGCATTCGATTTCTTTAAGGACCTGCTGTGAACTGAGTACTGTCTTGGTCATGGTTATGGTCATGGTTATGCTTCCACAACTGATATCTCCCAAAGGAACAGCAGACAGGTTTCAGAAATTCACTAATATAATTATTTCAAAAGTTGGGGGTGATGTTTTCATTCATTTGATGCATAGTCAACTTTTCCTTAGCCACATGTACATTTGCTCTTGATGTAGGTAAAGCTATCAAGAAATTAAGTATGACTTATATGCAAATATATTATTTCTATAATTACATATATAGATAGCTATATAGTATAAATAACTATAGTCTTTAACTATTAACAGTAACGAACAAATTCTTTGCCTTTGAGTTTTTTAATATACTAAGTAACTTTTAAAAAATTTATCAATAAATACCCAGCATATGAAAGTTCTCCATTTTGATATAGAAAGAAATGAGCAGTAGATTATAGAAGAAACTATTATTTAAGAACTTTTAATTGTGCTTTTGTTGAATGACTGCTTACTGAATATATGACAAATTTCAGAAAGATAAAGAGTATTTGTGTTTTGTTCAGATTATATTAAGGAACTATACAAGTCCAGAGCTGGGACTTAGGGCTAAGCACCTACCTTAAATGTGTTTATTGAAGGGCACATTTTAATACCATTTTTTCAAAACAAATTTATTTATAATCTCAAAAAATTTCACTTTCTATAATATATTTTGTGACTGCTCACATCACAATGGAAGACTGAGCCCCAGGACCATACTGTTGTACACACACAGCAATGAAGAAAGATAGGTTTTACGAAGAATTCTTTTTCTTCAGTTTGTTCCAATTTAATGGTGCACTTTTTAGACCTTACTTAACACACTTAAAAACCTTGTCCCAGCTCTGTTCAATCATTTTCTGCCCCTCCCCCGATTTAGATTGTTCTGCATATGCATTTTAGGGACTGGAAGTTGTAATATTAATGAAAAGATATTTTCATAAAGTGGGTGGAGATTAGAATTTTAAAATGTCCTCAGTTTCCTGCATTTGCTTTGACTTTATCTTCTAAATTGCATGTATGATAATTTCATTAGTTAATGGTTTTGAATAAAGGTATAATTGCTGTGTTTTCCTTTCTAATAGTATGCACTGGATCGACTGAAAGTGATGTGTGAAGAAGCTTTATGTAGTAACCTCTCAGTAGAAAATGTTGCTGACATCCTTATCCTTGCAGATTTGCACAGTGCAGAACAGTTGAAAGCACAAGCAATAGAGTTCATTAATAGGTAAGTGATAGCTAGATTTTAATCAACTTGCTACCATCACCCTCTGTGCTCAAACAAAATTCTCTAAGTATGCTTAAATTTTCATTGTAGGTGCAGTGTGCTTCGACAATTTGGGTGTAAAGATGGGAAAAACTGGAACAGCAAGTAAGATGACTTCAGATCCTTACTTTAATTTGAACTGTATTAATGGGAGTAAATATTTCCCAAAAGTTTAAAAGTCATATTTATATGAATTTGCCTATGTTTTGAAAGTTGCTTTCTAGCCTTCCATTGTCCAGAATGTGACTAGAAAATAGAAACTTCTAAAAATTTGAAGAATTTTCATTTTTGTATTGTTTCTTATATTCATCTATTTAAATCATGCCAGTAACATTTTAATGCCATTATTTTAAATAACTAAAAGGCATGATCTGATGGTGAGGAAGAAGAAAGAAATCTTAAGAAATAGTTCTAACAAAATACATTCTTACATGATTTCATAATCTGCTATGTTTTTAAATATCCATACTCTAATTAAATGTTTTGATTATACTTTGTCAGGTCAAGAAACTCTCTTTGCATAGTTCTCTGGTAATTTTCTTTGAGTGGCTAATAGTTCTATAGAAATTTCAATTTTATGCATATTCTTTACAATGGTTTATTTGCATCATTTCCTTTGGCCTTCATTACCTATGATGAGCTATTCACATTTTGCAGTTTAGCACACTGATTCGTGTTTTTTTTTTTTTTTTTTTATTAAAGCTTTTTATTTGTATATCATATGTATGGATAGTTCCCCAGCATTGATCTTTACAAAGCTTTCCATTACAAATTTTACCCCCAGTCCCCTCCCCTCCCCTAGATGGCAGGAAGTCCACTATATGTTAATAATGTTGAAATATGTGACAAGTTGTGCAAGAAAAATCCTATCTACAAGAAAAAAAAAAAAAGAAAATCAGAGAAAGGAAACAATGCAAGCAAACCTCAATAGAGAGCATGAAAATGTTATGTTGTGGTCCATATTTCATATCCCTCTCTCTGGGTGTATATGGTTTTCTTCAGTGAACAACTGGAACTGGTTTGAGACAATTCTTTGTTGCAGAGAGCCATGTCCATCAGAATTGATCATCATGTAATATTGTTGTTGCTGTGTATAATGATCTCCTGGTTCTGCTCGTTTCACTCAGCATCAGTTCATGCAAGTCTCTCCAGGCCTTTCTGAAATCGTCCTGCTGGTCGTTTCTTACAGAGCAATAATATTCCATAACATTCATATACCATAATTTATTCAGCCACTCTCCAATGGATGGGCATCCCTTCAGTTTCCAGTTTCTAGCCACTACAAAAAGGGCTGCCACAAACATTCTTGCACATGTGGGTCCCTTTCCCTCCTCCAAGATCTCCCTGGGATATAGGCCCAATAGAAACACTGCTGGGTCAAAGGGTATGCACAGTTTGATAACTTTTTGAGCATAGCTCCAAATTGCTCTCCAGAATGGTTGGATCCCTTCACAGTTCCACCAACAATGTATCAGTGTCCCAGTTTTCCCACATCCCCTCCAACATTCATCATTATCTTTTCCTGTCATTTTAGCCAATCTGACAGGTGTGTAGTGGTACCTCAGAGTTGTCTTAATATGCATTTCTCTGATCAATACACTGATACAATGTTAAGTAACTCCTCGTGGTTTAAAAAAAAAAGTTTCTGGTAAGGTTTGGGTGAACTTAGAAAATTAAAAAATCTAAGCATCTAGTAAGTAGTTCTGGACCCTTTCTTCAGTACCATATTAGCTTGAGAAAGTAAAAAGTAGGTATTGCTTTTTATTCGTTGTCATCATGTTATCAGGCATGGCTGATAATCCTAGAAAAATAAATCATTTAAAAATATATTATAAAAGGTAGTGTTTTTTCCCCTACTATATTTAATTGATACTAGGCATTGTTATGATACTGACTTTTGGGGAAATAGTTAGTAGATTTAAGTTTATCATTTACAAGATGCCTAACTGCATGATCTACTCATGAGCACTCAGATACTGGTTTTAAAAAATGAATAAAAATATTTGAAAAGAAAATAATTCAATCATACCAGTTTGGAATTATATACCTAAAAGCTTATTGTTAGTTCTACAGTTGTGTTTTTTTGTTGGTGGTGGCGTTTTGTTTTTGTTTTTGTAGTTTTTTTTTTTCTGTGTGTGTGTGTGTGTGTGTGTGTGTGTGGTGTTTTTTTTTTAAGTTAATACTATTTATTAATGAATTGTATGTTTTAACATCCCTTTTTGGGAAAACTTTTTGAAACATTTTGAATTCTTTGATTGTTGCTTTTTATTTTTTTTAATTTCACATTTTATAAAATATGTTTAATTAAATATTTCATCCATTTTATTTTTCAGCCAAACAACAGACATAATGGAAACAGCAGGCTGGAAGTCTATGATTCAGTCCCACCCTCATTTAGTGGCAGAGGCCTTCCGAGCACTAGCATCTGCACAGTGTCCACAGTTTGGTATTCCACGTAAACGACTAAAACAGTCTTGAAATCTTCCGTGAACTTTAGAAAAACTCAATTGACTCTTACTCCTCCAGGTCCAGATGGATTCTAATATACAAACCATAAAAAAGAATTGTTTTTGTTATCCTTGTCCACAGAACAGAAGCTGAAAAAGCATTGTTTGCTTTTCAGATGGATAATTTATGGTTTAATCTTCAGCTTTAAATTAGACTGATTACTCTCTAATTCACTGCAAGGCCTTAAATTATCTTCAGTGACTTCTCTAGTTCATATAGGCTAATTTTTTTAAATTGTGCCTTGTCTTTTTGACTAGGCTATGCAGGATTGCACTAGCTCCATAATGCAGTAAAATTGATAACTGAAGATATTAAGTTTCAAAGGATCTTCCATTATTTTGAAAAACAAAATGAATTTTATAGTTTTGGTCCTGTGCTATCTCGAAGGTTAAAACTAGGCTCTTCTCAAAAACACTTGAATTGGAGATGACCACGGATATACTCCAGTCCAGGTTTTGTGAATACAGGAGAGCTTGCTTACCTTCAAGGTAAGTTATGGCAATACACTACTTTGATTCTAATTTATTTTTCATTGTAGGGGCAAATATGCAATGGTTTGGCCTGAAAGAATTGTATTTTCAGTACAGTTTGTAATACATGTCTATATGTTAACTGTCCAACAAATTTTGAGAAACACATAATAAACTTATGCCTGTGTTTCTTCATGCCCTAGTTAATGATGTTTAAGAATTAAGATTAAGATGTCAAAAAGAATAATATTTGCTCTTAGAAATGTCCTATTTATTTTGACCCCACATTAATATAAAGATTCCTGGATGTTTAGAAAGTATACATATAATGACCAAATGTAAATTAAATTAATGGGCCAAATTAAGAATGATAAATATGCACTTTTAATGTGTAACTTTTTTTTATACTGAGTGGTACATAGATATTTTGCTTTTGATTGAATTAATAGGTACAATTAATGTGTCTTAACTTTTGGGGGGGAATGATATTTGGAGCCAACTGGGACACTCATTTACATGGACAAGGAAAATAACAAGACACAAAATTGATTATGAATTTCACACACATTAAGTAATATGTACTCTCCCTTTAAAGAAGGCTCATAATAAAAAAGATCCTGAGCAATTTGCTCTCCTCTTTTTTAATTTACGAAGAACTGTGTGCAACTATATGATTTCTCTGAAGGGATATGCACACTAGAGGAGAGACACCCCTTCCCTGCCACCCCTCATCTCTTACAATAAGTATTCCAGGCCATATTTTCAAGCATTGCTCTTTTTTTCTCCTCCTCCTACTCCCACTGTTTTAAGTAAATATGCATTGTGGATGATACTGAAATTCTGCATAATGTGAACAGGACAAACTGTTTGAAAACTCCTTTTCATGGGCCAGTTCTTATATGAATTTTAGCTTTAAATAACATTTTCAGTGTTCAATAGCTTTGTTTACAATTTGAGAGGGGTGGCATATCTGCAATGGTGCACAGTAATAGGAAGAGCAGGAGGTCAACTGTTGAGTTACTGCTTTAAATTTACTGTAATAGTGATAATATATAAATTGATACTTGGCAAATTTTTTGTTTGATCACTAAGGAAGAAGTGTCTCACTGGAAAATAAAACATTATATATATATATTTACATTTATAATTTTATTCACAAAAGATTGTAACTTTCCTGTAGATTTTTACAGTACAGGACAAAGGAATTTAAAATTTATCTTCCAAAATAATTTGTATTTCCCAGGTCTTCATTCGTAATACTAATGTTTAAGGAAGAGAATGTATGAGTATTTATACTTAACACTGAAAAGTAAGCATTTACTTATAAACTTTGAAAGAGTTTAAAGGTTCTTACTTTAAAATCTTTAAATCTCTTTCTATGGTATTAATTATACTTTGCCAGTTTTGAAATTGGAAGCATCCCTTAAGCAAACAGAAACATTAAAGTTAAAGTGAAGATTCCTTCCCTGATAATGATGCTCATTTTGTCCTTTGGAGCAGTAAGAAAAATAAAATGCACACTTCCCTGACTCCACCATGAGATTGAGCTATATGTGTTTACAATGTGAAGTTAGTTATTTTTGTAATTTTTTTTTTTTTAAACTCCTGCTAGAGATCTCCGAGATTGGCTACCTGGGGTATGAGTAATGTATCATCCACCTCAGTTTAGTGAAAATTTTGTTATGTATTATATTAAAATTTAAGATAAGCAGATTGTGATGGTATGTGGTGTATGTGTATGTGTATATATATGTATATATATACAAATAGATATACACACATAGATATAGATATATGTACATATACACACATACATATCTCACATCATACATAAATTTACTGCTAAAAATTACAGCTCTAAAATACAGTAACTTTGGTAATGTTTATTACTGTGTAATATTCACTTCAGCTTGTTCTAATATATCATTGTTTATTGGAAAGCTTAAGAATTTTATTATAAAAAAATTTTTAAAGCTCAATAGCACATTTTGTACCAAAAATGTCAAAACGCTGTGCTGTAAGAGTATCTACATTTGTTTAAAAAAAAAAAGTCCACTTTTCAGATAATTCAATGCATACCTTCCTTACACTAACAGAAAATTGTATGGCATTGTTTTGCTTATTTTTATTTATTATGTATATTTTTAGTTTTGTTGTGTCTTAAGGAAAAGATTAACAGTTGCTGTATTCTCAAGTGGATGCATTCATTTACTTTTTGGTTGCAATTAAACCCCATGTAGCATTCTCAGTGGGCCCTGATGATTGTCCAGAACATTTTTGTCCTTTTAAATCACCAGCTTACTTTTGTGTCCCTTTTTTGTTACTTCCAAAGGGGCCTTTTCCCTAGAAAAGTAGTGATTAATTTAAAATGTTTTACGTTATAAGATAACCATTACAAAATGCTCTTATTCAGACTAAAATTTTAAAAGTGTGTATGTATGCGTGTGTTTTGTTTTAAACTGTACAAGTGTTTGGAGCACAAGTATGAAGGTGCCATAACATTTTGGTTTGCCAACATTACCTCCTTAAATATTCACCTTCACATCTACCACCTTCAAACTTTTTTGAAGAATCTTGCATGTATTGTGTGGTTATGTTGCGTGTATATACACGCTTGTATGTAATGTTTGTGTGTGGTATTTTTACAAAGATAGATTTTTCTGAAAATAGGACTCAGTTAAATCTTTAAAATTATTGGTTAGTTTCAGATATTTCATTTTAATATGCTTTATTTAGGTGGCAATTCAGGAAGTGAGGAAACTATAAAATAACTTTGTATGGTCAATTTACTGCATTCTGAACTAAGAAAATACAGTGCCTTTTTAGGACTTCTATTATAAAATTAAGTTATAAAACATTAAA
The DNA here is from genome assembly GCA_023553655.1 of Myrmecobius fasciatus. NCBI lineage: Eukaryota > Metazoa > Chordata > Mammalia > Dasyuromorphia > Myrmecobiidae > Myrmecobius > Myrmecobius fasciatus. The sequence continues at coordinate 429,026 of JAJPUD010001025.1, read as the reverse complement.
ATATCTTAAGTTTTCTCAAGTATTACTGATGCATATTTAAACTAGATTGAAAATAAATTATGAGAATATAGATTAATTTCTTTACTTTGATATTGCAGTAAGCTTACAATTGAAATCAAAACAAATCTCCTTTGCTGATATGTAATTGAAAACAATATGCCCACAATCTAACAGGTCCTTTATTCAAATGATTTTTTTTTAACCCAATGCAATCAGTCATATACAATATTCTTGAACAATAAGAGTTTTTTCCCCCCTAATTCAAACATGTTAGATATTTATATTTGCATTCTTATGGTCTAAAATAAGTATTTTAAGAATTAAATTTTAAGAGATCATTACTTATAAAAGTGTTTCATAGTTTAAAATCAGTATTTCAGTCCAGATTAAAACTTATCCATATTAGTAGTATTAAATTAATTTACTTAAAATTAATTCAGTAATACTGGTCACTGGTTTTAATGTATTGGAAAAATGTGCACATGCATGCACACGCACACACAGAGCTTCCTTTAAATGATCAAGGTTAGACTAGTTTAACCAGTGCTTTGCACATAGCAGGTGCTTAATAAATGTTTGCTGAATTGAATTAGAATCACAGCTTTTCTGTTTTGCAGTAAATGGACTTTATATTTGAAAGGGAATTTGTGGGAATTCTTCAGATATTTGACTTCATCATTCACAGAAGTCCAGTTAATTCTGTATTTGGTGTTTTAAATGAAGGCTTAACTTAAATGAGTCCTGTTTTGGAAATAAACACATTATTATGATGATTTAAAGACCATTGTTGGGGTGGATATGATTTAGAAAATTCACAATATATGTATAAACACTTGCATCAAACCGGCCAGCCTCTTTTTTTAAATCAGCTGATGTTAATGTTCAGATACTTTTTGTATCTTGTTGCTGAAAATATTTTTTTGCATTTCAGCACATCAAGTTACAATAAAGTTATTACTTATGCAGAATCATTTTGTTCCCTTTGCATTTATTGGATAATATATGAGCTTTTCTTTTTAAAATGGTCAACTACCCAATAGCATAAATCTTGTGAAGTAATGTAAGTCAGTTTTTATTTTTATCCAGGAAATATAGTACTTTTAAATGTCATCCTCCAAACAACAACAAATAGCAAAATAGTACGCTGAAAATACATTATTCCAATATAGATCTATCAACTTGTATATACTCATCAAAACCAATTATAGCCCATAAAACAATTTATAATCATGAGGTAAAAAAAAAAGATTATTCATCTTTTGCTACCCCCCTCCTGTATCATATTGCCTAATTTTACCTGTTTTTACTCATAGGAAAGAACGGATGGAAGACTGAGCAGTCAGGGACTCGCCTTGAACTTAATGCTTAAGAAAATACTGGTAGGGGAGAGGGGAAGTAGAATTATTGGATCATTTTGGAGAAAGCCATTTAGTGAATAGTTAGGAAAAGTAGTTTAGCCTGAGAGACCTCTTGACCTGTATATAAGAAGTGAAGTATAGTGATTTGTGTTAAATGGAAAAAAAGAGAGTCTAGTAGTTACTTTTATTATTTAGAAGTCTTTCAAATGGACATGCAATTTCCATGTTAATGTGGATTTCCTCTTCCCCCTCTTGATTAGTAAAATACATAAAACCAATTCCGTTTCCTATATATTGGATATGTGTGTGTGTACATACATACACATACATACATATATGTATGTATACACATGATATAGCTTCATAGAATATGACACAAAAGGCATGATTTTGTGGCTGGCAGCAAATGTCATGAAGGTGGTTTATTAGGTGCCTTTTAGAATTATATTGAGTAGATCGCTGAAGAATAATTTGTTCTTAGTATCAAAGGTAATTTTGTTGTCTAAATGTAATGTGATGTTGGTGTTGCCTAAAGTAGCTATTGTATTTTGGCAATATTCATTCAGCAAACATTTATATGTTGAATGTTTGCCATAATCCAATTAATCCAGTGGTAGTTCTCAAATAAAATTTGTGTCCCAAAATTTAAATGATAGGAATACAGATGTAAAATTGAAGCAATTCTGCCTAAGAGTTTGTTGTTTTTCATGAAAAAGAGATCCTGAAAGAGTATGACTTATCTAACTAATAGTTAGGATTCAAACCACTTCCTTTGAGTAGTCTTTCCTGCATCAACAGTTATTTTGAAAACCTCTTTAATAACCTGGTTGTGCATTTCCCCAGTGTCTTGAACTCCAACAACCAATTTTTTTCCTACCTAACTTCAATCATGCATTAGTATAATTAAGACTTTGATTTAATATCCTTCAGGATCCATAATTTCACTCTGACAACATATTCTTAATTTTTCCTCATTCTCTATACCTATTTTTGTTCTCATTCATGGTCTTGATTGTTACCTAATTTATTCCATTTGTCTATCTTTTGCTTATGTCTTCGCTGCACTTAGCTTAGACTGTATGACCTTCACTTTAATCCTTTGCTAGCCATGTTTTAATCTCATTCACCTCACCATAAGCTTTTGACTTCCTATTCCTGATCTCTGAATTCTCATCCTTAGGTAATTCTTTCTTTTCCTATACTCGCAACTACCCTCCATTCAACATTCCTTTTTCCTGTGCTACTAAGTGGTATTAGAAAGTCACCACAGTCCTACCTACATGTTTATTGAGTTCGTTAAACATTTATTCCATGTCTATTATGTTTAAGACAAGGCTCCTGACAGCTGTCAGTCCTTTTTTATTCCTTATAAAGCCTGTCACTCTAAAACTTTTCTTCTCTCACCCACATTATATCTAGAGCAGATGAACTGCCTTCTTTATTAAAAAAATTGAGGTCATTGAAGGATCTCAAAGGAATTTTGTATGTAATGTCAAAGGATACAGGCTCGAATCTTGTCTTAAGCTCACTATTCTTGTGACCCTGGGACATGTGACCTTGTCAGGCCTCATTTTCCTTATCTGTAAATTGAAAAGTTTTCATTAATGGTCTCTGAGGGTCCCTTTCAGTATATTAAATCTATGATCTAGTGACCTATGCCTCATTTCTCATAACTTTGTATTTTCCTTTAGCCAATCTCTATTCTTGCATTTTTAGTGTTATTTTTCTTATTCTTTACAACTTTGTTTAGCAAGCTTCTTTAATATCTTTCCTTCTCTCTGGTTCCTTTTAATCCTCTTAAAATCTTCTTATTCTTTTAAAAAAAAAAAAAAAGCTGCCTCTTGAAATTTTTATCTTGTTTCACTACGTCCTCTGTCTTACTCTTATACACAGATAATCTTTTAGAAGGCTTGGCCTTGGGACCTGAATCAGGAAGACCTGAATTTAGATACAGTTGTGAGGATTTGGACTAGCTGTGTGATCCTGAGTAAGGCATTTAACCAATTTACCTCAACTTTCTCAACTATAAAATGGGAATAGTAGTACTTCCTAGGGATGTTGTAAGGGAGGGTCCATTAACTTGGGTGTGAAACTGGCTAGTGGTAAGCACTTAATAAATGTTTTTTCTTCTTATTCCTTTTCCCCCTAGATTTGTGAAAAAGCTGCTTACATTGGATGCTTCTAGTCTATGGTCACTTAATGCTTCAACTAAACACTCATAACCCAATATCTGGCCTTCCCTCTGTCTTCTGAAATTGGATGATTTTTCTGATGACTTTTTATAACAATCAGTGTCATTCATACAATAGGAAGAGAAAGGAAGCCATAAGATCTGTATTAAAATGCTGCTCTTTGGTCCTTTACTACCTGTGTGATTATTGGGCAAGTAATTTAATCTCTCTGTGTACTTCCTATAAACATAAACATCTAGATTGAAAACCTTGGTGTCTGGAAGGATGTTGGTATCCTCACTAGAAAAAGGACAGTTAAAAAGAGGAGGATTTGAGGAGTTCAATTTGGGACATGTTTAAATTTCTGTAGAATATTTAGTTTGAGAAGTCCAGTAAGAAATAGATCTCATTGTGGGTTGGGAGGTGTTGGGTCTAGATCAAAGCTTCTGAAAAACTGAGTTATAACCACAAGTGGGGTCATATAACTGAGTGTAGAAGTCATGAAGTTATCATTTATTATCAGTAAGTGATTTCTATACCCTATTATATGCCTATGTAATCACATAAAAATTTTTTGGATAAAGGGGTCACAAATGGAAAAATTTTAAAAAGCCTAGTCTAGATTAGTAGCTTTTAGAATAATCAGCAGATGATAATTTCATCCATGGGAATTGATGAGATCAAGTGAAGGGAGAAAAGGGCCCTATTGTACACCTAGTGTGTATGGCTTGGATGCACCAGAAATGGAGAAGTGATCAGTTGGCTAGGAGAAGAACAAGGAAAAGGATACTGTCACCAAAATATCCCAAACAAAACAGAATAGACCATCAAAAGGAAGGTGATAACAGTTTACAAAGAGGTTAAGAAGAGGTTTGAGAGGTGAAGAAATATGAGGACTGAAAAAAGGCTGTTAGACTTGCCAATTAAGGGATTTTTTTTTTTTTATAATTTTGGAGATGGCAGCTTCAGTTGAATGATGAGGTCAGAAGCCAAACTTTAGAAAGTTATGAATGAGAAAAAAATTAAGTGGAGGTGTCTATTTTGAATATACTTCTCCCAGAGTTTGCTCACAGAAAGGAGTAGAGATATGAAATGATAGTTAAGTAGGAATCTTTGTTCAGCATTTACTATGTTCTTTTCTTCCTTGATGCCAAAGACATCACATTCTGCAGTTTCTATATACTTTTCTCTCACTAGTTCTTCTAGTTCTTTTTTTTTTTTTTTTTTTTTTTTGTTTTTTTTGCTGAGGCAATTGGGGTTAAGTGACTTGCCCAGGGTCACACAGCTAGGAAGTGTCTGAGACCAGAGTTGAACTCAGGTCCTCCTGACTTCAGGGCTGGTGCTCTAACCACTGCGCCACCTAGCTGCCCCTCCTTCTAGTTCTTTAAGGATAGTGTTCCCCAAGGCTTTTACCAACTGTAAGAAACCTTATTATCCATCTAGTCTAATATCTGAAATGAATGCGCAGTGTAATGTTATTGACCAGTGATTAGGCCTTTGCTTGAAAAACCATTTTACTTTTAGACAGCTATAATTATCCAAAAATATTGACATCAATCCTAGTTTTGTGTCATCAAAACTTATTAAATTGCATTGTATTTAATATAGTACAAAGGGTCTGTTATCTCTTTATTTATGGAAGGCACGTATCTCAGTGGAGCAGTTAGGTGATATAGTGAATAAAATGCCAGACCTGGAGTGAGGAATACTCATCCTTCCATGTTCAAATATGGCCTCAGACACTTAATAGCTGTGTGACCCTGGGCACATTTTCCTTCAGTGTCCCTATCTTTAAAATGAGCTGGAGAAGGAAATGGCAAACTATTCCACCGTCTATGTCAAGAACACCCTGAATGAGTGTCACAAAGATACAGACATAACTGAAAACTGAGCAACAAAAATGAGTTACATTCCTTCCCTCCCTCTTTTTTAAACTGTCACATCACTCTTTCAAATTTGTAGTTCTTAATAACTTCCAGAACTCTTTCAGGTAAATTGCTTTAAGCCATTCCTTCCTTATATTGTATGTCTCAAGTAAATTTTTTTTTAAACCTAAGTATATGACACATTTGTTCTCATTTGAGTTCTATATTTTAACCTTAGACTAATAGTCTCTGGATTCCAATTCATCCCAATTAGATATATGACCTATTCAAATCATTGATAGAAATGTTTTAAGGTTGAGCAAAATCCCTTTGTGCACTACAGTAAATACTAATATTGACACAGAATAACAATTGAATCCAATACAGATCTGACCTTGTCACCCTCCCCCTACACAAATTCATATTTAATCATGCTGTAGTCTAGCTTTCAAGCCTCCACCTTCACAAGAATTGTGTGAAACGTTCTCTCAAAGGCTTCACTTAGATTAACTGTACTTATTATCTTTTCATGATCTAGGGGGAAAATGAGGTAACATCTGGCATAACCTGTTGGTGAAGCCATACTGGCTCTTCATTTCTTTGTCAGATGTCTACTAAGCATTAATTTAATTATTTATTCTGGAATTTTGCCTGAGTTGTCAAGTTTACTAACCTATAGTTTGGGATTTTCTCCCTTCTTTCAATATCTTTTTTAACTTTCATATTCTTTCAGGTATTATGAAAATTGGATCATCACCATTTATTTCCAACAGTTTTCTTGGGTTTGAGGCAACTAAGTCTATAATTTCTGCCTTGTCAATTTCAGTCATTTTTACAGATTTAACCACCATATCTATCCAGATGATGTTCAGTTTTTTGTTTTCATCTCTGACCTCTTCTAATATCCAGACTACCTGTGGGGTCTGTCTACTTGGATGTTTCATTGGTACCTCAACTTTAACCTAACCAAAGTTGTTTTCATTTTGATTTCTGGTCACATATTGCTCAGTTAACCATTACCTTTCTTCATTTGTTTCCTATAGTTAAAATAGAACTTTGTGATTGTAACGTGATCTAACATGGAGACCAGATAGGATGCATTTACAACTATTTAACTATAACAATTTATAACTATTCTTAAAGGGCTCAAATAACTTAATGTTTCCCAAGAAAGCAGATTAAAGTAAAGAAAAAGTAAAATCACTGAAAATTTAGGAAAAGATAATATTTTTTAAAAAGATCTATGTAACTTAAAGGAAGGTTCACTTATTTTGCTTTCAAGATTGTTCTATTTGTTTTAGCATCTTGAAAGGAAACAATTCTCTTTTCCTTTAATTGTCTATTTTAATATTGATGATAAGAGATAGCATAGCATAATAGAGAGAGCTGGATTTAATCTGAAAGATATACCTTTGACAAAGATGTGTGAACTTGGTAGAGTCACTTAAATTTCTCAGAGCCCCCATTCTCTAAGTAATTGTACATTTGTATTGATAGAGAAAATCTGCTAACCTAGAACTCCCTACACCAAAGAAATCACAAATTCAGATCAAAGCAGAAGCAAATTAATATTCTTGTTCTATTTTCTCAGTTTTCAACAAAGTGTCTTCTGTTTCACATCAGAGTGGGTTTTTGAAGTGAACATCACAAGTTTGCAAGAGAAGTCGTTATGCTTTCCAAACTCCCCTCTTTTCCCCCCCGTCAGAATGACTGACTGTGCACACTTGCCAAGCCTCTTCAGTTCTACCTCCATGCCATTTCTATCATCCACTTCATGCTACTCACATTACTTTAGGCTCTTACCATTCTTCTTCCACATTAAACCTCCTAAAGGGTTAGTTTTCCCATATTTTCACTCTCCAATATTTTCTCTCTATAATTGGCATTGTCTAAACATACCACTTTTTTTCTTCAAAAAACTATAGTAGTTCCATGTTGTTACCAGGTCAAAATCCAAACTCTTAAACATAATATTTAAAACTTTCCACAACTTCTTATCCATACTTTTACTTCGTACTATTCATAAAATCTGCATTCCAGTCAATGTGGAATATTAGCTTTTTTCCCCAATTTAACATTCCACCTTTGTATTTCTTCACATGTGCCACATTTGTAACTTCCTTGTACACCTCTGTTTTTTGGAACTCTTCCTTCAGTACTTAGTTACTGCCTTTTCAATGAAGCCATCCTGGATCTGACCAAGTGTCAATGCTGTCATGTTCCTGAATTAACACTTTTCTAGTATGTTATTTTACACCTTTATGTATAACCTATATGTTATTGGTACACCTTTAAATGAATATGTGTTCCTCGAAGGCTATAAACATCAGATTTTTCTCCTATCATGCATAGCATAGCAGCTTTCATACAATAGGAACTTAAAACATTTTTCTTGAATTGTTAATTTTTTTTTTTTTTTTTATCAATTATGCCTTTTGCTGGATTTTGTGGGATTTTTTTCCCGATACTATTTTTAGTGCTTAGCATCACTGTGAAAGACAGGGATACTCTTAAGTATGATATTTATACAGAAATGTCTTTTGATTTTACACAATACCATAACTTTAGCATCTAGGTCTATTGATTGTTTTAGTTTCTTGGTTATTACCTGTACGTACATTAGATTTTTTTTTTTTTTTTTGTTAGCTGATATAGAGTTCTAATTCTGTTATTAGGTAAAGATAATGGATTTGTGATTTCAATTATATAGGAAATCCTCATAAGGAAACTACCTACGTAGTTTATAATTTTAGAGTTTCCCAGAAAGGTTAAAGTTATTTACTTAATCACATTCTCTATCAGTCTATCCAATTCTGGATAGATGATTCTAGTCTATCCAATCTGTGTTGGAGGTAGTACTTGAACTTAAGTCTTCTGGACTGTGAATCTAATTTGGTTTTTTGTTTTGTTTTTTTGTTTTAGCCACTGTGTAATATTCTGTGAAAGGTTGAACATAATTTTCCCCAAAAAATATTTTGTTTAAAAGATTATATCAATGTTTCACTTCGCCATTAAATGACATTTTAATTACTTCAAAGCATCCCCAATCACATAGCCTGCATAAATTTTATGCTTTCCTACCACCAAGCTATAGGCCCAGGGAAAGGGAACACTTTTCCTTTTCTAGTTTACAGGCCAGCTAAATGTGATTTTTTTGAACAACTGTAATTACAAATTAAGAATGCCTCCTTCTAGTCTGTGGTGACATTTCATTGGTAGACTCAGCCAAAGATATTCTTTAACTCCCCAAACAGTTTTAGCTTTTCTTTTTTCCTTCTATTTGCAGTTAGTTGACAAATGTCTATGTTAATTTATCATTTTCAAAATGTTGATGAATATGTTCTATCATTTTCAAGATGCTTTGGTTTGTCTCTGGTATCAAAGATCTTTTGTACAGTATTAGGGAAGAGTGATCATTTGTTTCATCCCCTAGACCGCTGAATTCAAAAACAAAACATTGAGAATCGAGCCTTTCTTCATCCCATTGGCTCTGACCTAATATTATAGGAAGGAAAGAAATTCACAACTTCTCTGGAAAGTTGGTGCTATTATCTCCATTTTACAGTTGAGGAAATTGAAATAAACAGCAATTAAATGGCTTGCTCAGGATCCTATAGTTAATAGGTGAGTCCAGATTTCAAGCCAGTTCTTGACTTCAGGTCCAGCACAGCCCCTTACTGTGCCATCACTTCTACTTAAAAATAATGAAAGTTTTGCACCCAGACCCAGATCTCTGTTTTGTCTCAAGGGGCTAGGCCAGGCTAGCCCACTGATACATATTTTATTTGTTATCTGCAAGGTACTTTCTGACATTCTACTGGATGCACAGACCCAGAAGTCTCAAGGTCTGGAGGATAGGTTTTGTGACTTAACCTGGGACAAAACAAATAAAAATATATGGTGTCCCTTAAGACTACTATAAGCCTCTCTCAAGATTTAATGTGCTCATTGCAAATTCCTGGACTAAAGGAATACCTTGGTATTAACCTATTGAAAGTCTGGATAATCAAACATTTTCTGTTACATAGCTAGGTAACTTTTGTCAGCAGAGAGAACACAACTTTGCAGCCAATTAAAATCTAAGTGTGAGAATTAGGACTGGAATTTGGTTAGATTCATAGATTAATTTAGTTTAAGGTTAGTTTCACAGATTAAAGCAATAAATGGGGAATATGAATGATGAAATATGAATTGAAATTGGAAGGAATCTTTGGAAATATCCAGTCGACCTTCATTTTACAGATAAAAGAAATTAGTAATGGAGAAGGTGAGTAACTTGACTACTAATTCCTTTGGAAAAGGAGAGGATTCAATTCAATAGTTATCTCAAGTTTCCAGCTGTTAATCTATTACTTATATTTAGCAAAATGAAACAAAGATAATTTGATTGGCAAATCAACCTGTTGATTCAAAGGAATAAGAAAGATGAGTAGTCTGGGGGGGGGGGGAACAAGATGAAAGACAGAGAGATGAGACCAAAGATAGACCCACTTCACCACTGTTGATTATCACCATAATCTTCACAATGAGAACATTATCAGGACAAAATTTAGAATCATTATAATGCAAAATGCATTCCCTGACCTTTAATACATCTAAAGATGTTTTCACTTGGGAGCCCTATTACTCAAAAATTTCTGAAGTTCTGGACAGTCTTGTTTCTATAATCAAAATGATAGTAAAGTAAGAATCTTGGGATAATTTTGTTGCCTTGGATGTGTCCAGCAAACTATTTAACACTCTCTTTGCATGTATGTTCTTTCCTGCTTTCTGTACTTCTCTGGTGGTTCTTCCGCTTCCTAGCCCTTAATCTTGGAGAGACCCTATATTTCAGCCCTAAATCTTACTCTCTTGGATATTTCAGAATTCTTTTCACTTTTACTCTCCAGTTGTGCTGGTGAGTCCCAAATCTTTTTCTACAATTCCAACCCCTTTCTAGCTCTGCATAATTTACAATTGTCTGCTAGATATCTTCTCTTCAATTGACTAATCAGCACCTCAAAGTTAACTAGTCTGAAACTGAATTCATCATATCCCCTATATCAACATGTTTGTGTTATTGGCATCACTATCCATTTAGTTACCTAGCTGCATATTCTTAAACTATTTTCATCTTCCTCTTCATTGGTTAGAATGCTACATGGTGGGAATACAGATAAAAAAGATAGTCCCTGTTCTCAAGGAGCTTAAGTTCTAATTGAAAAATGGAGCTGAAAGTGTAGGGGAGAAGAATATTTGGAAAATCAAGACTGGAGCTGGTGAAGGAATGAGTTTAGCTGACATGGGTACCAATTTGCATCTGCAATTCTGCCTGGTTTCAGCTCCATGAAAGAAGATTGCTCTCCTAGAATAAGCTCATCACTTACAATGTCATAAGCATGTTTCTAACAATACCACCTTCCAAAGCATCCTTAGAGGGGAGATATCTGATTGAAGGATTGAAGGGTGGAGTTACCAAATTCCTCCTAAAACCTCCCGTTACAGAAGGCAGAAATTAGACTTGAAGCTCACTCCACTTTGCATCTGCAGCTGGGTATTTTTCATGTCTCTCTATCCTGATTTCCAGTCTTCCTTTTGTGTATTGTCTTCCCCCATTTGGTAATAAAGTTCCTTGAGGGAAGGAACTATTATTTGCATCTCCAATGCTTAGCACAGTGACTGGCATAAAATAGACATTTAATGTTTATTGAATTTAATTCACCAGTAGGAGGAAGGGGGTCGAATTAATGGAGATCCTCTAGACTGAGAAGACTATATATAAAATAGGAATACTGATATTTAAGGTTTTTTTCATAATTGAAAAGGATTTTCCTTTCTAGCCACAAACTCCTGCATTTCACATTTAGAAAACCTGGGAAGGAATTTTAGAGGCCATAGTACATAGAAGAAATTTCTTCTACAAAATCCCTAATAATTGCTTATCCAGTCTCTGAAGACATCCAAGTAGATGGAATACAAAACTTCTCAATATAGCCCATCCTCCTTTTGCATAATTCTAATTGTTAGAAAGAGAAAAGGAAGGAAAACCTTCTTAACCTTTGTAGTGGTAAAGGGAAAACTCTGGGCCTTACCCATGTTTGGGGGAAATGGTGATAGATATTAGACCTTTCAAAATAGATTGATGGTTATGATTTCTCAATCACATTTTTAAAGTATTAACATGAGTTTGAATCTCCTTCGCCTGCAATATTTTCCTTTCAGATATTTTGCATATCGTCCCCTCAGTGTCCTTTCAATTATTTGTTTCCAGCATGGATCCTCCTCTCCTTTTCCCCTCCCCTCCCTTCCTCTCCTCTCTCTCCCCTCTCTCCCCTCTCTCCCTTTCTCTCCTTCTCTCTCTTCCCTCCTCTCTCTCCCTCTTCTCTCCTTTCCCCTCCCTCTCTCTTCTCTCCCCTTCCTCTCTCTCCTCTCCCCTCCCTCTCTTCCTCTCTCTCCCCCTCTCTTCTGTCCCCCTCCCCAATTTGGCTATTTTCCAGTTCTGCTTCTTCAGGTGATGGATCTATTAAGGTCCATATGGGATAATTTCACTATCCCTATTGGAGAAAGGAAAAAAAAAAAACTTCTTAAATGTTTTTTCAAAACTTTTCCATTTTTATTCTGTTTTGACTCCTTTCCATTTTCATTCTTGAATGCCACTGGGATGACTTTGCCAATTTGGATGTCTTGCCAGTCACTCTTTATACTGGTTTTACTCTCCACTGCTTCTCTTTGCTTTATAAGACAATACTATACATAATCATCATCCTATTTTTGTAAAGTTTTTACAGACCCTTTTATATTTTAACCCAGGATTGTTTTTGACAGCAACCTTTTTTTCCTTTATTTTTTAATCATGTATATTATTTATAACGATCTGAAATTAGGCTATAATCCCCCAGTCAAATTGGGATTATTAAAAATATGTATGAGATTTAAAATTGGAATTTTATTTCAGTGTATATGTTTGTTTTTTTCCCCTTTAAAGACATCTTGTATTAAGAAGGGGAGTTTTCACTCTAACTTGGTATATGAAATCCTTATACATAGAGGATGCCGAATATAGGACAGATTAACTTCCCCCTTCTAACCCTTAATAATTTTCTCTTAAAAGAAAAACCTTCTGTTTATTCATCACAACAGCCCTATGAGGAAAAAGTAAAAGAAAATGTTCTTATTTTATAAATGAAAAAATTAAGTTCTTACAAAGAAATGTTGGTAATAAATTAAATATCATTGAAATTTCTCCCCATTTTAATATATTAGTTTTGCACTAATAATTCAACATATTTTCTTTTTTGGGGGGGAATAGAATACTATTTTATTTTTTATTTTTTTTATTAAAGCTTTTTATTTGTAAAACATATACATATATATATATATACGTACACATATATGTGGGTAATTCTTCAACATTAATCCTTACAAAGCTTTCTGTTACAAATTTTACCCCCCCTAGCCCCCACCCCTCCCCTAGATGGCAGGAAGTCCCACTACATGTTAATTATGTTAAAATACTTGACAAATCGAATATGTATATACACATATTTCCACACTTATCTTGCTGTGCAAGAAAAATATCTACAAGAAAAAAAAATCTGAGAAAGGAAACAATGCAAGCATCAATAGAGAGCATGAAAATATTATGTTGTGGTCCACATTTCATATCCCTGTCTCTGGGTGTATATGGCCTTCTTCACTGAACAATTGGAACTGGTTTGAAACATTTCATTAGCAATCTTTTTTTCTTTGGCAAATAACATGTTTCTTGGCAAAGATGCTTTCTAGACATTTTTGGTCTTTATCAATTTACATTTGTTTAACTTCTGGATTCAATTATTAGAGTTGCTGTTGAAGTAATTCTTGTCAATTTCCCATTTTTTGATTTTAAAATTGTACAATACAAGATATTTCCTTTCTCTTCCTTTACCCTCCACCCCCACTCTTATTTAAGTCCTGATCCTAGTTTTGATGAATTAATGGTCTGTGGCAAGAGTTCTTTTTTCCTTGATAGTGAAGTACCGTAAACTCAGGTTAAATCTCCACTTGACTTTCAATATAGTAGAATTCCATGCTTTTAATACAGAAGAATATTTAATTTGTGGTCAATTAAATGACTTTCTCTGCTGTGACTTGATAATATAGGCTATGAAACATTTCTATCATGTTGAATTTGAAGGAATTTTATGCTTCTGTTTTTTTTTTTTTTTTTAATTGGGAATAATCATAACTGCTAAAATACTGACTGTCCCCAAAGTCTTAGTGCCATTTTAAAAAGTCACTAAGACTTTTGGAATCCTCTGCAAATAAATATATATCATATGTGTAGGTTTTCAAAGTCCCCTTTGCCCCATTATCTTATCTGATCTCAAAACCAATCCTTTGAATTTGAAAGTAGAGTTGCTGTTATCTTCATTTTATAATTCATGGAAAAGGCTCACTTAAGTGATTTGTTGTTGGTCACTAGTATGTTTGAGAAGTGGGATTTGAACTTGGGTATTCCTGACCACAAGTGTAGCTTTCCATTTACTCTGCCAGAGGGTTTAGATTCTTACAGATTTCAGCTCTTCTTACATTGTACTCTTCTTTTCCATGACTTCTATAAATCCTCCAGAGAAAGTCTACCGAATATATACCTAGACTTTCTTCTAGGTCTTTGAATGTTTCAAGAGTATATGAACAATCCATAGGCTGCGGATTTTAGTCAGGCAGCCTCTCAGTTCATGACTAATCTGCCTTTTCTCAGTATACATTGCTTAGTCCTTTTTATGACAGCACTTAAGTGTAAGTCATAATGCTGTGGTGCATTTTACTAATTTTTATTTTGCATTTCTGCCGTATCCTTTGGGTTACTCTTGATTTTGATTCTTCAGAGAAGATTACATTACACTATTTACATCATTTTACATCACTAATGGAATATTGATATTAATTAGATGTTCTTTTTGTAAGTAACAGTTTGAGATAAATGAAAATACCCAAATTCCTAAACAAAATCCAATTCAATCCCTAATATGCATTCTGAGAACAATTTGTTGTCCATCTGCAGTTACTATCCACGTTATGTGTATTGATGGATTAATTCAATGGATTGTACATTCAGCTACTGCTTATAATCTAAGCATGGCATTCTTTGTACTCTTGCTTCTTATATGAATCATTTGTCTCATTTCTTTTGAGTTGCTTGTAGATTCCATTGAAGAGATCCTGTAGTGTTCAGGGTTTTGATGTAATCAGAACAATGTCATCTTCAAGTGGAATAATCTGGAAGATATTATCAGGTACAGGAAATCAATTCCCTTTGAACTAAGCAGAGGACATCTGCTGTGAATGTAGTGAAATCTTTGGGAGGTAGAGGATCAGAGTTAGAGCTAGAAAGAATAGAAGAGGCAGTTTAGCAACTAGTCCTCTCCCATTATACAGGAGGAAAATGAGACCTAGATCAGTTAAATTACTTGTCCAGGTTAATTGACTTACAGATAATAAGTAGCAGGACCAAGTTTCTAACTCTTAAGTCCTGCCATTCTCAAGTTCCAGGTTCTTTCTATTATAATATACTGTGTCTTCCATCTAACAACCCCATATTAGTGTTCCAGGGATGTGTTCTTGGTCCTACACTGTTTAGCAGCTTTTATCACTGTTTTGAATGAAACCTTTAAAGTTATGCTTGTCAAAACTGCAGCTAGATATAATAACATAAAATTCAATGTCAAAAAAGTATGTTGTTCTCCACTTGAATATTAAAAAAAAGTTTCACAAGTACAGGTTCTAGATACATGGTTAGCTCAGTTTGAATCTACTGTATGACATGAAAGAGAAAAAGTTATTACTGCTATCTTACGATGCATTAAAGAAATGTAATGTTCAGAATGAGAAAGATATTTCCTTTGTTCAGATCAGTCCACCTTTAAAAACTATTCTGTACTAAGTGAAATAGTGCACGACAACAAGATTATACGATGATCAATTCTGATGGACGTGGCTCTCTTCAACAGCAAGATGATTCAGACCAATTCCAATGATCTTGTGATGAAGAGAGCCATCTACGCCCAGAGAGAGAAGTGTAGCAACTTAGTGTGGATCACAACATAGCATTTTTATTCTTTTTTTTGTTTGCTTGCATTTTATATTCTTTCTCATTTTTTCCTGTTTGATCTAATTTTTTCTTATGCAGCAAGATAATTATATAACTATGTATGCATATATTGGATTTAGCATATATTTCTACCATGTTTAACATATATTGGATTTCTTGCCATGTAGGGGAGAGGTGGAGAAAGGGGAGGGAAAACTGGAACACAAGGTTTTGCAAGGGTTAATGTTTTTTTTTTTTTAAATATAGTTTTTTTTTTTATTAAAGCTTTTTATTTGTATAACATATGTATGGGTAGTTCCCCAACATTGATCTTTACAAAGCTTTCCATTACAAATTTTACCCCCAGTCCCTTCCCCTCCCCTAGGTGGCAGGAAGTCCACTACATGTTAATAATGTTGAAATACTTGAGAAGTTATGCAAGAAAAATCCTATCTACAAGAAAAAAAAGAATCAGAGAAAGGCAACACAATGCAAGCAAATGTCAATAGAGATCATGAAAATGTTGCGTTGTGATCCATATTTCATTTCCCTCTGGGTGTATATGGTTTTCTTCAGTGAACTACTGGAACTGGTTTGAGACAATTCTTTGTTGCAGAGAGCCATGTCCATCAGAATTGATCATCATGTAATACTGTTGTTGCTGTGTATGATGATCTCCTGGTTCTGCTCGTTTCACTCAGCATCAGTTCATGCAAGTCCCTCCAGGCCTCTCTGAAATCGTCCTGCTGGTCATTTCTTACAGAGCAATAATATTCCATAACATTCATATACCATAATTTATTCAGCCACTCTCCAATTGATGGGCATCCCTTCAGTTTCCAGTTTCTAGCCACTACAAAAAGGGCTGCCACAAACATTCTTGCACATGTGGGTCCCTTTCCCTCCTCTAAGATCTCTTTGGGATATAGGCCCAGTAGAAACACTGCTGGGTCAAAGGGTATGCACAGTTTGACAACTTTTTGTCATAGCTCCATATTGCTCTCCAGAATGGTTGGATCCGTTCACAGTTCCACCAACAATGTATTAGTGTCCCAGTTTTCCTATATCCCCTCCAACATTCATCATTATCTTTTCCTGTCATTTTAGCCAATCTGACAGGTGTGTAGTGGTACCTCAGAGTTGTCTTAATTTGCATTTCTCTAATTAATAGTGATTTGGAGCAACTTTTCATATGACTAGAGATGGTTTTAATTTCATCATCTGAAAATTGTCTGTTCATATCCCTTGACCACTTATCTATTGAA
Organism: Myrmecobius fasciatus; assembly: GCA_023553655.1. Classification (NCBI taxonomy): domain Eukaryota; kingdom Metazoa; phylum Chordata; class Mammalia; order Dasyuromorphia; family Myrmecobiidae; genus Myrmecobius; species Myrmecobius fasciatus. Next base: position 412,316 of record JAJPUD010001025.1, on the reverse strand, counting down.
GAGTGGCTTGAATTCTTATATATATGAGACAATTCTCTATATATTTTAGAAATGAGGCCTTTATCAGAACCATTGAATGTAAAGATGATTTCCCAATTTGATGCTTCCCTCCTAATCTTGTCTGCATTTGTTTTGTTTGTACAGAAACTTTTTAACTTAATATAATCAAAATTATCCATCTGGTGTTCAATTAGGAGTTCCAGATCTTCTTTGGACATAAATTTATTCCATCTCCACAGGTCTGAGAGGTAAACTATATTACGTTCCTCTAACTTGCTTACAAAGTCCCTCTTTATATCTAGATCATGAACCCATTTAGATCTTATCTTGGTATGTGGTGTTAGGTATGGGTCAAGCCCTAATTTCTTCCATACTAGTTTCCAATTTTCCCAGCAGTTTTTGCCGAATAGTGAGTATTTATCCCAAAAGCTGAGGTCTTTGGGTTTATCGAATACTAGATTGTTAAGGTTATTGCCTAGATTGTCCTGATATCCTATCCTGTGCCACTGATCGACTGCTCTATTTCTTAGCCAGTACCAAACGGTTTTGATGACCGCTGCTTTATAATATAGGTTTAGATCTGGTACAGCAAAGCCACCTTCATCTGCCTTTTTTTTCATTAATCCCGCAAGGGTTAATGTTGGAAAATTATCTGTGCATATGTTTTGAACATAAAAAGCTTTAATTAAAAAAAAAATAAGATTTCTAATCTATAATTCAGATTGACCCATCCAGGCGGACTATAAAATGTTTCATCATAAATTTCAACCTATTCCCAGGGCTGGGGTTACTCTGTTTATTACTCATGGTCTAGTTTTTCCTCAGAGTTTTTGTCTAGTCCATCTTTACTGTTAACTGGAGTCATCAGGTTAGGGCATTCTTGAAAAGAGAAAAATAAAAAATTCCAAAAGAAAAAAAAAACCTGTTTTAGGGGGTTACATTATAGAAATACCATGAAGATTAGTCCAGAAGACATAGGAGATCTTGTGACTAGACTGGAGAACATGCAGTACAGAATTAGTTTGAATGAATTAGGAGTGGTTAGCCTAGAAAGGAGATTGGGGAAAATGAAAGCAATTTCAGGCATTTAAAAGGCTATTATGTAGAAGAGTAAAAGGGATTCTTCTTGTTCTTCATTCTCCAAAAGGACCATGACATGCAAGTGAATTGGATTTAAGTGATGAATGATTATGCAAAGTCTCATTTCTTGTTTTTTTTTTTTTTTTTTTTCCTCTGAAGCCTTGTGGTTCTAGTGGTAAAAGGTAGGATGATTGGGAGTGGGAGACCTTGGCCTTTTTAAACTAAAGTCTTCCCAGGTCTCAGTTTAACTGAGGCAATATCAAATTAGTGATTAAGGCTAGGACCAATTGCTGGTAAATCCTAGAGGACAGATTCTGAACAATAGAGTCAGGATTCATCAGTTCTTAATAGACTTAAGAGAATGGACCAAATTAAATTTAAGTAAGGATAAATATACAGTTGTATACTTTGATTTTTAAAAAAATTCTACAAATGCAAACTAGGGAAAATGTAATTCAGAAATACACAGGAAGAAAATTTGGGGAATTAATTGAATCGTAAGTTCATATGACAGCCAAAGCAAAAATAAAAGAAAAAAAAATTAATGTAATCCCATGCATCTGTCTGGAATAAGTGAATTCTCCCCCGAATGGTATTTGCTTTGAATATATTTTATTTATACTTAGATGTAGAAATAATTTTGCTGAGAGAATTTAGGGTCCTTGAGACTTTCATTTTGGTTTTGTGCTCCTGGAGACTAAGAAAGTTCCTGGGACACATTAACCATTTAACCAGTGCTTGATCTCAAAGAGCAGAATTAGGAGCACTGAGTGAAAAGTTGTAGAAAAGCAGACTTGGAAATGATTTAGGGAAACGTTCTTAGCAACTCATCTATTGTTAGTCGTATCTGATTCTTTATGATGCCCCTACTCCCCCCCTCCCTTTTTTTTTTTTTTTAAATATGGGAGTAGTTTTTTTTTTTTTTTTTCCCCCTCACTGATTTTATAAATGAGGAAATAAGATTTAAGTGATTTGCCCAGGGTCACACAGCTAGGAAGAGTCCAAGGCCACATTTGAACTCATCAAGAGAACCTTCCTGATTTCAAGCCCAGTGCCCTATTTCACCACCTAACTGCCCAGCCGAACAAATAGAGATATCCAGTGGTGAAATGTATTACTCTTGAACATTCAAGCAGAAAACTGGTATTTATACATACTCAAAGGGATAAAAAAAGAAAAAAGATTGTATATGAAACCACAGCTCTACAATTTATATCATGTGCTTTGAATATATGTATTATTCCAAATATAGCTTTTAAAACTGAACAGCTTATTTCTCCTTTCTTCTGAACTAATTTCTGTTCACGTCTGTGTATTTTTAAAAATATTATAATAACCGTTTTCACATCATTATTATTACTACCTTTGTTCTTTCCAAATCCTTGTGTCAAAAGGACAGCAAATTAAAATATAAAAACTTGAAACAAATACAGTCAAGCAAAATGAAGCCATTTGGTAGCCATGTCCAAAAATGTATGTCTTTCTATATCTTGATTATCACTTCTCTAGAGGTGGGTCATAAATCCTCTGAAGAGAAGGCATTAGTCAGATTTCTTAAGTCTTTTAGATTTTTTTTTCAAAAAATTATTATATATTCTCCTAGTTTTGTTCTCTTCACTATTATCCAGGATTATCTGAAGTTCCATCTTTTTCATCATTTCTTAGAGTGCTTTGGTGTTTCATTATGTTCATATGTCACAATTTATTCATCCCTTCCATAGCTGAAGGCATCTCTTTATATTCTTTATCTTTTCTCCCTCTTCCCATTCCCTTTTAATTTGAATCAAGAAGTTTGTTTTGCTTATGGCTCTTCTCTCCCTTATCCTCCTTATTAACTCCCCACCATCTGTAATAATTTCTCTCTTGAGTATAATTTATTCTATGCCAAATTATGTGTGCATGTGTTTAATTCTCTTTTGTCCATTTTACAAAATAATAATGGTCTCTGAATGTCCACTGATCTTATCCCTCATTCCAAATTAGTATAATGGTCACATGTACCCTAATTATAAGAGAGCAAGTTCCATCCCTTCTGTGTTAGTATATTCCTTTCACAGTAGTACCTAGGCACTTTAAAACTCATCATATTCAGTATTTGACACATTTTGATAAGGGAAAAAAAAAATGATTCATCACTTAATGCTTGCTCAGCACTCATTTTGTTGTCTTGGTTGAGCAGTAGGGATGTGAAGTTGGCTGTCCACTTCTACTGCCCTCGGCCTTGGACAAGCTTCTCCCTAGCATGCAGAACTGTTAGGCTGGAACCCATGATGTTGAGGCTCTGTGCATCTGTGGGCAGATTCGGGGAGGGAGGGGAGCAGTTCCTGCAGGTTGGTGTGACTGCAGCGTATAATCTCCTACCTATCAAAACAGTAATACTGGAAGGGGCTTGGAGTGGCTGATAGGCTTAGCAGGAGGAGAAGCAACAGCTGTAGGAGTTCAGGCAGAGGTGGCAATGTGAACCAGGAACTGACCCTGGCAGTCTGGGCTGGGATCAGAACCCTGGGCTGGGATGATTCCATAGTTTTTGCCTCCATATCTAAGCACTGCCCTTCCCTCCCCCAAGCCTCCCAAAAGCTTGGGCCGTATATGATTCAGGGAGAGTATAAAGATTATGGTTCGTCTCAGAAACTGAGTTAGATCCAGTTAGGCTGGACTGGCCTGTAATTTTTCTGTAATTGGAAGCCCCATTTGTCCCTTTGGGGAATTGGGTGGGGAGGGATGTGGACTGGAGATGTGGATGTGGACTCTTAATGGGAGGGGAAATAGTACTTGTTTTTGCCATTCCTTGTGCCTTCTGGAACCAATTACAACGAGTATTGAGATACCACTGTATTTTGCCTTCTTTCTTCTTCATATCATCAGAAGAGAAAGAGTTCTGCCCCAAATGATGTTTTTCTTGTTTTAGTGAGTTTCTACTACCATTTAAAGATACTAAGATACTTAAGGTATATATTTCTTCTTCCCCATTAAAATGTTAGCACTATATTATCATACAGGTCCTTTTAATTATTCTAAATTACTTATCTAGGTTTCTCTGCACTTGATATTTATATTTCACAGTTCCTACTCAGCTCCAGTTGTTTCATCAGTGCTTGATAATCTATCAAAAAAAATTTTTTTTTCTTCTCTGTAAGATTATATTACTATTTTTTGAAGAGCTAGTTATTTTGGGTTGTAAACTTGGATATTTTGCCTTTTAGAATTTATCATAGAAGCTTCCAGGTCTTGTGTTACCTTCATTTTGCTTTCCTGATACTTGAATTATTTCTTTCTAATTTTTCCTTTGACATGGGAACTCTTCGTTTTGTTGATATTAATATTCTTGAGACTTTTCCTTTTGGAGTTTCTGATTAATGATTTCTTTTCATTTTCATTGTACCCTCTGGATCTAACAAGGCCGGGCAATTTTCATTTATTATTTTTTGAAATATAGTGCCCACATTTTTAAAAAACCCATCAAAATATTTTTCGTGAATCTGTGACTCATAAAATGTTGTTCCTTGTTATATTTTTCATATCAGTTGTTTTCTTTTTATATATATCTTACATTTTCATTATTTCAATCTTTGGATTTTCTTTGAATATTTCTTGGTGTCTCATATTAATTAATTTCTGTTTGATATATATTCTGACTTTCAGGGAGATGAGACAGCTAGATAGCACAGTGGATGAGAGTTCTGGACATCTAGGTAGGGTGACTTGATTTAAAATACAATCGCACATTGTTACTACTCATGTGACATCGGGCAAGTTCCTTCGTCGCATTTTGCTTTTTTCCCTTTACAAAATGGGGCTAATACTAGAACCTACCTTTCAAGGTTTACTGAGAGAATCAAACAAGATAATATTTGTAAAGCACTTAAAGCATTATAGAAACCACTCTACCTCAATTTTCCCCACATGTGAAGTAAGAAAACTGGATTCTATAGTCTCTGAAAGGGTGCCTTTCATCCCATATTCCCGTGAATTCTCATATTCTGAAATTCTGCAAAGGGATCATCTCTAAATACAAAAAGGTTGGATAGGAAGAAGCCATGGTTGTGATATGTTATAGGACCTAATTTTAAAATAATTACACTGAAAATTATAGGGCTCTTAGCAGTAGAAGCAGGGTCTTTTGATGTTTCTCCCAAGTCAAATATCGTGATGGTAGAAATTGCAACTAACTCCTTCAGTTATTTTTAACTCCATTCAGTTGTACAGGGAGAAAACAAAATGGCATCAGCAGCTTTGAAGGACACATAGTCTAATGTAGCCTCTGAACCCTATACAACTCTTTTCTGTGCCAAAGTCCTTGGCATTCCTGTTTTGGACAGTTTAGAAATGTTAACCTTCAGTATCATTAATCCATCTTATTTTACTTGGTGATTCAAAGTTTATTTTTATAACAATTAAATATGATAAATTAATAAAATTTATTGGAAAAGTTCTATAGCATCTCTCCATAAAATAGTGATTATATTCTAAACAAACTGAAAGTCATACAAAGCTATTTTTCAGTGACTGTTCAACTGAGAAGAATCCTATTCACAATGCTTTTCCACCTATGGTGGTTCATACTGGACAAGGTTTGCTCTCAGTTTTTTTGTTGCTTTCTAACATAGCTCCATATTTCTCTTTCATCTCTGCCAGTTCTAGGAAAAGCACTCAGCTCCTAAGTCTGCTTTAGAAAGTCTAATGCCCAATTTGTCTTTTTTTTTTTTAGTTCCTTTTTTATACTCTGTAGCACTCTCAACTTTTCTTAGTACATCTTAAATTGCTTTTGCTTCTTGCTAATCTGAGGAGACATTTTTAATAGGTCATAGTGATAGTAGCATAGCTTATGCAGCTCAAATAATGGCTGCCACATTTTTTGATCAATTTATTTTAAAAAGAAAATATTTAAAAGATTTGGCTGCCTGGAGCTGAATGTCGATGTCAACCTGTAGGTATAATCATCCATTTATGCCCTAAGATCAAGGGTTTAATTAGCCCATTTGTGTCTGAGTTCAATTGTTTTAAACACCTGCTGACAGTGGTTAGCTACAGAATGATTTCCTCTTCAAGCATTGGGTCTCAAAATGAAGGAAAAGTTGATTTTTCCTTTGTTAGAAATGAAAAAAATGAGTTGGACTCAACTCCCGAAACAAATTTTAATTCCACGTAGTGTTTCAAAGGCAAAGCAGTATTGAAAAGAAGAATTTTAATCTGGAGCAAAGAAGTTGATGTGCATTTTCCTTCTTCTCCTCCCCAATATTCACATCTAAGTATGCAAATGATCTGCATGTGTGAATTATCATTAGTCATTCTTTCACAAAGACTGGAAATAATTGGGGACCCTTGTGATACACAGCAGTAAACATTAGGATTCATCAAGTTTCAATTCTTTGGTTTTGTCAGCTTGTCACAAACAGATGTCTGCTTTTGCAACTCTGCTGAAAAAACATTTTATTTTATTTTTTTTTTCTATATTGGTATACAATTTAGCGCTCTCCTACCCCTATAATTTGCTTAGAAATGAACTGGATCTGGCATGCTACATTTTCTATTTAATGGGCAATATTACAAACAAGATTAAAAGAAATGGCTATAAAACTGTTGTCTTTGCAAATTTAATTTGGTAAGATCCTCACTATTAGATACAACTAATGAGTTTTCTGGATAAATTATCATGGGTGACCAAGAGGACTTGGAAAGGGAGTCATTTTCCTTGAAAACCTGCTAAGTACATAAGGGAATTAGTTGTTCACACCTCAACAATTATATAATACTTAGCTGGGTCCTGAATCATGAAAAGGCAATCAGTGATCAATTTGGGGGGGCAAGAGGGATACAATGATTATCTGAGTCACTTTTGTACTTCCTTTTTTAACCCTTATTTTGTAAAATTATGAAATGTGTACAGTTTTTTTTAATGCTATTTAGAGGTCTGTTGGTACTCCCCTCAAGTTTTCAGAACTTGAAGACTCTCAATATGTTGAATGACTTCCCTGTGGCAAACTTTAAGAAAGATGTGAGAATAGCATAGGATCTCTTGTAATAGAAAGTTTGTCATCTGTATACCCACATTGATAAAGTGATAGATAACACTGGCATGTGAAATTGTTGAAAGAACTTTGGGAATACAATACCTAAAATAATTCAAAACCAAACAATAATCACTGGCCTTTTTTCAGTGAAAAATTTGTCTGCCAATCTGAATATCAAGGAAATGGTCCAAAATCAGTACAATCCTACATCATTTAGCTCAACTTCAGCTAAGGTTTGGATGATCCAGGCAGTCAGCACTTTTTGTGTTATGTGTTGGTTCCAGATGGTTTATCTAAAAGCACTTGACTTTGAAAAGTGACTTCAGTTTATTCATTTGAATATATAGATAGGCTGTTTTCAGACCATATAAACAGGTTTGAGCACTAGACCATCACAGAATCTTAAGTTAGGACCTTTCAAGTCAACTAGGCTAATACATAGTTTGACAACAATCCCCTCTTTGATATATCTGATAGGTGGCCAATCCAGTTGATATTTTTAAAGATTAAATTGATAGATAAGTTCCCTATATAGTCTAGATTAAAGATAAGAAAATTTCCCTTCCTAATCAAATTTTTTTTTTCTTTTTAGGTTTTCAGAATTTCATTATAGTAAGCATCCCTTTCTTCCTAAGCTTTCTACTTCTGTGGAATTTTAGCTCATTGGATCTTACCTAGACTTTTTCAGAACTATTTGAAATCTGTCCAGGGGAGACTATTCCAGATTATGTCATGTCCTGTGAAACTGTTTAATTTTCCATTATTGATTATTATAAGATTTTCACTCTCAAATTTCTGACACAGGTCAGGATATTCCTTTCTTTTTGCAAATACCCTTTTCTCTTTGTTTTTCTATTGATGCCTTTTCATTTTTGTTAAAGGAACACTTTTTATTGCGTAACTTATAGATTCCAGAAGCATTCTTGTGGCTTGTATGCCTTCTTTTATGAGAAGGAGACCAGACTGTACATTAGATGTAGGTGATTACTTGTCTCTGGCAGAAATACAAACACATATACTACAATGACAACTACAAAATTCTTCCTGCTATTTCTATACTTTTTGCAAAGAACAATATCAGTCCTCTGTAATTCTTGTTAGTAGCCCTTATAGTCAACAGCTCTGGAAAATTTTTTTGTTTTTAATTAATTTATAGATTACATTCATTTTTACCTTGGATCTTCACCAGTCTACAAACATCAGCAAAACGGTGATGTTGTTGCTGTTGTTGTTCACTTATGTCTGACTCTTTGTGATCCCCTGGACCTTTCCCTGGGCCTTTCTTGGCAAACCACTTTTTGCCATTTCCTTCTCCAATGTGTTCCCACTTTACAGAAGAGAATTTGAGGCAAATAGAAATTAATTGACTTACCCAGAGTTATGCAGCAAGTAAATATCTGAGGCCAGATTTGAAGTCCTATTTTACTGACTTGGGCCCAGTTCTCTATCCGCTACATAGCCTAATTGCTCAGAATGGTTATAGCAGTGCTTTTGCAGCTAATAGTAGACCCAGAGATTAAATGACCTACTTAAGATCTCACAACTACTTAATGTCCACTGCCACTAAAATTCAGCCTTCCTAGGTTTAGACAATTGCAAAATTGTATAATGTGAGAACTACTATCTGCATAATAGGAAAAAATATAATATTTATTTTTCAGTATTGATACAAAGATCAAATGAAATATAAACAATATTGGGAAAAGAAAGTGGATCTTTCATAGGAGAGAAGAGGATAAAATGATTATGAATACTGGGATATATAAAATGCTATTTTTTTTTTCCCAGTTAAAATTTCAGTCTCCCAGAATAGGTAAAATAGTAACAGTTTGAATTTTTGATCAGATCCTAAGATACAGCAAGCTTAGACTTTGATAAGAAGATTGGGGAAAGAAAAATTAAATACCAAATATAGTATCAGAAAAGAGCAAGGACATCCAGAAGATTTCACAACAGGAATTGAGTGCTGTCCACAAAGATGCAGAGAAGGTAGAGAGAAAGGAGGCTTAACAAGGAGAGAATAAAGATAGTTTTGCTAAGATCATGAAAAATGCCTGACCCTGACACATACTGAGATCATGAATTTAGAGAAGGCATCTAGCCCAACCTCATTTAACAGATGAGAAAACCGAAACTAATTAAAAGAACATCTGAAAGTAATATTTTGGGTAAAAGAGTTGGAGTTTGAACCCAGGGTCTCTGACTTTCAAATCCAGCATTTTCCCTCCTCATTTATGTAATTCTAGTTAAATGAGACCCAATGAGACTGATTGAATTGCTTATGGTTGCCCAGCTATCAGATCTTGGAGGCAGGATTTGAACCCACATCCCATTTTTCCCCCATTATAATATGTTTGCCTCTTCAGAATATATGAAATTTCAATGGGAAATGGAAATTAGTTTAACTAAATTTAACACATAAATTTAAAAAAAAATCTTAATTTTTGACTCATCCACTTTTCTAACTTGTTAGAGGGTATAGGACAAGATTAATCATAAATACATAAATACCTCTACAAAAATAGAACAATATTTGAAGTTACTATTAAATGTGATGTTTATTGTGTTTTGGTGATCACTTTTTTTTTCCTCTTTCAGAAGACATGTTCTAAAAGTCAGTGGCAATCAATATGATTGGAATTACATATACATGCTCATTTTATCCATAGAAAACCACTTTCATACCTAAAAGAATGGGATAGAGTTAGGGGAGTAGGGTGAAATAAGTAAAAGGAATGATAAACCTTTCAAATAGGTTAGGATCTCGTGGGCATAGTGCTACTCAGCAAAGAAAGGGAAAAAAGGAGGATGTTTAAGGAATAGACTATAATGTGGACAAAGACAGAGGCTTGACAGCATGATACACTTTTTGGGGGGATAGACATTGTGGGAAATGTAATCTTTCCCTATCATTACCTTATCTGTTAAATCCTGCTTCAGGCATCCTGAAAAACATGATCATATTTTTTGGAAGGGTACTGACAAACTGAAGTGTGTCCAGAGGAGGACCAGAATGGCAAGAGGAATGAAAATAATGTCACATTCAAAATGATTAAAGCAACATGGGATATTTAGCCTGAAGAGAAGACTTTTCATAGCTATCTTCACTTTAAGGCTGTCCGGTGCAAGATGGATTAGACTTATTCAGTGTGGCTGCAGAGGTTAAAACAAAGAACAATAGGTAGAGATTGCATAGTCAGATTTTGGTTCAATGAAAATCAAAACTTTCCAACAGTTAGAGCTATCCACAAAGTAGAATGGATGGTTTCCAAGGCTGTGCTGGAGCCACGTCATACCTAAGAAGAACTGGTTGTTAAATTCTCAATCTGAGGATTTATACCTCAAAAATCAGTAAATGATATATAAATCTGTTTGATTTGTTGATTGACTAGACTTGAGGAATCTAATACATGTTAATTATGTTAAAATATTTGACAGATCGAATATGTGTATGCATATTTATACAGTTGTCTTGCTGTACAGGAAAGGAAAAAAAAAAAAAAGCCTGAGAAGGAAAACGTAATGCAAGCAAACATCAGTAGAGAGCATGAAAATGTTATTTTGTGGTCCACATTTATATCCCTCTCCCTGGGTGTACATGGCTTTCTTCATCACTGAACAATTGGAACTGGTTTGAAATATTTCATTGTTGAAGAGAAACATGACCATCAGAATTGATCATTGTATAATCTTGTTGTTTCCGTGTATAATGATCTCCTGGTTGTTCTGCTCACTTCACTCAGCATCAGTTCATGCAAGTCTCTCCAGGCTTCTCTGAAATCATCCTGCTGGTCATTTCTTACAGAACAATAATATTCCATGATATTCATATACCATAGTTTTTTCAGCCATTCTCCAGTTGATGGGCATCCCCTCAGTTTCCAGTTTCTAGCCACTACAAAAAGAGCTGCCACAAACATTTTTGCACATATGGGTCCCTTTCCTTCCTTTAAGATCTCTGTGATATAGGTCCAATAGAAACACTGCTGGGTCAAAGGGTATGCACAGTTTGATAACTTTTTGAGCATAGTTCCAAGTTGCTCTCCAGAATGGTTGGTTCTGTTCACGGTTCCACCAACAATGTATCAGTGTCCCAGTTTTCCCACATCTCCTCCAACATTCTTCGTTATCTTTTCCTGTCATTTTAGCCAATCTGACAGGTGTGTAATGGTATCTCAGAGTTGTCTTAATTTGCATTTCTCTGATCATTAATGATTTGGAGCACCTTTTCATGTGACTAGAAATAGTTTTAATTTCTTCATCTGAAAATTGTCTGTTCATATCCTTTGACTTTATCAGTTGGAGAGTGGCTTGAATTCTTACAAATTTGAGTCAATTCTCTATATATTTTAGAAATGAGGCCTTTATCAGAACCCTTAAATTTAAAAAGGATTTCCCAATTTATTGCTTAAGAGGAAGCTTTTTGTTAAAAGGACTGGGAAAAATTATTAGACATATCCTAAGGAGGCCGTTGATGAGGAGAAAGTCCCCATGTGCACCAAAATATTTATGGTAGTCCTTTGTGTAATAGAAAAAAAATTAGAAACTAGTATGTATCTATCCATTGGCAAATGGCTAAATTAAATGCAGTGCACTAATGTAATGGAATATTACTTTGCTATAAGAAAATAGGAATATAGAGAAGCATTGGAAAGATCTACATGAACCGATACAGGATGAAGTAAAACTCAAGAAAACAATATACATAATGATTACAACAATGTATATGTGAAGAAACAACTACCAAAAAAATCAAAAGTGAATATTGCAAAAAAAATTTTTTTAAAAGCATGGTTCAAAAAAGCAATGATGACAACTACAATATTTTATGCAGTTACTATGTGCCAGATACTCTATTAAATATTTTACAAATATTATCTCATTTGATCCTTACCACTAATGGGGGGGAGGTAGATGCTATTATTATCCCTATTTTACAACTGAAGAAACTTGGGCAAACAAATTAAATGGCTTACCAGGGTCATTCAGCTATTAAGTGTCTGAGGCTCAATTTTGAATGTAGGTCTTCCTTATTCCAGGACTAGCACTCTATCCAGTGTAGTAGTGAGCCTCTAAAGAATAGAGAAGAGAAGATACTCCTTGCTTACTTACTCTTTTGCAGGGCAGGGAGGTTCACAAGTGTTTGCACATTGAATATATTTTCAGACATGTTGTAGCTTGTTAGGGTAGTGGATGGAGTGCCAAGCTTAGAGTCAGAAAAAGCTGAGTTCAAATATAGCCTTATATAGTTGCTAACTGTGTGATCTTGGACAAGTTACTTTATCTTTATTTACTTCAGTTTCCTCATCTGTAAAGTGGGGTGTAATAGTATTACTTATTTTCCAGATTTGCTATGATGATTAAATGAGGTAATTCCGAAGTACCTATTACAATGCCTAGGACATAGTAAGTTCTATATAAAGTTTATACTTATGACATTTTGTTCACATTTTTGTTTTAAAAATAAAATTTGTTAATATGGATGGATCTCTGGATGGTGAAGGGGAAGGAATTCTGGAAGAAACGGGTGATATAAAGGCAAAGACATTAATGCGGACTTATTTTTAAAAGGGAAAAGTTTTGAAAGACTGACAGTGTTATCAAAGAGAGGTATCAGGGATGAGACAGGTGAGAGTAGAACAAAGGTCTCAAATAAAGGAATTGCTTTTAGTGGACATTAGGGATAGCTTTTTTCCTTCAGTGCAAGAATAAAGGAGAGATAAAGGATGAGAGCACATTCATAATAGGAAGTTTTGAGGAAAAGGAAAGATGAAAAGATTTATGTCAGATGACCTCAACAACAGTGGATTTAGGGGGCTTGGAGGTGGAAAAAGAAAAACATTTTTGCATAGTTATTGTGGGTATTTTAAGAATTTACAGAAGTAAAGTTGTTGTATGCTGTTTTACGTTAGGAATCTGGAGTTGGTAATGCCAATTGAATTTCATGGTTAAGGGAGAGCTCAGTCTTTTCAAGTTTCTTAGCCATATCTATACAAGAAAAGTCAAGAATGTACTTGGATAGGTAAAGAAAATAAGGACCTTGCTTGCTATGTCTATCTGAAAAAAACAGATGTTAAAAGTTTACAAACTAGGGATATCCAAATCCCAGAAGTGCTTAGTAGTTGTGTGAATAATGATCAGGGATAGCTTTGGCTTTAGAGATTAAAATCAATTGATGCAAACAATGCTCAAATTGTAACTAGGATAAGTTGTATGAGAGACTCAAACTGTGGTCCAAGGAGTTAGTTGAGAAAGGTAGATTGGAGCCTAAGGTCACTTGCTACTTAGGAAATTTGTTCATTGTTGTTAAAAGCTTGTAAGTGGACACTGAGAATCTTCTGCTTGGAGTGAGGGTGGAAGAGAGGCCTCAAAACCAAGTCTTTGAAGTGCAACAAGGCAGGTCATCTCATAAAATAAGGAAGCTGAAAAAGATTTTTTTTTCTAGGATTGTTGCTAGTACTAGCTGAGAATAGCTGATTTTCTAAAAAGCCTCTCTGACTTTGGAACTAAAAAAGTTTTGTAGAACACACTTATTTTCATGAGGATTTGATATAACCCACTATTTTCAAGTCTTTTAGTTGAAGCCAGAATGTGGAAGTAGAGACAAGCTTCATAGCCATGTCCCCAGTCAGACTTTGCCTGATAGTATCCAGCAGTGTATTTTTTTTTTTTTTTTGCTGAGGCCATTAAGGTTAAGTGACTTGCCCAGGGGCACACAGCTAGGAATGTTAAGTGTCTGAGATAAGATTTGAACTCAGATCCTCCTGACTTCAGGGCTGGTGCTCTATCCACTGAGTCACCTAGCTGCCTCAGAAACTGTATTTCTGGTGGAATCACAACCATATGTAGATCATGGAGTCACATCTGGCAGATACCTTCCCTGCAAGATTTGGAAATGATGAAAATAACCAAAAATAGGGAGGATGAATGGGTTGGATGTTCTTCATGCTAGAGCAATTAGATGAACCTAGGAATGTGTCAGCCCTCTCTCTTAACTTTAGAAATTTGACAGAATGGGGAAAAAAAAAAAAAAAAAAACTGTCTACCCATGTAGAGAGTGGTAATGGTGACAGAATCTTAGATCTGGAGTTGAAAGTGACCATCTGATTCAATCTCCTTATTTTATAAGAAAAGTGAGATCCAGGAAGACAAGTGACTTGCCTAATGTCATAAATCAGTATCTGAAGTAGGATATGGATCCAGATCCATTGTACCATATTTGAGGATGTAGAATTGGTTGACAGTATGTGTGGTTTGGTAGGAAACAGTGATCAGTTATGTCAAACACTCTTGAGTGTAGCAGAACTAAATTAAAAGGCAATTGGAAAATATTTCATAAAATGAATCAAAATAAAAAACAAAAGAAATAGGTAATATATTTCAAAACTCAGTCAATATGTAACTGACAAAGATCTTAGCTTATGCTTTAGTAGTCCCTGTTTTTATTTGAGTTTGACACTGGTGCAGGCCATGGGTAAATTGGATTCAAATGGAGATGATTAGAGCAAAAGTAGGGGTTTGAGAGGTAGTATAAGTATGCTTCTGGAACTTAAGGCAATCAGACTAGACAATGAAGATTAACAACCTGTCCAATAGGAGGTTAATTATTGTGGCATGTTTCCTTAGAAGCACTTCAGCCATCCTGCAAATTCTCAAAAGGTTAATGTTTGACCAAGGAAGTATACCAACAGTAATTTAGCTCCTCTTGGACAGGCTCTCTAATCTTGGTCATCTTGTCCGACTGCCTTAGTTCCAAGAAGTACATATACACTCACTTTTGCTCAGTGTCCCCCACATTCAATTTTACCTATTGCACTATACCCTTTGAATTCCTTTGTATTGCCAACAAATTTCTATTATCAAGCTGTTCAATGAGTATCCTTCTATCTCCTCACTTTAATGGTTTTTTCTTTATCCACTACAAGCCCTCTAGCTATTACTTTGCACCATAGTCTATGACATTATTTATAGAGTACTGGCCTTGGATTGGAGTAGATTGGAAAATTTATAGTTATAAAAAACTTTATAGCCTTATGACTGTAAAACTTAGAGCTTCCCTAACTTGTAGTTAGAAAAATCAGGATTAATGTTCTGTTTCTGACACATAATTGCTGTGTAACCATGGGTAAGCTTAATGATAATATCATTATCACTTTCCAGTGATTCCCTCTCAGCTTTTCCTTATAACAAAATACATTAAAACAAACCATCTTGTTGGCTATATCTGACAAAGTTCACTTCATTCTACACCTATAGCCCAGTATTTTACTGTATCAGATGGAGGAGTTATCTCACCAAAAGTTCTTTTTATAGACAAATCACAGATGCCAAGGCCTATCACATCCTAAATGAATGTTTTGTATTACATATGTTTCCACAAGATTCACCAAGGCAGAATGCTAAATGAAGAGATCAGAACCAGTGGAACAATGTATACAATGACAAAAACTGTAAGGAAAATGAACTTGGACAGGAATAACTCTGGAAAAGTGGCTGGTATAAGAAACAGAATGAGATGCACATTCTTAGACATGGATGATGCAGGATTTTTTTTTTCTTGACTATGCATATTACAAAGGTTTTTTTTCCCACTGGGAAATGAAAAGGAAAGAAATAAAAAGATTTTTAATTGAAACTAAAGTTAATGTGAAAGAAAAGGAAGGAAGGTGGAAAGGGCAAAAGGAAGGGGAAGAAAGGGGAGGGGAGAGGAGAGGAAAGAGAAAGTAATATTCTGCCTTTATCACTTCCTACCTTTTCAACTTTAGACAAGCCATTAATCTTCTCACCTCCAAACCTGTGTCCTTACTTGTGATCTCCAAGGTCTCTTCCAGTTCTAGATCCATACTTATGACAATGATTATGATAGATTGCTCTGAGATCTTGAGTTCTGTCCTTCAGGCAGGAAGACTAAAGAACTTCCAAAAATGTATATGAAATTTTTTCCCTAGTTGTACTTTTGAGTCATTCTTGCTACAGTACCTGGCCAGTATCTTTGGATCATTGATGTAGATAGAACTGGAAGGAACCACAGGATTCATAAAATTTCCTCTCTCTCCTTTTGTAAGTGAGGAAACTGAGAGCCAGAATAGTTAAATGACTGTCCAAATTCACACTGCTGGTAAAGATAGAGTTTGTATTCCAAACCAAGTCTTCTGCCTCCAAATCTAAGTGAATCATACTGCATGATGTCCTGCCTTCTAGAGAAGGCCTAATTAAGGGAAGACAGTGGGGTGGAAAGTGAGATGACATCTTTACCAATTATGGGAATCATTATATTATGCTACTTAAGAGAAAGGTTTGTGGTTGATCAGAGTACTCAAGTCCTAAAAGCTAAGTTAGGCCAATATCTTAGGCTAATTTTTTTTTAATAAATAAATTTATTTTTTTCAATTGCTCTCCCCCCAATCCATAAAAGAAAAAAAAGGGGGGACCATTATAACAAGGATGAATAGTCAAGCAAAATAAATTCCCACATTGGCCATTCCAAAAATATAGATCTTATTCAGTCTGTCAGGAATTAGGTTAAGATTTTTTATCATAATTGGTCATTATGTTGATCAGAAATTTTATTCAAAGTTGTTTCTCTTTGTAATACTGCAGTTATGGGATACATTGTTTTCCTGGTTCTATTTACTTCACCTTGGTTTCTTTGAAGGCATCTCTTGTCACTTTTTGTGGTACAGTAATTTTCCATATGCAGGCACTACTTCATACCTTATCAGATTGGCTAATATGACAGAAAAGAAAAGGGATAAATGTTGGAAAAGATGTAGAAAATTGGAACACTAATACATTATTGGTGGAGTTGTGAACCAATCTAATCCTTCTGGAGAATAATTTGGAATCATACCCAAAGGACTATAAAATTGTGCATATCTTTAGATCAAGCAATATCACTACTGATCTGTAGCTCTAAGAGATCATAAAAAATGGGAAAGGTTGCACGTGTACAAAAATATTTATAGCAGCTATCTTTGTAGTGGCAAAGAATTGGAAATTGAGTAGATGCCCATCAACTGGGAAATAGCTGAACAACATATGACATATGAACCCAATGAAATACTATTGTGCTATAAGAAATGATGACAGAATTCAGAATAACTTGGAAATACTTACATGAATCGATACTTCATTTTATGAGAGAACATTGTAGGAGAATGTTGTACACAGTAATGACGTGTGATAAACGTCGATAGACGTAGCTCTTCTCAACAATACTATGATCCTTAGATCATAAGTAGAGAAGAGCTACTTCTGTGATTCATGATAGAAATGCTAACCACATCCAGAGAAAGAACTATAGAGTCTGAATGCAGATTGAAGCAGACTACTTTCACTTTTTTGGTAGCTTTTTCTTTCTCATGATTTCCCCTTTTGTTCTGATTCTTCATTCACAACATGACCAATGTGGAAATCTAATATGTTGTACATGTATAACATAATCAGATTGCTTGTTATTTTGAGGAGGGAGGAAAGAGAAAAATTGGAACCCAAAATCTTACAAAAGTGAATGTTGAAAGTTATCTTTATATAATTGGGGTAAAAATAATAAGAGAAAAAATTGTTCAGTGCAATAATTTGTTCAGCCATTCCCCAAATAATGGACAGTCTCTTAGTTTCCATTTTTTTTTACCACTCCATGTCACATATCAGTTATTTTTCTCTTTTTTGGAATACTTTAGGGGCATAACTTTGGGGACAGAGTTCCAAATTACTTTTCCAGAATGGCTAAAATAATTCCATCAATAATGTATAATAATGTTTTCCTATAGTCCTAGTGTTTAATTTTTGGCTTTATACTCCTTGAAGGAAAAGGAAGGCTATATTAAAATAGAAGACATATCTTCATGTATGTGTCCCAACAGATGCATAGTCCATCATTTCCTGAATTGTAGCCATGGGACAAACATATTTGAAATTGTAAGGCCTTTCCTCCACATCCCTTACTTCTCACTATCAATATGAGTTCTTCCTTTATCTCTTTATCTCTGTCAATATTAACCTTATTTTACTGATGGAGAAACTGAGGCTAAGGTGAAGTCATTTGCCATAAACATTTATTAAGTACCTATTCTGTGTTGAATACTAAGTGCTGGTAAATACTGAAGTAGGTTTTAAAATCAAAGATTTCTCCTCCCAAGTCCAGAGCACTACATATAACATCATCTAGTTGCTTATTTTATTTGCTTCCCTTATTTGGTTAGTTCAGAAAAAGGAAAACATTGGGGAAAAAAAAGATAAAGAAGTGCATTTTTTTTTTTAAGAAGAAGAAGAAGCTTCTTACTACCGTGTATTCATCAATCAATTAGCAAACATTTATTAAGTGCCTACTATGTGTCAAACTCTGTGCTGGGCTCTGGAGATACAAACATATATACAAATACTATATGCTCTACAGTAAAGAAAAACAGAAGAGAAGCAGAGAGATTTTTTTTTCCATTTCTTCTAATTATTTTAGTTACAAATAAATGTTTTACTTTTTACTATTAATGCTTCTTGTCTTGCCAACTTTTTTTTTATTAGGGATTGACTTTAGGTGACCTTAGAATTTCCCAGATGAGTTGAGATGGGAATTCTACCCAAATGAAGAACATTAATCATCATCTACCTTTAGATAGTTCTAATTATCAGGAAGTTTTCCCTTACATCAAGCTGAAATCTGCTCCTCTGCAACTTTAAACCACTACTCCTAATTCTGGCCTCTGAGGCCAAGCGGATCCCTGGTCTCTTTCTCATTTGAAATTTTGAGGTTGCTGCTGTTCCAAAAAGTTATTCTCAACAGGAGGAGAAGTTGGTTTATTTCTTAGGCTTGGCTGGCAAAGTAGGAATCAGAGAAAATAATTAATTGCTTCAGCCCTCTGATTCCCATTAGGATAGCGTCTCTCTCATTTGTTATCTTTAAATGAGGTGAAATGGGTGCTATCAGAAAAATGGTGTCTCTTACTCAGCTCGTTTGTGGAGTTAGGGGCTGGGGGAAGCAAAAATCTTTTCCTTACTCCAGTTTTTATTGGAAAGTTTCACTAGAAATTGTTTGCTTTTTCTAAAAAGATTGAACAGGAAAAGGGGGAAAGAGAATTTGGCCAAGGAAATTATATAGTTTCCCTTCCCTATTCCTACCTCTTACATCCCTGACACTGGTCTGAAGTCAATCGCTTTGCAAGAGCATTGCTGTAGCATTTTTTTTTTTTTAATGGGACTTTAAAATAATGAGTTGGTATCAGTCTGCATGAGTGGGTTTGATGATTCCAAAACCAAATTAAAATATTATTGAATCATAGAATATTAGAACTCGAGCACCCAAAATAGTTGAATCATTTTATCCAACCTTTTTACTTTACAGATGGGGAAACTGAGGATCAAAGAGGTTATGTGTCTTTATCAAAATTATAGCAAGAACCCATTTCATGAATCTCAGCTTAGTGAAAAAGGTCTATCTCCTTTTTCTTTACTTACAATTTAAAGCTTTTAAAAGAAAATAAAACCACAGATCCAGAACTAGAAGGAATTTTGGAAGTCAGATGAGGAAGCTGATTAAATAGAGGTTTACACAAGGTCACAGAAGTAATAAGTAACAGAGTTGAAATGTAAACTCAAGTCCAACGATTCCTTGTTCTGTACTGTGAGTCTAGGTCTCTTACTTGAGCACATAGTCCATTATTTACTAGTAAGAGCAACCCTAGGAAAATCTGTTAGAAGAGATCCAAGTTTATTTGGGAGTCCTGCCTAATCTCTCCTCCAGTATCATTCCTCATTTCTCTAACTTCTTGCATGACTGTGAGCTGAAGACTAGAATCAGCAACTTTTAAAAATGGTAATATGCTAAGGCGAATAGATACCCCTTTTAGGTCTATGGGTAGAAAAATGCTGAATTAACAATCAGTTCATATGGAGCACCCAGAATACCAACTTAAAGTATAAAGTAAGTGTGAAGGAATTTTCCTATACCTCCACAGTATTGTCTCTGTAAATCCTTAATCAATATGAAAGAATTATAGGGTCCTGTTCATTGTAAACCCAATAGGAAACATTTTGTTATTGACTAAATCAGCCATTCTTTGGGCTTACATTTAAAGGAAATAAGCTGTTGAGCAAAGAGAAGTATAGATTTAGGAGTGTTGTTTTTTTTGGGGGGGAGGGCATTTGTCTCCTCTCCCTAACAGACATGTTACTGAGGCTATTGAACCAATAATAGCCAAGGCATCCAGAAAAGAACAGTGAATGATATCTAGACGGGATCCTCAGCCTAAGGAGGAGGTAACTCGGAGAGGATAACGCTTTGTGAGAAATCCGACTATTAAGAAAATAAAAAACTTTGAGCAATTAAATGAGTATTCTTCCAAGTAGAAATGACCTATGTGAAGACTCTAAAAAGAAAGAAAGAAGTTCCAGGTCCTGAAGTACCAGAAATTCTGAATTACCCTTGGCAACACCATATCTTACATGTGTGCCTCACTACCATTATACTTTAAGTTTGATCCCAGTCCTCTCATGGATTCTGTGTATGTATTTGTGGATATGTAAACCTCAGGATCGTGGAGAGAATTTCTTACAATACTAGTTTAGTAAATAGATGACTTGGATAAGAGTTAATAGTGATTTCTAGCTAACTATTAATTGAAAGTGCCAAATGAGCACAAGTGAATCAGAGGTAGAATCCACATTTTGGGGACCCAGTTTTTGAGTAAAAGTACAAGCTGGGTGAGTAGCTTCCAAAGAGAGTGATATAGCTGAATATCCCCAGAATAATTTGATTTCAATTTGAAAGGAAGTCTCCTGGGATCTGTGGTGTTTAACATTTTTATTAATACAGTTGGATAAAAGCTGAGATAGTAAGCTTATAAAATTTGTAAACAATATATAAATAAAAGGGTAGCTGACATTGAATAATAGTCAGGATCCAAAAGGATCTTGCTAGGTTAGAACATTGAGTCAAATCTAAAGAGAAGTGTTATATTTAAGTTAAAAAAAATAACTTAAATACTAGCTGGTGGAAATAAGGTTAGATAATAATTTGAGAAAGATCTGGGGATTTTATTGAACGACTTCCTTAGGGTAAATGAAGACACTAATCTTTCAATCTCTGTTCCCCCATTAAGATATCAAAGCAGGATGGGAATCACTTTTCTAAAGATACAGAAACTATTATGGTTGATTAGAGATACAGTAAATATAGAAAATAGATCAGTGAGATAGTTGGAAGATTGAAACAAAATGTAGATCATGAAAGTATTTACTTTATATTCATTGAACATGGTTCACCTAGGAGTAAAAGTATAATAGAATTTCTACTTTGGCTTTAAGGGAGAAAAGCAAGAATCTGAATTGGAAGATAGCTCAGAGACCATCAGGAGGACTCTTCTATCAATTCTGATGACCTCTTTAAATTTTTCTAGAAACATGGAGCTTATTAGACCCTTAACAACCTATTTTATTGTTGGATAGGAATATTCTTTAGAAAGTTGTTCCTTGAGGTTATTATCCTGCTAAAGAACTAAGCTGTGTGGGTGGAGTTAGGAGAAAGGCTACAGCTTAGATAGCTATAGAAGTAGCAGCTATAGACTTGAGACTATACCATTCTCTTCTACTTTGAGGACAATGAAAGAAAACTCTCTAAAAGTAAAAAGAATTAAAATCCTACAATCTGGATATGTTAGGCTGGTCTTTTATGCTGCTATTGCAGTGCTATTTTATTTGAGAAAAGACTTTACGGTCATAGATATAAAGATGGAAGGGATCTGATAGGCCAGTTAGTTAAGTGACTTGACTTGGCCCAAGGTCATACAGATAAGAGAGTGTCAGGACTGAGCAATTAAACCAAGGTTCTCTGCCTCTAAATCCCGCTTCCTTTCTACCCACTACACTGCTATAGAGGTAATGAACTCTGTGAGCCCTCTATAAGATGGAACAATATGTCTCTTGGGGTCTTTTGCTTTGGGGCAACATTTCCTGTGAATCTCTTTTGTATTTTCCATTATAGTTTATGTCCCAATATGGTGTTTATAAATAATAACTTCTTGACTTCACTGAATGAATTTCATCTTTCAAAAGTTAGAGCCACCAACAAAGAGAAATTCTGTATTGGATAAGTGTTTCAGTAACAGAGGGATTGATTGCTAGCTTAAAAATTATTACCTTTAGGAGAGGTAACTACTGTCTCTTATAGTTTGTTGATAAGGAAGGGGAAAATAGGCACAGTCTGACATATACCTTAGACTTGGAAAGTAGATTTCAAAAATCATAGTGTAAAATTCTACATGGAAAGTCAACTCAGGAGGACTGTGAAATTGTCAAGAATCAAATTCTGATGACGCAAAATATAAACTATTATAATGAGAAGGAAAATCAAGAGTTGTCTGACAATATCCATGTGGAAAAACTGGTAAGCAAGGGCAGGCAATGGAAGACGAATGTAAGTGCATGGAATAGAATAGAATAGGGGTGTTGGGATGAAATATTGGAAGGAATAAATTGGAATAGAAGTGCTATAGCAGATATTGATTTAAGACTGGTGAGAGAAATTAAGGACAACCAAAAAGAAGTGGTTTGAGGAGTTCTTTAAACTATGTTGGGACTAAGAGGGAGTTCAAAGAAGGAATAGAACTGATGGGACAAAAGAGAGAAGGCCTTGAGAACATTCTAAGTAGTTCAGAAAATTCTAAGCTCTTTAGATCTCCCCTACAAACAAGATAAAATAGCACCTGAGGGTGAACATAGTGCAGTAAAAATAAATAAGTTTTAAAACACTAGAGAGCATAGGAATAAAGGGAGTTTTCCTTAAAATGGTAAGCAGCATCTACCTAAAACCCAAAGCAAGCATTATTTATAATGAAGAGAAGCTGGATGCATTCCCAATAAGCTAATGAATGAAACAAGGGTGTCCATTGTTTCTACTATTATTCAATATTGTACTAGAAATGTTGGGTTTAGTAATAAAAAAAGAAAAACAAATTAAAGGAATTAGAATAGGTAATGAAGAGATAAAACTATCATTCTTTGCAAATGAAAATCCTAGAAAATCATCCAAAAGTTTACTTGAAAAAATTAACAGCTTTAGCAAAGTTGTGGGATATAAAATAAACTCACAAATCATCAGCATTTTTATGTATTATTAACAAAACCCAGCAGCAAGAGATAGAAAACTTCCATTTATAATAACTAGACAAAATAAAATATTTGAACATCTACCTACCAAGACAAATCAATGAATCACATGAACATAATTACAAAATACTTCTTATATAAAGTCTAATCTAAACAACTGGAAAAATATCAATAGGCCAAGCTAATATAACAAAAATGACAATTCTATCAAAATTGGTCTACTTGTTTAGTATCACACAAGTGAAGCTGCCAAAAAAATATTTTATAGAGCTAGAAAAAATAATAAAAAAAAATTTATCTGGAAGAACAAAAAGCTGAGAACATCAAAAGAATTGAGAAAAAATACAAAGGACAGTGGCTTAGCAGTGCCAGACATAAAACTATCTTATAAAGCAGCAGTCATCAAAACCATTTGGTACTGGCTAAGAGAGTAGTGGATTAGTGCAATAGGTTAGATACACATGACAATAATCAATGACTATAATAATCTAGTATTTGACAAACCCACAAACTCCAGCTTCTGGGATAGGAATTCACTATTTCACAAAAATTGCTGGGGAAAAGTGGAAAATAATGTCAGAAACTCAGCACAAACCCGTATCTCACACCTCATACCAATATAAAGTTAAAATGGGTCAGTAATTTGGGTGTAAAAGATGATACCATGAGCAAATTAGAGCTAGGGATAATTTTACCTCTCAGATCTTTAGGGGAAAAAAAAAGGAATTTGTGACCCAAGAACTAGAGAACATTATGAAAGGCAAAATGGATAATTTTGATTACATTAAATTAAAGTTTTGCGAACACAAAACCAACATCAACAATATTAAAGAGGAAGTACAAATCTGGAGAAAAAAAAATTTACAGCCAGTGTTTCTTTATTTCTAAGATATAAAGAACTGCACCAAATTTATAAGAATACAAATCCTTCCCCAGTTGATAAATGATCAAAGGATATGAACATACAATTTTCAGGTGATGAAATTAAAGTCATTTATAGTTATATGAAAAAATGCTCTGAATAACTATTGATTAGAGAAATCCATATTAAAACAACTGTGAGGTACCACTTCACCCTTCTCAGATTGGCTAAGATAACAGGAAAAGATAATGATAAATATTGGAGGGGATGTGGGAAAACTGGAACACTAATGCATTGCTGGTGGTGGTGTGAAATGATCCAGCCATTCTGGAGAAAAATTTGGAACTATGCCTAAAGGGCTACCCTTTGATGCAGCATTGCTACTATGGGGTCTGAAAGGAGGAGAAGAGTTTTACACATGTGCAAAAATATTTGTAGCATCTTTTTGTGGTGGCAAAGAATTAGAAAATGAGTAGATGCCCATTAATTGGGGAATGGCTGAATAAGTTTTGGTATATGAAAGCAATGTAATATTATTATTCTATAAAAAATAATTTAACAACAGGCCAATTCCAATGGACTTGTGATGGAGAAAGCTATCTGCATCCAGAATGAGGACTGTTTGGACTGAATATGGATCACAACATAATATTTTCACCTTTTTGTTGTTTGCTTACTTTTTGTTTTCTTTGTAGTTTTTTTTTTCCTTTTTGATATGATTTTTCTTCTGCAGCACAATAAATACGGAAATATATGTGGAAGAATTGTATATTTTTTTTAACATACATTGGATTGCTTGCTATATAGGGGAGGGGGGAGGAAGGAAAGGAGAAAAATTTGGAACCAAGATTTTGCTAGGGTGGATGTTGAAAACTATTTTTGCCTATATTTTGAAAATAAAAAGCTATTATTTTTAAATGATGAACAGGTTGATAAGGGCCTAGAAATATTTATACAACCTGATGCTGAGTGAAACAAGTAGAACCAGGAATACAGTATATACAATAACAGCAAGATTGTATGATGAATATGAAAGATTTGGTTCTCACTGGTTTAGTGATGCAAGACAATTACAATAAACTTTGGATAGAAAATGCCATCTGTATCCAGAAAGAAAACTGTGGAGAATAAATGTAAATCAACATGCGCTGTTTACTTTTTTCCCCTTTTTTTTTTTCTTCTGTTTTTTCCTCTCCCATCATAAATTCATATAGTGTATTTTAAATTAACTTGTATATATAACCAAAAAAATCAAGAAAACAATCAATCAATAAACAAGAGTTAAAGCAGAATAGTGGTCCTACTGGGACAACCAGAGAAGATCCCAAGAAAAATTCTAGTATGGAAGTTTGGTCCATGTGAAGAAGCATAAACACCTTCATATTAACTCCACTGAAACAGCTTGAGGCTAGCTGGGCTGGAATGTAGCCTTCTTGGCTCACACAGGAATTTTCACTTCCCAAACAACATGGGAAGTTGGGCTCATGTGAGTGAAGGAAGATTGAGGGAACCTCTGTTAATAAGGGACACCTGGCCCGGATATATTGTTGAGACAAGACACTGGTGAGAAGGAGCCAGCACCCACCACTAGAGTATAGAGGTAGTGGGGCTGCCTATGGGTTTATAGAAGGATGGAGTTCTTAGTTTTGGTTTCAGGCTAGATGAGAGAACTAAAGGAGGACTTGAAACCAGAGGCATCAAATCCCAAGACTAGAGGTGATTACACTGAGAAGCACAAATTTAAAAAAAAAAAAAATGCACAGTAACAGCAATAGTGTGATGGTCAACTTTGGTAGACTTAGCTTTTCTCAGTATCTAAAACAATTCCAAAAGACTATGAAGGAAATTGCTATCTATATCCAGAGAATGAATGCAAATGAAAGCATACTATTTTCGGGGTCTTATTTTATGTGTGTGCTTTTTCTCTTTTTTTCTGACTTCTTTCTCAACATGACAAGTAGAAATATGTTGCATAGGATTGTACATGTGTAATCTATATCAGATTTGCTTGCTGTCTTGGGGAGGAAGGAGAGAAGGGAAAGAGGGAGAAAAATGGAAATCAAAATCTTATAAATGAAAATATTGAAAGCTAAAAAAAAAGTTTAAAAATAATGTTAAAAGAATGAGCAAAGGAGAAAGAACTACACCATAAAAAGTTAGTATAGCAATAGAGCAGACCAGCATTCATCTTCAGACGAGTATACCAAAGCAAAAAAAAGCCTCTCCTATGCCAAAGAGTAATGTCAAATGGTCACATGCCCAAAAATTAATTCAAAGAAGAACTTTAAAAAGATTTTAAAAATCAAATGAGAGATTGAGGAATTTTTTTTAAATAACATAAGAGAACATAAGAGAAACAAGATTATAAAAAGAAAGTCAGCAGAGACAGCTAGGTGGTACAGTGGATAGAGCACTAGCCCTGAAATCAGGAGGAACTGAGTTCAAATGTGATCTCAGACGCTTAATACTTCCTAGCTGTGTGACCTTGGGCAAGTCACTTAACCCAATTGCCTCAGGGGAAAAAAGTCAACCATCTAGAAAAGGAGATCCAGAATCTTAAGGAAGATTCTATAATCAAAAAAAAAAAAAAATCTTCATGTAAAAATACAAAAAATAAACAAAATTGTCCTAAAGTGTTAGAACAAGAAGGAAAAGTAGAAATAGGAAAAAAAAAATCAATCATCTGAAAGAAATCCTATAAGGAATATCTACAGAAATATCATAGCCAAATTCCAAAACTCTCAAAAGAGAAAATATGAACAGAAAAAAACAGTTCAAATCCATCAGATACACAGAATTATACACAACCTAGCAGTAGCTACATTAAAAGACCCTGGGGGGGGAGGGGGAGAGGGAAACTGAAATTGTGGACAAAAATATCATATGTAGCAAAGCTAAGCATAATCCTCTGTGGGGGAAAAAAAGGATATTCAATGAATTTCCAGACTTTTAGAATTTTTTTGTAAAAAGTTCTGAACTTAGTAGAGAATTTGACATATAAATTCCAAGAGAAATATGAGATAAACATCAAAGACTAATTACAAGAGATTCAATAAGGACAAACTTTTTATAAGTGGAAATGAAAATGGTATGTCTAAGATTGTCATTAGTAATTAGGTAATTTGAAAGAAAAATTGGGATATGATGTGATTCTAAAAAGCAAAAACATGTAGGAAAAGGTACAAAGAATAATTGTTATGCAAATGAAGTGCAAGAGGAAGAAGTGACAGAGGAAGTAGGAGAGAAGGGCTGATAGTTCTGAAACTACTCTCACTGGGAATGGGTTAAAGAGGGAGCTGTGTGTGTTTATAGAAGTCTTATAAATTCAGAAAGAAATAAGAGGGTAATTGGGTAGGGGCAGGGAGAAGTTTTTAGAGGAAACCCTACTCATATCACATCTGACAAAATATATATTTAGAAAGGAATACAAGTTTCCTAAAATTATAAAGAAATGAGAATAAGGGAATAGGATAAGTTGGGATACAAAAGAATATGTAGATTAATAGAAATAGGATAAAGAACAGACAACATATATATTTGGAAGGCTATAAAAGTCTTCTAAATTCAGGTAGAAACAAGCTGATTAAGTGAAATAATAGAAGGATAAGGTAGTGGATGGAAATAAATCAGAGGAGTCAGGAGAAATAGGAAAGAAATACACACAATTTATTAGGTAAAAAAAAAGCAGGGGTAGTAATCACAATCTCAGATAAAATTAAAGCTAAAATAGATTTAATCAAAAGAGAAAAATAAGGAAACTATACTATATGTCATCCACATCAATCTGTATTGCTTTAGACTATTTAAAATAACTAGACAATATAAGGTTGAAAAACATGTGGTGTAGGAAATGACGAGTTGGTGGATTTTGAAAATATGGAAAAACTAACTTTCTGTGGTGTTCTTTCTCCTTTGTCCACTTTTTAAAGCATTAATTTTTTTTTTTTAGTTTTCAATATTTTCTTTTAAAAGATTTTGATTTCCATTTTTTCCTCCAGAGATATAAAGGACAAATAAGTATAATACTGTCTTACATAGATATATATGAAAGTACATGTGTGTATATGTGCATGATTATAGATATATAGGTATATGTGTATATATAATGGGTGTGTGTGCGTGTGTGTAAATATATTTGAGTTTAATTGTAGCCTTCTCGGAAAAGGAAGAAGGAAGGGAGAAAAAAAGTAAAAAGTACACAGCAGAGAAAAAAAAAAACTCCTACAAGGGAGCATAGAAAAGATGGATAGCTCTGAACACAATTTTCTTGAAATGGAAATTTATTGCTTTATAGTATGAATCCTCTCATGTTCCATTCTACATACGGCAATATTATTTTTTCCCTTTCTGTTTTGTGTTTAAATTTCAAATAAATAATTTTTTAAATAGAGAAAAGGTCCTATCTCTGCCAGAGAAAATAACAAGATTTCTAAGTCACAGATAGCAATCTTTGAATGAAAGACCAATCTTTCATTTCATCATATATAGCAAATATAATATTCCTTGCATCTCCACTCTCCCATCTCAATTTCTAAGACTACCAGTATAGGGGACATCATTTGTGATCAAGGCTGCTTAGGTCCAGAGAGTACAAGAATCTGTCTCTGAGACTCTAGAACTCAACTCACATAGCTGCATGTTCTTATATTTCCTAGTCCCAGTTGGACACTGATATAAGTGAACTGCTTTTCCAGTAAGGGGTAATGCAATTAGTCTGTGGAAATTTGAATGAGGGTTGCATGAATATCTAGTGAAGGATACAAAGATGACACAGAGCTATCATAACTTTATCAAGAACAGGTCATGTCAGATGAATCTTAATTCCTTATTTTGACAGATTTATTAAACTGGTAAGTAGATCAGGGAGATGCTATAGATGTTGTTTATTTAGATTTCTGCAAAGTATCACATTCTACTTTTGTGGAAAATATGGAGAGATGTGGAATTATGGTAATATAATTAAATAGTTGAAAATGGCTGAAAGGCCAAATTCAAAGAGTAAATATTCATGGTTTAAAGTCAGCTTTTCAAGAGGTCACCAGTAGAAGGACCTAGGGATCTGCTTGGCTTTCTGACATTGCATATTTTGTCAGTGCCTTGGATATGGGTGTAGATGGCAAGCTCATCTAATTTGCAGTTGATATCAAACTGGAAAGGATGACTAACACATTTTATGACAGAATCAGGATCCATAAGAAGCAAATTTAAGCTTTATATAAGAAAGAAAAAACTTTCTAAAATATGTTACTGTTCTTTAGTCATTTTAGTAGTGTCCTATTCTTTGTAACCCTTTCTTGGGGTTTTCTTGCCAGAGATATTGGAATGGTTTGTCATTTTCTTCACTAGCACATTTACAGATGAAGAAACTGAATTAAACAAACTTAAGTGACTTACCTTCGGTCACACATAATAAGCGTCTGAGGCTAGATTTGAACTTGGGTCTTCCACTGTACCACCTAGCTGCACTTCCTAAAATTTAGAATTGTTTAAATTGGAGATGGGCTGTTTTAGGAGGTGTGAGAGCGGTTCTTCATTGGAATTCCCCTGGATAGGCTAGATAAACATTTTGAGGGGCATGTTATACTAGGAATTATTTTCAGATGTATGGTGGACAGATGGTTACTGTAGTCTCTATCAACTCTAAAATTCTGTGATTTTATGGCATGAATGAATATGCACATCAGCATATCTATTCTTCTATTAAATGTCCTGTGAGATATTTAAAAGCTATCTCATATGTTCAATATTCTCTTCTCCAGACTAATTCTTCTAAGCCTTACCCACAGGCTCTGTAATCAGGGTCCTTCTCTATTCTCATTGACCACCTCTCTTCTATTTGTCAGTGGAGTTGTGCAGGGAGAATTTGGCTCCATTCGTGGACTGCTTTAGAGGCTTCAGGAATGTTACATTCCTTCTGCAAGCATGGACCATATAATATTGGAGCCTTTCCTTGGCATTGTACTCTGCATTCAAGGAAGACAGTTGGAAGGAATAACTTCCCAGAATACTCCATGCTGTATAATACCAAATTTTGTCATTGTGGGTTGCTTTTTTCTTTTCTTTTTTTCTTTTTAAAGAACAAGCTTAATTCATTCAACCAAAACTAACAGATACTATTCTAAGGAGAACTATCCAATATATTGGATTTTTCCTAGATATATAGCTGCACTATAGTGCTCAGCATGATTTTCTCTAAGCCCTATGTGTTTTCTGTCAGTTCTGAGAGCTATGGATTTTTCCCCTCATGTGAATATTTGACTTTACCTTAAAGTTAAAAATCATTAAGGAAACAGAAAAGCATTTCACTCTTTGAATCTGCAATAAATATGTAGTTCAAATTCTTCCCATTTTGCAAGGAAGCAGATTTCCAGCAATCAATTGGCCACTGGTAACTTATTTAATTGTGCTGTGAAAGCATACAAAGTGACAGCAGTGACTAAAAGAAACTCAGCCTGGTTTACTTTTAACAGTCCCATGTGACAGCTAACTCATAACCCTGTTAAGGGGCAATAAACATTGCTTCCAGGGTATAAAGAAAAGGACTTAATATATGGTATTTATGGAAAAAATAAGTCTACCATGTACCCCAAAGAAATCAATGAAAGAGAAGTCAAATATATAAACAGATATTTATAGCAGTACATTTCATGGTAGCAAAGAATTGGAAACAACATAGAAGTCCATTAAGTGGGGAACTGTTAAGGAGGTAGTACATGAAAAAATAAAACATTACTGTGAGGTAAAAAATTAGGAATATGATATATACAGAAACATAGCAGTCCTTTGAGCTGATACAAAATGTAGTAAAAAATACCAGGAAAACAATAAACAAAATAATTCCAGTGATGAAAATGGGAAGAATAACAATGAGCAAACTCTGGAATTGAACACTAATTATAATGATTGTTATTGCTTTGAAGAAAAAAGGTTATTTTTCCTTTTCTTTACTAAGAGTGACTCATAGTGTGGAGTGCTGCATAACTGGTCAAACTTGGTTGATATGTTGAGTAATTTTGTTGAACTCTGTGTGCGTATGTGTATATGTATGTATGTGTGTGCACACGCTTATCTCTGCTTCTGTCTTTATCTCTCTTTGCCTCTATGTCTTTCTCTCTGTCTCTGTCTCCCTATCTCTCATTTAGTTTGTTACAAGACATAGCTCTCTAGGAAATGGAGGGAAAGAAAAATACTGAAAATTAAAGTAATATAAAAGCAAAATATATCTACACAAATAAAAAAAATGTTTTTAACCAAGCAATGTGCTTGTGAAGCCTACAAAAGAAATCACAGATTTAAAAAAGCATAAAAATGCTACAGAACTAAAGCATTTCAAGAAAATGTAGTGACAAACTTCAAAATATATATTTTATATTAAAGACAATATGTAATTCAAAATTTGGTGAACATTTAAAAAGTCTTAAATCCAAGAAAAGCACAATTACTACTTCATATCATATTTTGATAGTACCAGGGCATCAAGATACTTAAAAACAAATATTCATAATGAAGTATAGTCTACAAAGTAGAGCCATTTTCAATATACCCTTTTGTCAAATTTCACCCTAGTTACTTTTTGGCAATGGTGAGGCTAAAGGCCTATATATCTCTTTAACTTGTCTTGCTTAGCCCTAATTTTGCCTTCCTTCTAAATTTCCCATTTTGACTGTAATAGAACAAACCTTAAATAAAAGTAGTGCATAAGAAAGTCTATTTTCAGGAAAACTGGGATTCAAGTCCTGCTTTAAACATAAACTATGTGGCCAGAGCAGCTAAGTAAAACAGTGGGTGGAACCCTGAACTTGGAGTCAGGAGGACCTGAGTTCAAATCCAACATCAGACATTTACTAACTGTGTTACCCTGGGCAAGTTACTTAACTGTTTTCTTAGTTTTCTCTTCTATATAATTAGCTGGAGAAGTAAATGACAAAGCACTCTATTGTCTTTGCCAAGAAAACCTCCTTTAGGATGACAAAAATTTCAGGCATGACTAAACAACAGCAAAACTATGTGGCCATGAGCAAACCTCTTATCCTTTTAGTATTCCTGTTAAATCACTTAACCTCTCAGGACTTTGGGTCAGTGCAGTTGATCTCCAAAAGAAAGGGGATCACTCAACTTTACCTAAGAAATCCTATGGGTATATATTGACTTAAACAACCACATACCAACTATGTTTTATTGCTTTTTAAATTTATTTTGGTAAATATTTCCCAATTGCATTTTAATCTGGTTTGGGCTACATTGAAGTATTGCAGTAGCAGCACCAGCCAGTGTTCCATACCTCCTCTTAGGGCAATTCTCTAAGTTTATACATTCCAGAAGCTGATCTGTATCAATGGGAGAGTTTCTGTTAGAAATTTCCCATACCTATGGAATTACAGGTCCATCCCTTCCTGAGAGCAATAAAATTGGAGTTAGCCTGAGTAACAGATTTAGAAGTAGAAGAAAATTTCAACCCCATCTGAGAAAAATGAGACCCAGAGACATTAATTGACTTACTCAGGGTCACTCAACTAGTAAGTGTCTGACATGTGATGTATAGATAGTTCCTCCTGACTATAAGCCCTTTGTCTTATCCTCTATGCCATACTGCCTTTCATTGGGATTGAATTTTGGATCTGCATGACTTTACTTCTCTGAGCTTCAATTTCCTCATCTATTAAAAAGTGTTATTGGACCCAAAGAGATCTTAAAGGAAGGAAAGGGACCCACATGTGCAAAAACGTTTGTGGCAGCACTTTTTATAGTGGCTAGAAACTGGAAACTGAATGGATGCCCATCAATTGGAGAATGGCTGAATAAATTATGGTATATGAATGTTATGGAATATTATTGTTCTGTAAGAAACGACCAGCAGGACAATTTCAGAGAGACCTGGAGAGACTTGCATGAACTGATGCTGAGCAAAATGAGCAGAACCAGGAGATCATCATACACAGCAACAACAAGAATG
>JAJPUD010001025.1:266917-379299 GCA_023553655.1 Myrmecobius fasciatus | reverse complement strand
TCATACACAGCAACAACAAGAATGTGATCACTTCTGATGGACATGGTTCTCTTCAATAATGAGATGTTTCAAACCAGTTCCAATTATTCAGTGAAGAAAGCCATATACACCCATTTGTGTGTGGCATTTGAGTGTGGACCACAACATAGCATTTTCGTGCTCTCTATTGATGTTTACTTGCATTATGTTTTCTTTCTCAGGTTTTTGTTTTTTTTTTTTCCCTTGTAGATTCGATTTTTCTTGTATAGCAAGATAACTGTATACATATTCAATTTGTCAAGTATTTTAACATAATTAATATGTAGTAGACTTCCTGCCATCTAGGGGAGGGAGTGAGGGGAAGGAGGGAAAAATTTGTAACAGAAAGCTTTGCAAAGGTCAATGTTGAAAAATTACTCATGCATATGTTTTGTAAGTAAAAAGCTTTAATTAAAAAAAAGTGTTATTAGATTAGATAATCTCAAAGGCTTCTTCAGTTTTGAATTCTATGATCTTATGTTGATGACATCACTATTTTCCCAGTCACCCAAGTTCTAAAACTTGGTTTTATTCCTTTGGACACTTCACTTTGTCTCACTGACTTCACCTACATATTCTGTTTTGTTAATCTCTCTCTAATATTGTTATGCTCTCGTTTCAACTTCTACTTCCCACGCTTTGGTTAAGACCTTCATGACTTTTCTTCTAGATTGTTGAATTATCTTCCTAATTAGTCTTGCTGGTTCGGTCTTTCTTTTCTCTAATCCATACTTCACACTAAAGCCATCTTCCTCATATTCCATTCTCATCACTCCTTCTTTCAGAAAGTTTCCACATGTGGTTTCCCAATTCCTTCCAAAAAAAAATGTTCAAGCCTTCTCAGACCTGGCTCCTGTCTATTGTTCCATCTTTATCTCCTCTTGTTCTCTTTCATGTATTTCTACTTGTCATTCAGATTCATTTACTTTTAGTCAGTGTTCTCGTTCTTCTCTTTCTTTGCCTTTTTTGTCTACTATGCCTGAAATTAATGGCCATCCTATTCACCTCAGTGCTATATGGTCTTTCCTGTTCCTTCAAAACTCAATTAAGATGTTTTTCTGATTATTATTTTTATTGAAGTTTTTTATTTTCAAAACATATGCAAACATTGGCCCTTGCAAAACCTTGTGTTCCAATTTTTTTCCCTCCTCCCCCTACCCTCTCCTCTAGATAGCAAGTAATCCAATATATGTTAAACATAGTAAAATATATGTAAATCACAAATAGGCATGAATATTTATACAGTTATCTTGCTGCACAAGAAAAATCTAACCAAAAAGGAAGAAAAATGAGAAAAAAAATAAAATTCAAGCAAACAACAACAAAAGAAGTGAAAATGCTATGTTGTCATCCATATTCAGTTCCCACAGTCCTCTGGGTGTAGATGACTCTCTTTATCACAAGATCATTGGAACTGGCCTGAAATTGAGAAGGGCCACGTCCATCAGAATTGATCATTGTATAATCTTGATGTTGCTATGTACATTTACCAGCTCTCAAGTACATTGACTGCCAAGAATATTGAAGAAAATTTATTAAAAGAACAATAAATCAATAAATTCAATGTATACAATGAACTTCCGATAGTAACCTACACACACCTAATGTAATGTCCTCTACACACAATTTCCAATGTGTAGATTAATAAATCTTTTTATATTGAAGACTTCTCTTTACATGACCATTGCAAAGATGTGCAAAGTGCCCTCCCTGTTGATATAAGCTTATTCTATGGACAACTACATCTCTATCTCTCTACATTACCAAATTCCCAGGCAGGATAATTAAAGCTTTATTCCAATAAAGACTGCTCTTAGGAACTACTTACTTGTCTAGGACTGGTGAAAGCTCCACATTGTCCTCCAGTTTTCTTTCAGAAGTCACTGCTTGGGAATCATTTTGTGCACAAAGCAGATACTTAATAAATGCCAAATTACCAAATTCCCCCCATGTTTTGTTCTGATCACTGTTTCATTCCAGTTGTGGTCCTAACACCACTCCCTTCCTCCCTTTCTCCCCACTCTTTTCCTCTCTAGCTATGAACCATTATAAGAATGAGGAGAGAATCAGATTATCAGGGTTCAGAATTCTCACTCTAAGCAGGGACTATATCTGTGTCAAATATTGGATAGAAAAGAGTTCTGAATAATATGTTAACAGATATGGTGGATTAATACATAGTTCCCTTTTTTTCATAACAAATAAATACAGAATTAAGGCATTATGGATAGATTATGCCAGTCCTCTCAAAGGGAGGGATATGTATGAGATTAATATGAAGTGAGAAACAGAATGACTGGTGAGTTCATGAAGCACAAATCCTCCACCAAAGAGATTTTATAAGTTTCAGCAGTTTTACCTTAGCTAGGCTATTCAAGACTGGTAGATTAAATTTGGCTGTGATCTTTTATGCAACAATGGTGCTATTTTTAAAATTATCTTATTTTCAGTGAACAATCATTTCTTCTCTTTTTATTTTTACATCCTCCTCATCCATTGGAAAAATAAAAATGAAATAAAACCCTTGTAACAAACATGCATGAATCAAGCAAAATAAATTCTGACATTGACCATGTTTTAAAAAATGTATGCCATTCTGTCTACTTAGTACATTATCTCTATTTTAGGAGATAACTTTTTTTGTCATAATTCTATAATCCCAGTTGCTCATATGATCATTGGTCTTGAATCTTTCAGTCATTCCTTTGTATTATTTTGCTTATATTTTTATTCTTATATTATTGTTCTTATATAAATATTCTCCTGTTTTTTCTCACTCCGCTTTGAATCAGTTCATACACATTTACCCTTTCATCATATCTTATAGTACAGTAGTATTCTATCACATTTACAAGCCCTAATTTGTTCAGTTTTTATCCAATGAAAAGATACTTCCTAGGAATTTTGATTCTTGCAACTACAAAAAAGCTCTGTAAGTAATTTTGTGCATGTGCGTCCATTTCCCCTTTGGGGTAAAGGCCTATAATTGTATCTCTGAGTCAAAGGATAGAGTAATTTAGTAATTTGGAATGTAAAGTTGCAAATTGTTTTCCAGAAAAGCTATACCAGAAAAGCTCACAGAATTACCAATAGTGCGTCAACATGCCTGTTTTCCCTCAATCTCCTGGAGTGCTACATTTCTAAAAGGTTCTAGAATGGTTTGTTTTTTCCTGAATATAATAGTACTAACTCCAAGCACCATGGGTTATTCAGAATCAGTCTGCAGTTATGGGTTATGTGAATTTCTTTGCAGTACTGGGCTAGTAAATGTTTAACAGCCAACTTTCCAGAAAAAAAAAAAAAAGTTCTCGACACACGACACATTTTTAAATTTATTCTGCATTATTAAGATTTTCTCCATCACTTTCTTAGTTTAGACAATTAAACAAACAACTTAACAAATAAATAAACCAAGCCATGACTTGTAGTGTTCAACAATTGCCAAGGTATAAATGCTCACTAAAAATTTTATTATTGACTTTTGTGAGCCTGTAAGAGTTAGTTCCAGCACACTCCTGGTTTCTGAAACAATCACAAGTGGCACTTCGTAAATTAAAATTAGAAGCAACATCGAGACTCAGAAAGCAGTGGGGTGAAGTAGGTAAATATGTCCCTTTTTTCTTTTGTGTGTGTGTGTGTGTGTGTGTGTGTGTGTGTGTGTGCACGCGCGCGTGCTTTTTTTACTCCAGACTACTTTATATAGAAGCTCCATTTCTATTCCATGTCTTCTCAAATTGAACTAGGAAACTAACACCATCATTGTCAATAAAAGCTATGCTGCCCATGTCCTCACCATACCATCACCACCACTCCCCCCCACACCCCTCTGTCCAAACTTGTGAGCTATTTTTATACTATGGCTTTTTGTTCATCTCACCCCTTACCTTGTCTGATAACAAACAATGTGTCACCAGTAAAATTTATAATTATCTTCTGTTTTTCAGTTCCCAGAATGCAGGTTGTGCATTGTGAATTTGTCGCTTCTATTTGTTGCTTCTGGACCTGCTCAGTGATTCAAGCTTGATTCTTCAATCATCCACAGTAGATGTATTTGTATCTAATAATTTTGTATAATTATTTTTCTGTAGATACCTCTATGTTTTTTTTTTTTCTTTCAGAGATCTAATTTTAGAAGCACAGACCATATTTCTGGGTGGCCTATATTTAGATTAAAATGGTAACATGATGAAATGAAAATGGAGAATGGGGAGGGAGGAGGGAAAGGGGCAGAAAATTTGGAGGATATGAAGCCACTAAATATATGCTTGGCATTTGGGATTTAAGTTGTTTCAGGAAAAGAAATGTACATGGTGCTCTTATAAAGTGCAGTGTGCTATTTGGAAAGGAATGGGGTCTTAGTAAGATGAAATTTCACTCCTGTTCTCAGCTCTTAAAGTTCTTGTAAGTGGCTTAAAATGATGGTTATGTCAAAAACATTGAAAAAGATATGGAAGGAAAGAGAAAAAAAATAAGGAGGAAATGATGGCTATAGGAAGAAGTAGAAAAATAAGCCAAGGATAACTCCCAAACCATGTGACATTGTGGGGAAAGGAGAGGAAATAAAGAAAACAGCTTCTAATTTTGAAGGGTTAGCAGAAGAATAGCACCAAGTCCTATCTTATGCTCATTTTAGAATGATAAATTTTTGTGGCTCTATATTTATTGATCACCATAGGGTGGATAACTGTGTACCAGGCATCTGGAATTTATGTTAAGAAGTAGTCTCAGTGCCTGCTCTTCAGGTTTATGATCTAATAACAATTTGTGAATTTCTAGGTTGGATGGGCATGTGACAGGACACCTCATCCATTCTTTTGCTACCAAGCAAGACTGCATCTAAACAAAATGTGTTTTTCTTGAATGAACAATAGCTAATTGATATGTTGCTTTCCAGGCTTATTATACTTAGAGTCAGCTACATGAAGTGATTGAGATGGTGACCATACCTTCTTTACATGGCAGCCATGAAAACACAGTCTTGCCTGAGAGGCAAGTATTTTTGGTCAAGAATTTTTTTCACTCCACAATAGCCATTCTTGCAGAAAAGTCCCATTCTAGTGTCTCATCATGGCAGGGAGATAACTTAGGGTCTTACAGGATAAGCCAGTAAAACATAAGCTCTGGCAGGTAGTCCCAAATTGGAGAGGCTCTAGGTGAGTGGTTGGCAATTTCATTCAACAGATATTTATCATGAAATTACTACAAGTAAAGCACTATGCTTGGTTGATGGAGGGGGTGGGACATATAAGAACAAAAAAAAGAACCAATCTAAACCCTGAGCAGTGCAATGCTAAACCATGATTTCAGAGGATCCATAATAAAGAAGGCTACCCACAGAGAGGTGATTGACAAATTCTATGGGTTTTTTTAGATATAAGTATGGGAATTTATTTTCCTTGATTATACATCTCCTTTGGGGATGGAAGGAGGTGGAATGAAGAAAAAAATGAATGCTTGATAATTGAAGAAAAATAAGAATGAATCATCCCTCACCTTTAGAGTTTATATTCTACTGAAGAGAAAGTCAGGGTGTGGAAATATGACAGGCAAATAAATAAATCCTAAGTGATACAAAAACCTTGATGAAGGAAGGGGTAATAACCTGGGGGGGGGGGGGGGGGCTGCAAGGGAGGGAGACCCAGAAAGATTTTGTAGAAAATAGCCGATGAGATAAGCCTTAAAAGGCATAGCACATTCTAAGAGACAGAGGCAAAAGGGCACATTCCAGATATGAAGGATCATCTGGGCAGACAGAATTGGGAGATGTAATGTGAGAATCTCAGCTTGACTGGAATGGAGAGTGTATGAAAGAGTAATATAAAATAAGACCGGAAACAATGAGGATAGGGCTAGATTGTATAGAACTCTAAATGGTAGGCTGAAAATTTTGCATTTTATCCTATAGGGTTTTGTATGTGGTCTAGAAAATAAACTATGTGGCTGTTGTCTTAGGGTTGCTTTTGTAGTCATATTATTAAAAGACTGGCCACCTAAAAGCAGAGAGTAGTGTACTAGAACTGTGTTATATTTAGGAAGAGGAAAGAGAGTACATGGAGGTTATGTGTTTAGCAGTGTCATAGGGAAAGGAGGAGAGACAAATGTGCTTCAGTGTCCATAAAGTTATGTGTTTCTAAGAAAAAAGATTGATGGGGGAACTATAGTCATGTCATACCATGAAAGTTTGTCTTTTATTTAAAATTATAAATACCCAACTCTGTTTTCAGATCAACCAAACATTGAGCCTTCTTTTCTCCTAATAAGGTGTTGCTGTTAATTTCCTCCTCCTAGATTATTCATTATACACATCTTTTCCTAATTAATCAACTGGTTTCTATAATAAAGTAATAGGGATTTAGAATGTTAAGGATCCTTATTCAGTCCAAATGTGCAAATATATTTAACATGATTGTACATGTATAATATATATCAAATATCTTTTTGTCCAGTAGAGGAGGGAAAGGAGGAGGAAGGGAGGAAAATTTGGAGCTCAAAATCTTACAAAGATGAATGTTGAAAATTATCTTTACATGTAATTGGGGAAAAATTATTAAGTTAAAAAAAAAGATTGACCACTAAGTAATTTTTTTTAAGTTCATAATGATCCTTAACACTGGTTAAAACACACACAGAAACATATGCAGACACACACATGACCTCCATCCTATGTAGTCCATTTCCAGTTTTGTGGTGGAAGTGTCAGGGTGTTAGAAAAGGGGTTTGTTTGCACTAAGAATAGGACATATCTTAGAGCAACTACAAATATTAACTGTAATTTCTCAGTGTATTATCTATGTTCAAAGATCATCAAACTAATATAAGACAAGGTGAACCATGTCCAATTCACCATATTTTCCAATGCATTAAACTCAAATACAAAGAAATCGACTTGAATGAACAAAGAAGTTGTCCAAATAAACTCCATTATGTATTAAAAGTAGTAAGAAACATCATATTGTAGGATAATTTGGTCACTTTCCCATTCACTGTTTAAAATGAACAAAGGTAGGTAGGCTATAATGAAGGGATCTGACTTTTGTATCAACAGGTATTGCAGAGGATAAAGAACTAAAGAAATTCCATGAAGAAATCGTTAATGTTCTCCTAAGTCCCATAAGAAGACTTTATAACCTAGAAGAAAAAGTAGAAATCAAAGAAGTTCACAAGAAATATGTAAAAAGTATGATTATGGATGAAGAAATTAAAGAGGCCACAGATTCACATGTACAAATTATAAATACTTTTGTTTAGATTACTGTATGAAGATACTATATGTTGTAAGCATAACAATCATAGAAAATTAAATTTATTTTACCATAGAAGGCAAGAAATAACTATTATGAACACAGCAATCCTTTGAGAAGTACTCTTAAGCAGGTAGATCTCCCCATCACCAAATGTCAGGTGAAAGAATAAGTCAAATTAGAAGAAAGGATAAAGATAAGAAGGCAATATATATGATTACAATAATTCAAACATCATAAGTTTTAATAATCGTCTAGTTCTGAAAATGGGAAATGGACAAAAGTAAATTCTACCTACCAAGCAGTTTTTTAAGGCAACTTTCTCAATGCAAGATGGTCACCACAATGTCAAATCTAAAGAGGACTTAGTTAAGTCTCTGCCGAATGAAGAGTCAGGAAAATACTGACAATACTACTTTAAAATAATATAGGGTGTTTAAAAATGTTTTATCGATTAACGTATTACAAGGATTTCTTAATATCCCTTATCCCAAGTAAGTTTTTCCATGTAACAAAGAAAAAAAAAACGCATAAGTAAACCAAAAGGGACTGTGGTGGTGTCTAATTGTATATTTCATATTCTATACCCATATTCTTCCAGCTATTCAAGTAAAGAAGGAAGATAATTTCTTTACCTTTTTTCCAGAACCAGGATTTTTCAAGATAAATCATACCCAGTAGTATTCTTTTTATTTAAATTATTGATATTAAATTAAAATTAAATATAGTTTGTAAAATTCTCTTTAGCTAAAAGCAATTTTTGGAAAACACTAAAGAAATTGAAGGAAGATAATGTACAAGAATATCTCACACAAACAAAAAAGAAACAGAGAGCTAAGCCATATCTTCTGAGAATTTACACAGGAAGTTAGAACAACAATGTTAAACCAACCAGACCTGGCAGGATTTTTGTGGGTTTTTTTTTTTAATAGGACAAATGTCCTACTAACTATTGGTACAATTGTTTAATAAGTATATTTATGTCCAGGAAAATAGTGTTCCTCTACTGAAGACAATGATTTCACAAACAGTACTGGATTAATGGGATACATTGTATGCAAGATTATTTGAACATAACTAAGATAGAAAAATTAGATCTTTGCCACAATCTCAGCAAGGGTTTGATTTCCTTCTTTACTTCATTCCCAAAGAGTGTCTGTATCAACAGTCTTCATAAGGTGTTCCTGACTATGATTGCCCTATTAGGAATTTTTCCCTAACACACTGAAGTTCTAGATGGTTAAGTGGCTGTTCAAGAACTAGGGAGAAGGTGAAGATAAGGCAGTTACATCCATTCATCATACCCAACATGCATGTAAGGAAGCCTCCTATAGTAATTATTCATTGGAACCATTTTTGCCTAATTCCTCTTTCTTCTACTCAACAAGGTCCAAGACTCTTGTTCCCATATATTTTCCTTGGGTTTGAAGGTAATCCCTGATTAGGGATGTAGTCATTTGTGCCTTGGAACTTTCTGTGGTCTGAACGAAAGTCTCCTTAGTAGTCTGGAAGAGAACAACCCTAAATCCCATAAATTGACAGTCCTGGGAAAATATAGTAGTATCTGAGTTTAATGATAATATTCTGACAAGGGAAAATATTCCTCTTAATTTTGTTTTCTTTGTGGCCTGGGCTTCTGCCCCAACATAGGACTAATATTTGTGTCTAAGTAACTGACATTTTTGGGACTGTAATAACTATATGATTAGGTATGGAATGGGATTGAAATAGTGGAAGAACTCAAGAAACCCACCTTAGCTGCTCAATATATCATGGTTGTTATGCAAATAGAATTCAACTTGAGAGCCTAGAAAGTGCTGAAGGACTGCTGCTTCTAACATAGTTTGACCTAGGCAAGGAAAAGGAAGAATACTTGTCCCAGGACGACTATCTTTAAGGTGTATTAGAAGAGAAGGGTGGAGGAGGAAAGGAACTATCCCTACTCTTCAGGAATTTATCTTAAAGATATATCAATGAGGGAAAAAACTTCTAGAGAACAGAAAATAAAAGTCATGAGTGGTGGAGTTTTACTATAAAAAAGGGGAATAAAGAAGATACCAGGAATTAGAAACTGAACATTCACTTTCCCTTCTCTATTAAATCTTTATAAGAATCGTTCATTAACCCATCTCCCAGATCAAATTCCCCTTCAGGGGATAGCTAAGTATTGTTTAAGGCTCCTCCTCTTAAAACTATAACTCATAAACTTTTTTTTTCTAAAGGAATATAGAAATACCCTAAAAGGATTTCAGCTGAGCTAGAGGTGGTAGAGGCTACAGAAAAGTGGTGTCTTTCAGAGCAGGATTTGGCAATATCAAGCAGAATTATATCTGGCAGAGACTGGAGACCAAGATTAGGTGAAGGCCTGTTAAAAAAAAAAATTAGTGGTCCTGCAACATCAGCATGGTGAAACTTCCTCCCCAAACATGTTCTTTGATGCCCCTTAGATGTCATTCTGGTTCTCTCTGACTCCCTCTCTCCCTCCTTCCTTTCACTGTGTCCACTCTCTCATCTGATGCAGGTAGTACTTGGGGAATAACGTGCCTCATATTCATAGCACAGATCTCTTTTCACTACTTTTCACATTACAGCATTTCAGTAAATACCTTTACATTGAGGATTGGGATCAAGGAAAGTATAAAACAGTAATAAAAACTTAAAACATATTTACCATTGTCTCAGAAGCTATATGTTATGAAGTCCAAAGGAAAAAATATATTCTATTGATGATTAAATCATATTCACAAATGACATTGTATTAATTGCATCCAGTCTTAGAACTCTACAAAGCCTCTTCAGTGAAATTAACAGCAAAATGAAAGAGATCAATCTCATCTCACTGGAAAAACAAAGAGGATGAAAAATACTGCTAGGGTAAGTAACATGTCAAGTAATTCCATCAATCAGTGCAATTTGGAAATCTGTTGTTAATGATTAATGAGCTGAACCAGAATTGAGCAATAGGAATTTTTCAGTTTAGATCTCATTTGAGAAGGCATGTAGGATTTTTAGTTTCATTGATCCTAAAATGTTGATTTATAAAAAGTTCCTCACATTAACACCCACAGGATGCAGAACAATATAATGGAATGAATCCTAGACTTGAATTCTGCTTCTGCTATTTA
This sequence comes from Myrmecobius fasciatus, assembly GCA_023553655.1. Classification (NCBI taxonomy): domain Eukaryota; kingdom Metazoa; phylum Chordata; class Mammalia; order Dasyuromorphia; family Myrmecobiidae; genus Myrmecobius; species Myrmecobius fasciatus. The sequence goes on along the minus strand of JAJPUD010001025.1, from coordinate 368,915 downwards.
ATCTTTTTTGAGTCTCAGTATTATCATCTGAAAATGGGAGAAATAGTATTTATCTCAATATTCTTCTGATAATAAAATAGAAACACACTTACATTTTGCAAATAGCAATGCTATTACTATGATTCTGTGAAACACGAAATGTTACACATAAAATGGGTGGAGACTGCAGCTTATGGATGCTTTTCAATGTGGCTTTGGCTATTCTAAGATGTGAGACAAGGTATCTGTCTATTGTTCATTGTTCAGACACTATGGTGCAGGGTTCTATTGTGAGACCTTGTGCTAGACACGGGAATTGGTGATTTGGTTCAAACTTGAAAAAGAGCATCCATGGGTTTCTCAGAGAGAGAGAGACAGAGAGACAGAGAGAGACAGACAGACAGACAGAGAGAGAAAGAGAATAGAGAGAATAAGAACTGAGCATTGAAGAGAGTCAAAGTCGGAGAGCAAAGAAATAAAAACCTTGTAGACCTTTGACAATCCAAGTTGCTAACAGGTGGCAGCTTCAACACATCAAGTGGCAGTTAAAGTAAAGAGAGAAAAGATCACATGATGATGATTGCAGTGCCAGGAGAGACCTATCAGCCATTCTCTGGCTTACTCCAAGGAACTTCTGGGAATCACTCCAAGGCCTGGCACTTGTTCCACCACACTATTGTTAGAAAGGTCTACCAACAAGAGCAGCACACTTTGGAAAGTGGTCTGAGGGTTGAATTTGAATCCCACAATTCCACAGTTAATGCTTGTGTGAAAATAGGATCATCGTGCAACCTCTGATTCTTAGTTTTCTTATGTGCAAAATGGACTTAATAATTTGTCTTCTGTAACTCTCAATGTCTTTGAGAAGAAAATGTATTGTAAATCATAAAGCTCTATGTAAACATGAAATGTTATTATTGCCCTATACTACCTCTGGCTGTCATGAACATTCCAACCTGTCTAGGCATGTGGGACCATTAATCTTCTGGCTCACAAGAGAAATACAGTCTCTGTTATTCTGGCATTCTTTCCCGAAACCAGAGCAATAGCTTTGTAAGGCTGTGCAGAAATCATAGGGATTTTCCATACCCTATTTATTGAGTAATGTCAGGAGTTTTGTTATTATAGGATTTTCATTACTAAATAAACATGCTTATTTGATTTTAATATATCAGGTTTTGTTATTTGGGAGTAGATTAAGTTGTCAATCATATTCTCCATATTTCATATTGTGTCCTCTGGACAAGAGCACGTGTGATGTTACACATGTCTCACCAATAAAACAGCCCTCTGGATTGAAATCTGTTCAGGACATATAGCAAGATGTCAAATTAATTGTACCGAAATAATGAGTTAGCACCAAATGCTAATTAAATATTGATGAAAGTCATACTTTCAATTATCTTCATTATGGCACAATGTTTTATGTAGACATTAAATGCTTGCAGTATGGGCGCGTCCCATAATTAGCTGGGGACTATAAAAAGCCAGAGTTATTGCCCTCCATGTTAAAAGTGCTGGGAAGCTTGAGTTTGAAAATGATATCTTTTAAAAAATGAGTTGCATTTTTTCTTTCTTCTTAAAAATGTCCAAAATTCTATTCTTTAGTTATAGTTTCAGGCTAATCCAACCCACATTTTATCAAATGTGACATGCTAATATTGTAGAAGTCTAAACCAAAAATTAGTAGGATGTTAAAGTTCCATTCCAATTGCGGAATTTACATACGCTCTACCCATATTGATTCATGTTAGGCTCTTCCTCTTCTATGCACTTAAACTTACTTTTACTCATCTTCATATTGTTAGGCTGATTCATTAGTCCTTGGAATAGTTTAAGAGAGAGAAGTTAGAATATCTCCCTTTTTAGTGAATTAGAGGCAGGGTAGGAAAGATGACTTCTTAAGGGCATGCTTTTCAGTGATACTAAGCTTTGAACATTTTCATATCTATGTCTCCTTTTCTGTTTGCATTAAAAGTTGTCCTGAAAACACATGATAACTCTGACTCCAATTTTTACTATTATATGGAGGAAAGGAAACAATCCTCATTATACGAAGTCAAAATTTCCACAGATTGGGGTTAGAGGAAATGAGATGAAAACCAATGATTGAGCAGTTTACCCTGAACTGCTTAATTAAGTATACTTCTCTGCATCAGCCATCTAGGGAATAGATGGGCAGTGAATAATTACAACATGAAATATGGTGACATAAGGACAGTTCACAGGTGCAAGGGAGCTGACTGGACCCTTGGAATTTAAATAAGAGAGTATGTGGTAGATGAGAACCATGAATATCTCAACTATTCTGCTTAGAATTCCTTTTGCCATTTGTACTAGACTTATGATATCTGAGTGGAATTGGAGGAGCATTTGAAGAATCCTAAAACATTTCCCTTACCTAGAATCACATTAACTAAAATTTCTTATTGGTGAGGTATTCTTTCATTTTAAGCATTACTTTCTCTTGTCATCTTTAAAATGCTAAAGACCTAGTGTCATCCTTTATTTAATTTGACTAATACTTCCTGATATCTTCTGAATATGATTGACAACTTAATCTACTCCCAAATAACAAAACTTGATATATTAAAATCAAATAAGCATGTTTCTTTTCTTTTTTTCTTAGTTTATTCATCTTTCTGATGTAGAAAATGTCAGTATTGAAGTCATTTAGTCTTTCCATTTGTATATCAGCTTATTGGACAAAGTTATTATATCTACATTGGATATGGTAGGGCACTTCTGTAGTTCTTACTACTGGAAGGTTAAAGCTGATGAATCATTGAGTTCAGAAGTCCTGAACTTCTTTAAGGCTAAAGATAATTAAGTATTCACACTGAACTCATATGATAAGCTCTGTAAAGCAGAAGGCTACCAGCATGCCTACAAAGGGTTGTATTATCCCTTGTTGAAAAAACAGAGCAGGTTAAAACTTCTGTGCTGGTAGTGGGATTGTACCCTTGGGTGGGTAATATAGCAGAAACACAGTAGAGGGGTCCATAGAGGACTTGGGAGTCAATTAAATTATAAAACAAGTGGCCCAAACTCTTAATTTGATTTAGAGGACATAAATTTGAATCACAGCTCTACCATTTACCCAATCCTGAGTGATGTTGGCATTTTTTAAAATCTGGACCTCAGTTTCCACAATTGTAAAATGAATGTTTTGGACTATTTGACTTCCAAGGTCCCTTTCAATCATAGGTCTATGTTTCTATGATCTCTGTAATTTAGGCTGGCTTTAATATAGGTAGCTGCTAATGGACTATGATTTGAAGTAAGGCTATATCTAGTCCACTGCTGTCAATTCATTCTTTTGAGTTAATAATTTGAAAAAATAAAGGCAAAGAAATGTAAATTGCAGGGCTGTCTGTCAATTAGGGAATGGTTGAACAAGTGGTATATGATCATAATGGAATACTACTGTACTATAAAAAATAAAGAGTTTGCTGCTTTTAGAAAAACATGGATAGATCTTCATAAATGTTGAAGATTGAAGTGAGCAGAATCAAAAGTACATTGTATACAGTAATAGCAATATTGTTTCAAGATCAACTTTAAGCAAATAAGTCATTTTGACTATTATAAATAACTCAAATTAACTACAAAAGACTTCTGAAGGAAGGTCCCTTATCCAACCAAGGAAGGTCCAACTTATCCCAATGATAAGTGGAAGTATGTATAGAAAGATTTTACACACACACACAAATATATATGCATCTAATGGTGGCCATTTCTAAGATAGAAGGGAGGAGGGAAAAAAAAAAGAAAGTCATATGATGATTTTATTATTTATTAAAAAGGAATGGTACATTGTACACGTGTGGGACAGTGACCACTAACCCAAAATAATTCAAATAGACATTTCTGAGAACTAAAGCAGAAAGCAGTTTATTCAATTCCTGTAGGAAAAGAGTATCATCTTCACTAGTATAGTGTAATAAAGGAAGGTAAAGCACAGGCAGGAAAGCAGGGCTTTTTTATACCCTAAAACCATTTTTACCCTATCTTGAGCCCCAGCAGTGCCTGACTTAATATCAGGGTTTACAATCTGTCTCTGGATCCCTCTCCACCCTCAGCGTACAAGAACAGGAGGACTATAGATTACAAAACAGTTTCTATGCGATTAAGCAAGGGTGTGAGCAAGGGGGATTCCCCTGGAACTGTAACCCCAAATTATGGCAGGGGTCAGTTTTCTGAAAAGGCCTCATGTCACTTATACATCATAGATCTGCAGTTTCATGTGCAATGACTTTTTAAAAATTCTGTTATGGAAATGCTTATTTTATTTCATTAGTTCAAGTTAAAATTTAAAAAATTAAAAATGTAAAGGCACCCCCCCCAAAAAAAAACCAAAAATCTTTTTGATAAATGTAACTATCTCACAGAAACAGGTTATCATTTTTATAAGAATAAAAGAAAGGAAGAAGGTATGTACATGTGTGGGGGTAATTTTGAAGCAAGAAATACTGGCTAAAGGCAATAGTCATGGATGGAATATGGAGTAGAGGAAGAAAAGAGACAGGTTTTAAGCAGCCAAGGGCACTAGGAAAGGAAAAGGCACTAGGAAGCTGGAAAGGAATTAAGAAAGGGTAGGTATGACATCTATAAATAAAAACTATAATTTTATTGAAAGGGCTTTTCTTGTGTACTTTTATGAATGGTCTGTACATTTTTGTGTGTGTCTTCTCAAGTTTTCAGAAGGGAAAGAGCAGTTTTTTAATTCATAGAAACTGTGGCCTAATAGTCATTTTCACAATTGGTTTGATCTTTTGGAGGGAGGTCATGTAATTTTGATTACCACACAAAAAAAGAAACTTTGAAATAGGGATGATTCCTTATCTTTGAGAGGAAAAAAGTATTTATCCTGTAGTTGATAGGATTCTTGCAGGACATAAAGATGTGACCAATGGTTTTGAGAAAAACTGAGGGAGTTTCCCCCCTTTTTATTTAGGGTAATTTTTTTCTTTATTGACTATTATTTAAGAATTATGTATGTTATAAATCTCTGACTCATGAATGACATCTTGAGCAAATCATTCAACTTTTCTGCCTCAGTTTCTACATCTGTAAATCAGGATAATAATTTTTATACTTCCTATACCATAGGGGCTGTTTTAAGGATCAAATAAGATCATGTATGGGAAGTGTTAGCAAATCTTAAAGAACTATGTAAATGTCAGTTATCATTATTATATGAATAATAAGAAGAATGAAATCCAGTAACTTATTTTTTTCTTGTTACTAATAAATACCAGGACAAAACTTCTATGTCCAAATAGATTTTATTCTGTTCAAAGTAGGCTTTTTGGAAAGCTAGATATTTCTATTCCAACAATGTTGTCATTATTCAAAATATTTGCTGAACTACCTTTTGATAATTATCTGAAGCACATTCCTTTGAATATCCTTAGTGATGGAAAATCTTCATTTTTCTATGGCTAAATATGATTTTTAAAAATCAACTTCTATGCATTTGGTTACAGAGTACCAGCTTTTGGTCTATATTATAATAATAGTAACAGCAACAATAACAATAATACTAAATAGCTAGCACTTCTATAATTCCTACTGTGTGTCAGGCATTATGCTAAGCACTTTACAAAAAACTCGTTTGATCCTCAAAACAGACTGAGGAGACAGATTCTGTTCTTATGCTTATTATGCAGTTGAGAATAGTGAGTGAGAACAGTGAGGAAATTTAAGAAAGGTTCAATAACTTTAACTAGTAAGTATCAGGACATATTTGAACTTGGGTCTTCTGGATTCCATGCTCAGTACTCTGTACTACTACCCTGCCCTGTGAAACATGTGCTAGATTGCCTTTTATGAAGAAGCCCAGTTAGAGGCAGAATGCCAAAATGTGTCCCTGCTTTTCAAGTGCTAACTCAAGAGCCTGGGCTTGATAATCTTCAGTGGTCACTTGTCAATTTAGGATCCTGTGATTATCATGTGGGTTATCGCACAAATGACCCCCCCCCTTCTACTTCCATTCCTATCTCCCAGTACATTTCACTATCTCACATCTAACTTTTCTCTTTTTAGTTTTGTTTTTCTCTTCTTTCCAATGTGGAAACAATGACCATGTATCACCTTCAGGAGTATCATCAGTCAGTTTATTTGAAGCTCTTAAGATAAAGCAAAGGAAAGTTTAATTGACTACAGAGTGATGAGGGAAGGTACTGCCTTGCAACTGGAACTGAGGTCTGGAAAAAGGAGAACTGGATTTATTGCAGCGGTGATAATGGAAATGGGTGTCAAATTGCTAAAGTCTGACTAGATTCACAGAGCTGAGGCAGCAGTCAGCAGGCAGGTTGGTAGAGATCATTTAGTCTAATAATCTCATTTTCCAGATGAGGAATCTGAGACTCAGAGAAGTTAGGTGATCCCCCTGAGATTGTTCAGCTTGACACCAAATCATTAAATTTTTAGGCATGGAAAGAATTTTATAAATCATCTAACCCATGAAAAAAAAATAACCCAGGGTAATATAGTGGATAGAAAGTTGGCAGACATGACACATTAGCTTAAACTCTCAGGCAATTCTCTAAGACTATCAGTGGCAAAGAAGGCATCAACTTGCATTGGTAGAGTAGATTTCTTTATCCAGGAGTTCTCTAAAGCAATGAAATCCCAGATCCAACCCCTATATAATTTTATAGATAAGTACATAATTTTATAGATAAGAAAACCTAGGCCCAAAGAAATAAGTAATTTGTCTAAAATTGCATAGCCAGGCAATGGCAGAGCTAGAACTACCACCTAGTTTCTCGAATTCTAGACCTTTCCTTGCCCATTATACTTGTTATCTTTACTACCAGGGATGGAAATTGGAGGCTTGGGAAATGATCTTTGATTTCATCTGAGGAGTGTAGAATGAGCCTGAGGAGGTGAAGGAGAGAGTTAAAATAGAGAAATTATAAAAGGGAACAAAATCTAAAAACTGTCCCTTTATGGTACTTTACAATCCACCAATTCTGCCTTCACAACAACCCTATGGTATTAGTAGGGAAAAAAAAAAAAGTATAACTTCCATAGATCAAGGTCATGTGATTTCAATTTTTTTTTGCACATGTTACTCTCCCCATTGATTCAGAACACAACCATCTGCCTTTTATTGGATTATCTTCTGGAGCTGCTATAGCTTAAAAAATTACCTTCTGATAACCCTCTCTTCCAGAGGTGAAGCCTCTTTATACTTGGTCAAACTGACTCTCAGATCTTAGGCTTATAGATCATCCTAGGATCTGAATTCCATGCTTTCCTAATTTGGGAGGAACTGCCAGGATTCTTTTTTGGAAGAGAGATTTCAAGCACCCAAGGTCACCATCATGAGGTATTCAAGAAAGATTTTAATAGAGAGAATTAAAACTCAGAACGGTGAAATGACTTGCTCAGAGATTGTTAGTATGAGAGTTGGGTTTTGAGTAGGGAAAAGAGAATTGGTTTTGTAATCAGCGGGTCTGGGTTCAGATCCCATCATGTGACCATGGGCAAGTTACTCACTTTGGACAGTTTCCTTATCTGTGATATGAAGGAGTTGGACTTGATGCCTTCTGTGTCCAGAATTCTTCTAGTTCTATGTTACCATTACTCTGGTCTGATGCTCTTTCTAAGCTACCAGGATTTCTTAATAAAGTCAGGAGCAACTCCAAAATGAGCTATATTTCTGAATTTTAGAGTGAAAAATGAATGAAGATGGAGAGAAAATAGATGAAGGTAACAAGAAAATATTCAGAATGACAAATAAGAAGCATGAAGCAAAATGAAAGAAAAAGATCCCTGAGAGGAGAACTCTGAAAACAATTACATCTCATCCTTTGGATCTGTTTGCAACAATCGTCAGACAGGGAAATATCATGGAAAGTAACTCCAGTGATGATGTTGACAGAATGAAGAATATTATTTATGACACTTGTTTGACAGCCTCCAAATTATCCAGCCTTTTCTCTCCTCTGGTTTCCAGAACTATGACCTTCAGGTAAGAAAAGTACAAGATTCAAGGTGTTAGCTCAAGGTCAGCAACTAGCTCAGGGGTTCTGCGCTCCATATGCTGTGTTGACAAGGTTAAGTCATGAACCTTGGGACTGGTAGGTCAAGAAATCCATCCCCTTGAACTCTTACAGACAAATCCTCCTGAAAATATGTTAACTCTAATAGCCAAGGACCTGGAAAAACTGAATGAGTGTGGGACACTATCCTGGAGAGCACTTCAAAAAGGTTGTCTGGTGTTGGCTTTTAAGCATGATTTAAATGGAGAAGAAAAAGCTAAGTCTGTAGGGGGGAAAATTTGTAACAGAAAGCTTTGTAAGAGTCAATGTTGAAGAATTACTCATACATATGTTTTGCAAATAAAAAGTTTTAATTAAAAAAAAAAAAGCTAAGTCTGGATGAGATAAGAATCAATCAGCTGGGAGCCATGGTGGCGGAGATCAGACAGGAGTCTCTGTAACCTCCTCTAACCTCCCCTCAAACCAACAAAATATGAAGCCTCCAGACTGATTTTGAAGCAAAATATCCACAATATCTGGAGAACAACACTATTCTAGAAGAAGATACTCTGGAAGAACCTCAAAACAGGTCTGTTTTAATTGGGCAGGGGGGTGGTCTGCTGAACCCAGACTACAGCGCAGGGAGACCGGGGCAGGGAGCTGGAGCAGGGAGCTGGAACAGGAGTCGGAACAGGAGTGGGAGCATTGTGCTTTTCACACACCTGGGAGTCTTCTGTGGGCCTCTTGGACCAATCTGTCCTGATTGTGGGCAGGTGGTTTGGAGGGTCTGCCTTTTGAGGGGGATAGATTGTGAACCACTGAATCCCTGATGAGCATTGGACCTAGCTGCCATTATACAGCACCTTAAAGAAATCAATCAATCAACAGGACTGATCAGCACCAGAAATAATTCAATCAGGGGAGCTGCCCAGTACCTGAAATAATTCAATCAGCAGAACTGCCCAGTTCCTGAAATAACTCAATCAGCAGAACTGCCCCAGGGCAAATTAAAGCAGCTGTCCACCTTTGCCCTAAACAGACCTCACACCTTTAAAAAAAATGAATAAAAAAGCCAAAAAGAGCTCTCACCAGAGACAACTTTTATGGAGAGAGGGAAGAACAGACCTCAAATCCTGAGGCCCCTAAAGGTAAAGCAACTCCAGAAAAAGCCCCAAAGAGAGACATAAACTGGTCTCCATGTCACAAGGCTTTCTTTGAAGATTGCATAAAAAATCTTAAAAGAGAGTTAGAAGAAACATGGGGAAACGAAATGAGATCACTGCAAAATAAAATAGAAAAAATGGAAAAAGAATGCAATGAACAAAAAAATGTAATTGGTCAATTGCAAAAGGAACTAAAAAGAGTAACTGAAGAAAATAAGACATTAAAAATTAGAATCGAACAATTGGAAATGAATGACTCATCAAGACTTCAAGAATCAGTCGAACAAAAACAAAAAAATGAAAAGATAGAGAAAAACATGAAATATCTCCTAGGAAAAACAACTGACCTGGAAAATAGATCTAGGAGAGACAATCTAAGGATTATAGGGCTTCCTGAAAGCCATGATGAAAAAAAGAACCTAGACACTATCTTCTAGGAAATCATAAAAGAAAACTGCCCTGATATCTTAGACCCAGAAGGCAAAATACTCCTTGAAACAATCCACCAATCACCTCCTGAAAGAAACACAAAAATTAAGTCCCCCAGAAATATCGTGGCTAAAATCCAGAACTATCATACCAAGGAAAAGATATTACGAGAAGCCAGAAAGAAACAATTTAAATATCGGGGAGCCACAATTAGGATCACACAGGACCTAGCAGCTTCTACTTTGAAGGATCGAAGGGCCTGGAATCAAATATTCTGAAGCTCAAAGGAACTTGGATTACAGCCAAGAATAAGTTACCCAGCTAGAATGAGCATTATCTTCCAGGGAAGAAGATGGTCATTCAATGATATAGGAGAATTTCACCTATTTCTACTGAAAAGACCAGAACTGAACAAAAAATTTGATCTACCAACACAGAACACAAGAGAAACATAAAAAGGTAACAAGAAAAAAAAAAAACTCTTGAGAACTATATGTTATAGATACTTATAGAATGAGGGTTGATTTTATGAATCTATTATTACATTATGATTATATGAATATTGTGATTTTATGATTATTATGATATGATTACTGTGATTTTATGATTATTATGATATGTTTATTGTGATTTTGTGATTTTTATGATATGATAAACTGAAAAAGAAACTAGAGGTAGAAAAGGGATAACACTGGAAGAAGAGGAAAAGGAGGTAAAATAAGGGAAATTACATCACATGTAGAGGCAAAGAAAACCTATAATGATTGAGGGGAAAAAAGAGAGGGGAATGAGAATTGGGTTAATCTCCATCTCATCAGATTTGGCTCAGAGGGAATAATAGATGTACTTATAAGGAAACAGGAGGGAAAGGGGGGAAAAGGGGTGGGTGGGGCTCTAAAGGGGAAAGATTGTTTGAGGGAAGTGGTTTTCAAAAGCAAAATAGTAGGGAGGAGGGAAAGGGGATAAGAAAGAGAAAAGCATAAGCTAAGGTAAATAAGATGGCAGGAAATACAGAATTAGTTATTTTAACTGTGAATGTGAATGGAATGAACTCTCCCTTAAAGCAGAAGCAGATAACAGACTGGATTAAAAACCAGAATCCAACAATATGTTGTATACAAGAAACACATCTAAAACATAGAGATACATACAGGGTGAAGGTAAAAGGCTGGAGCAGAATCTATTATGCTTCAGGTGAACAAACAAAAGCAGGGGTAGCAATCCTGATCTCAGACCAAGTAAAAGCAAAGATAGACTTCATTAAAAGAGACAAAGAAGGAAATTATATCTTCCTAAAGGGTACCATAGATAATGAAGCAATATCAATACTAAACATATATGCACCAAGTGGTATAGCATGGAAATTCCTAGAGGAAAAGTTCAGAGAGATGCAAGAAGAAATAGACAGCAAAACTAGAATAGTGGGGGATCTCAACCTCCCTCTCTCAGAACTTGATAAATCAAACCACAAAATAAATAAGAAAGAAGTTAAGGAGGTAAACAAAATGTTAGAAAAGTTAGGTATGATAGATCTTTGGAGGAAATTAAATGGAGACAGAAAGGAGTTTACTTTCTTCTCAGCAGTCCATGGAACTTATAGAAAAATTGACCATGTGTTAGGACACAAAAACCTCAAAATCAAATGCAGGAAGGCAGAAATAATAAATGTATTTTTTTCAGATCATGACGGAATAAAAATCACATGCAATATAAGGCCAGGAGAAAATAGACCAAAAAGCAATTGGAAACTAAATAATTTTATCGTAAAGAATGAATGGGTGAAACAGCAAATTACAGACACAATTACTAATTTCATCCAAGAGAATGACAATAATGAGACAACATACCAAAATTTGTGGGATACAGCCAAAGCGGTAATTAGGGGAAATTTTATATCTCTAGATGCTTATTTGCATAAAATAGAAAAAGAGAAAATCAATGAATTGGGCTTGCAACTAAAAAAGCTAGAGAAAGAACAAATTAAAACCCCCCAATCAAATACCAAACTTGAAATCCTAAAAATAAAAGGAGAGATTAGTAAAATTGAAAGTAAAAAAACTATTGAATTAATAAATAAAACTAAAAGTTGGTTTTATGAAAAAACCAACAAAATAGATAAACCTCTAGTTAATTTAATTAGAAAAAGGAAAGAGGAAAATCAAATTGTTAGTCTCAAAAATGAAAAGGGAGAACTTTCCACCAATGAAGAGGAAATTAGAGCAATAATCAGGAGTTACTTTGCCCAACTGTATGCCAATAAATTTGATAACCTAAGTGAAATGGAGGAATATCTACAAAAATATAGATTGCCCAGATTAACAGAAGAGGAAACAAATTACTTAAATAGTCCCATTTCAGAAAAAGAAATAGAACAAGTCATTAATCAACTCCCTAAGAAAAAATCCTCAGGACTAGATGGATTTACATGTGAATTCTACCAAACATTTAAAGATCAATTAACTCCAATATTATATAAACTATTCGAAAAAATAGGGAATGAAGGACTCCTACCAAACTCCTTTTATGATACAGACATGGTACTGATACCTAAACCAGGTAAAACAAAAACAGAGAAAGAAAATTATAGACCAATCTCCTTAATGAATATTGATGCAAAAATCTTAAATAAAATATTAGCAAAGAGATTACAGAAAATCATTCCCAGAATAATACACCCTGACCAAGTAGGATTTATACCAGGAATGCAGGGATGGTTCAATATTAGGAAAACTATTAACATAATTGACTATATTAATAACCAAATTAACAAAAACATATGATAATCTCAATAGATGCAGAAAAAGCATTTGATAAAATCCAACATCCATTCCTATTAAAAACATTAGAGAGTATAGGAATTAATGGACTTTTCCTTAAAATAGTCGGTAGCATCTATTTAAAACCATCAGCTAGCATCATATGTAATGGTGATAAACTGGAATCATTCCCAATAAGATCAGGGGTGAAACAAGGTTGCCCACTATCACCATTACTATTCAATATTGTATTAGAAATGCTAGCGTTGGCAATAAGACAAGAAAAAGAGATTCAAGGAATTAGAGTAGGTCATGAGGAAACCAAATTATCACTCTTTGCTGATGATATGATGGTCTACTTAGAGAACCCTATAGAATCAGCTATAAAACTATTAGAATTAATCCACAACTTTAGCAAAGTTGCAGGATACAAAATAAATCCACATAAATCATCAGCATTTTTATACATCACCAACAAAATGCAACAACAAGAGATACAAAGAGAAATTCCATTCAAAATAACTATCGATAGTATAAAATATTTGGGAATATATCTGCCAAGGTAAAATCAGGATCTATATGAGCAAAACTACAAAACACTCTCCACACAAATAAAGTCAGATCTAAACAATTGGAAAAACATCAAATGCTCTTGGATAGGTAGAGCGAATATAATAAAGATGGCAATACTACCTAAACTAATCTATCTATTTAGTGCTATACCAATCAAACTCCCAAGAGATTATTTAACTGAACTAGAAAAAATAACAAATTCATCCGGAAAAACAAAAGGTCAAGAATTTCAAGGGAATTAATGAAAAAAAAATGCAAATGAGGGTGGCCTAGCTGCACCAGATCTAAAACTATATTATAAAGCAGTGGTCACCAAAACCATTCGGTACTGGATAAGAAATAGAGTAGTGGATCAGTGGAATAGGTTAGGTTCACAGGACAAAATACTCAATGACAATAGTAATCTAGTGTTTGATAAACCCAAAGACCCCAGTTTTTGGGATAAAAACTCAGTATTTGACAAAAACTGCTGGGATAATTGGAAACTAGTATGGAAGAAATTAGGCATTGACCCACACCTAACACCATATACCAAGATAAGGTCAAAATGGATTCATGATCTAGGCATAAAGAATGATATTATAAACAAATTAGAACAATGTAGGATGGTTTACCTCTCAGACCTGTGGAGGGGGAAGGAATTTGTGACCAAAGAAGAACTAGAGGTCATCATTAATCACAAAATAGATGTTTGACTATATCAAGTTAAAAAGTTTTTGTACAAACAAAATAAATGCAGACAAGATTAGAAGGGTAGCAGTAAACTGGGAAAATATTTTTATATCCAAATGTTCTGATAAAGGCCTCATTTCTAAAATATATCGAGAATTGACTCAAATATATAAGAATTCAAGCCATTCTCCAATGGATAAATGGTCAAAAGATATGAACAGACAATTTTCAGATGAAGAAATTGAAACTATTTCCGGTCACATGAAAAGGTGCTCCAAGTCACTATTGATCAGAGAAATGCAAATTAAGACAACTCTGAGATACCACTACACACCTGTCAGATTGGCTAAAATGACAGGAAATGATAATGATAACTGCTGGAGGGGATGTGGGAAAACTGGGACACTGATACATTGTTGGTGGAACTGTGAACGGATCCAACCATTCTGGAGAGCAATTTGGAGCTATGCTCAAAAAGTTATCAAACTGTGCATACCCTTTGACCCAGCAGTGTTTCTATTGGGCCTATATCCCAAAGAGAAAGGGACCCACATGTGCAAAAATGTTTGTGGCAGCCCTTTTTGTAGTGGCAAGAAACTGGAAATTGAAAGGATGCCCATCAATTGGAGAATGGCTGAATAAATTATGGTATATGAATGTTATGGAATATTATTGTTCTGTAAGAAACCACCAACAGGAGGATTTCAGAGAGGACTGGAGAGACTTGCATGAACTGATGCTGAGTGCAATCAGCAGAACCAGGAGAACATTATATACAGCAACAAGACTATACGATGATCAATTTTGATGGACATGGTTCTCTTCAACAATGATATGATTCAAACCAGTTGTTCAGTGATGAATATAGTCATATACATCCAGAGAGAGGCCTGTGGGAACTGAGTGTGAACCACAACACAGCATTTTAACGCTTTCTGTGAATATTTCCATGCATTTTGTTTTCCTTCTTAGGTTGTTTTTTCTTCCTCTCTTTCTAGATCTGATGTTTCTTGTGCAGTAAGATAACTGTATAGATATGTATACATGTATTGTATTTGTCATATAATTTATCCTATTTAGCATGTATTAGATTACCTGTCATCTAGGGGTGGGGGGTGGGGGGAAGGAGGGGAAAAGTTTGGGAAAAAAAGTTTTTGCAAATGTCAATGTTGAAAAATCACTCATATGTTTTGCAAATAAAAAGCTTTATATATATATATATGTATATATATATATATATACATATATATATATATATATATAAAGAATCAATCAGCCAACAAGTATTTATGGGATATCTTTATGGGACTAACATTTTGTTAAATCAGAGATCCAGAAAAAAAATATTAAAAATTATGAGGAACAATAAGATGCATAATTGCGTCGAGTCTAAAACATTTGAAATTGCTTGGGGAATTGGATTGTTACTAATGAGGAATTTGTCAAAAATTTCTCCTACTCAAAAACCAAGTGGCATTTTGGGAGAATTTTTCTCATATATCTTAACTCATAATGTGCTACCTCTAAGCTTGGGGGGAACATTTATGTCCAGTATTCCCTAGCATACCATAATTGACTGCTAATATACAAATATAGTGGTCACAATATTACTGAACAAAGCTTTATTAAAATATGGCAGAAAATAAAAGTAAAACTTTGAAATAAATTAATAAGTCAACCTAGAAACATTTGTTAATTTTCCATTGTATGGTCAGCACTATGTTAAGCTTCTTAAGGAAACAAAATTTGGATGAGACACAATTCTAGGTCTTGTGGAATTTTTAAGGAAAATAACAGAGAAATATAGGTAGTTTCAGTCTATGACATAAGTGAATCAAAGGAAGGAGAGGAAGAGCATTCCAGTCACAGGGTATAGTGTAAGTAGCATCACATAGGAGGAAGAATGTATGCGTATGTGTGTACATATATATATAATTTTCCGTAAACCCTTGTGACTGACAGTATCAAAGACTTTGGTTAGATCTACAAATGTATACAGACTTCTGTTCTGCTTTTGGCCTTTCTCCTGGAGTTGTTGGGCAGCAAACACTAAATCAATTGTTCTTTGGCCCCTTCTGAAGTCACACTGATTCTCAGGTAGATGAACTTTTCCAGATGCAGGATCAGCCTATTAAGGAGGATTCTGGCAAGAATCTTCTCAGCAATGAATAAGAGAGATTTTCTTTCCCTTTACCCCCACTCTGCTGTGATCACCACAGGACAATCTATTCCCTTTACCTTTATAGAAATGGACGATATAAGCATTCTTGAACTCCTGGGGCATAACCTCCTCTTACCATGTAATTTGGAAAATTTCAGTAAACTTTGTATAAGTAATAGGACCCTTATACATCTCAGATAGAATAGAATCAGTACCAAGTGTTTTGATACATGAAAGTAGCCTAATGGCATTCAGAAGCTCTTCTTCAATTGGAACTTCAGCTAGGGAGTGATTGATTTTAATCTGAGGTAAATGGTCAATAGTTTCAGCTTGATTGATGATGGTCTGTTGAGAACACTATGGAAGTGTTCAGTCCAGCCCTCTAGGATCATGTCCTTATCACTAATCAATGTGACTCCATCCGCACTGAGTAGTTGAGATGCGCCATAGATCTTTGGTCCATAAATAGCCTTTGATGCAGCATAAGAGCACTTTGAATTGTTAGTATCAGCATAAAACTGAATTTCATTTGCCTTCTTAATGAGCCAAGTATCCTGTATCTCTCTGTTTCTATTGTATTTTACTTTTGTTGGAAATGAATGTCACCTTCATATCCATGAACTGTCTTACTGGTGTACCCTATGGAGTTCTCGTTTTTCATTTAGCAGCTTCTGAATTTCCCCATCATTTTCATCAAACCAGTCTTGATGCTTGCTAGTATTCTGACCCAGATGAGCAAATTCTTCAACTTGAAAAGGCCACAAGCCAAAACTAAAGTGGAGGGAGAATTGGTGCATGATTTTTTTTTTATTTGCAAAACATATGTATGGGTAATTCTTCAACATTACCCCTTACAAAGCTTTCTGTTACAAATTTTTCCTCTCTACTCCCCCCCCCTCCCCTAGATGGCAGGATATCTACTACATGTTAATTATGTTAAAATACTTGACAAATCAAATATTTGTATACTTATTTCCACACTTATCATTGTTGTGTAAGAAAAATCGTGTCTACAAGAAAGAAAAAGCAGATAAAGGAAACACAATGCAAGCAAAGATCAATAGAGAGCATGTAAATGTTATGTTGTGGTCCACATTTCACATCCCTCTCCCTGGGTGTATATGGCTTTCTTCAGTGAACAATTGGAACTGGTTTGAAACATTTCATTGTTGAAGAGAGCCATGTCCATCAGAATTGATCATCATATAATATTGTTGTTGCCGTGTATAATGATCTCCTGATTCTGCTCATTTCACTCAGCATCAGTTCATGCAAGTCTCTCTAGGCCTCTCTGAAATCGTCCTGCTGGTCGTTTCTTACAGAGCAATAATATTCCATAACATTCATATATCATAATTTATTTAGCCATTCTCCAATTGATGGGCATCCATTCAGTTTCCAGTTTCTAGCCACTACAAAAAGGGCTACTACAAACATTCTTGCACATGTGGGGCTCTTTCCTTCCTTTAAGTTCTCTTTGGGATATAAGCCCAATAGAAAGGTGCATGATTTTTTGTTTGCAGATGATTGTACACTCAATGTAGCCTTTGAAGCTGAAATGCAATTAAATATGGTTTAATTCTCTGCTGCTTATGTTAGTTTTGGCTTAACAATCATTATCAAGAAAACATATCAGCCAGCACTACATCATCCATATGTGGAACCATTGGTTATAGCAAATGGAGAAGCTTTGAATGCTGTGGACAAGTTCACTTACCTTGATAGTATTCTTTCCAGAGATGTACACATTAATAATGAGATTTACACACACACTGCCAGATCTAGCTCAGTGTTTAGGAGGCAAATGTGGGAGAAGAGAGATATTAGACTGACTAGCAACCTGACTGTCATTGTCCTGACTGTATTATTGTATACCTGTGAAACCTGAAGAGCATACCAGTGTCATGACAGGAAACTGAATCTCTTCTATTTGAATTATCTTAAGAAGATTCTGAAGATCACCTGGTAGGATAAGATACCTAACACTGAGATCCTTTTTCTAACTAAACTGCTACGTATTCAAACTACCGTAAAAAGCTCAACTCCATTGGGCTGGTCACATTATTTGAATGCCAAATGTACTCTTTCCAGAAAGATTATTTTATGGAGAATTCACTCAGGGCAGACATTCACAAGGTGGTCAGAAAAAGTGATCACAAGAGCACAGAAAAAGCAATACAAAGACACTCTCAAGATCTCATTAACTTTAGAATTAATTGTATGATATCAGAGACACTGACACAGGAACTCCCAGCATGGCATGCCCCCATCAGAGAAGGCACTATGCTCTTTGAGAAAAGCAGAATTGAAATAGCTTAGAAGAAATGTGAAATATACAAAGTTTGAGAATACACCCCAAATGTGCATAGGGACTATTTGTGTCTGATCTGTGGTAGAGCATTCCGAACTCATAATGATCTGATCAGCCACAACTGGACACGCTGATTTGACTTTAACATAGTGATGCCATTTTGGTCATCTTCAAAAATGAAGGACAACAACCAATCAATACACATAATACACATGAATACACACATATATATTTCAATACATTCTCCTGATTGCTGTCCCTTCACGACTAGGTAATATCTAAGTTCTATATCCAAAAGACTTTACTACTTTTTTGCTCAGTAGTTGTGTGACCCTGGATAATTCACTTAAATGCTGTTTGCCTCAGTTTCCTCCTCTATAAAAGGGAATAATAAGAACACCTATCTCCCAGTGTTATTGTAAAGATCAAATGAGATAAAAATTATAAAGACTTAGCACGTGCCTCACACATGATAAGCACTATATAAATGTTAGTTATTATTATCAGTAGCAAGTAAATCCATTTATCTAAGCAGATAGTCAACAGAAATTTCACAGGTTAGAATGTAGTAGACAATACACAGAGTAAATGACCTCTCTCATATAAGGATTGAAAAGGTAGGAAGGAGAGACAGAATAGAGTTTTAGGCTCTTCTCTATGTTGTTTTTTTTCTCAATAGTATTTCCCCCCAAAATTATGTAAAGATAGTTTTCAACATTCATTTTTGAAATATTTTGTGTTCCAAAATTTTTTCCCTCCCTCCCTTCCCCAAGAGAGCAAGCAATCTGATTATATGTTGTTTTCTTCTCATGATATTTATTGTTCACTCTCCAAGAATGAAATTTAGGATCTCTTCTCTTAAAGCTGGTTGTTTTTGTTGTTGTTCAATTATTTCAGTCTTTCAGTCATGTCTGACTCTTTGTAGCCCTCTTTAGAATTTTCTTGACAAAGATACTGCTGTGAGTTGCCATTTCCTTCTCCAATTCATTTTATAGATGAAGATAATGAAGCAAAGTGGTTAACTAACTTGCCCAGGGGTACATAGCTAGAAAGTGTTAGAGACTGGATTTGAAATCAGATCTTCCTGACTCTAGGTCTAGTGCTCTACCCTGAGCAACCTATTCATCACAACCTATTCCCACACTCTCACCAACTCTAAACCTCACATGAGCATGTATTGTTAAATAATTATTCTCCAACCCTAAGGAAAGCCTTATATAAATGGACTTAGGCTCCTGGTTACTTTTTTTAAAGCAAAAAAATGGATGTTATCTGATCTATGTTTGGGGGTTTGGGTGGGGAATGTTTGGGGCTTTTAAAATCCCAGCCTTAGTTTCATTTATGAACAGACCTTATCTTTATTGCTCTAGATCAAAGTAAGAAGGGGAACATGGCTTATTTAATTCCTCTCATTCTCTCTACCTCCTCTCTTCTTCCCTTCTCTCTCTCTCCAACTCTGAGCCAGTCCAGTGTAGTTTCTCAGCCAAGGAAAGGCCAAGTCGTCTTTATTGGGTTGATTTTTTTTTCTTTTTGGTGTCATCTCCCCATGATATAACAATGGCAAATCCCCCAGAGTTGCTTTTGTCTTCTTGATATCTTGATTCCTCCTCTCTTTTCAGTTCTTCCTTCTTTCTCTCTCTCTCTTTCTCTTTCCTCAGATTACTAGCTGCCTCTCCTCCCTTACTCACTTTTGTCTTTATATTCATACCCTCTGTTCACTAGTATTTTCTTAAAACAGAAGGGAGAAAGGAAAAGGAAGCTTATAACAAGGCTACAGATACAATGTAATGGGAATAAATGTATACTCCTGCGCTGAGGTTAAAAAAGCAATTGTACAGGTACAGCATGAGGGAACCTGGCTTGACAGCAATTCCTGTGAGAAAGACCTGAGGGTTTCATTTGACTGCTAGCTCAATGTAAGCCAGCAGTGTGATATTGCTGCTAAAAAAGCTAATGTAATCTTAGACTATATGAACAGAAAGAGAGGGTATAGAATTAAAACAAGTTGTACTTCCATTTGAATAGACATTGTTCAGACCAGATTTGGAAGATTCATATTTACTCTTATGTCCCGTAGACATTTCAAACTCAACATGTTAGAAAGTGAGCTCATACTTTATCTTAGATCTTTCCCTCTTACAAACACCTGGCCAATGAGGGCCCAATCCTGGGAGTGTGTGCAGGGATCCATTTGGATTTTTGGTGGTTTGTGATAAGGTGGAATAAGGGATAGCGTAAGAAGAAGGATGAGGATAAGAGGCCTTGCTCTCCATTTCAGAGTATACATAGGGATTCTGAAATTTTCCTCTTTATTTAATATGAGTGAATAAAAGATGTTTTGCTATCCTATTAAACTATGACTCAAAATGGATGCAAAAAGCCATAGTGTAAAAATTCATTTTTCTTTTTCTTTCCTTGAATTGTAAAAACTCAGGTCTGAGTTCTCAAGGGTCAGGGTCAGGGATTGAGGGGTCCCTTTCCCTACCACCAGAATAGCTGATGAGTATGTAGGATGGTATATCTCATTTGTATCTTCTTTCTCTCAGGAAAAAAATCTTGTGAGAAAGTGAAGTGTCCAAGAAAACTGTTTTGTGGGCAGTTGAATGTGGTATGGAAGCCATCCCAATGAGCAACCTGCTCTAACTTCAGAAGCAAATTGACCTGGCAGAAAAAAATATTGTGACCTGCAGTAACTCTGACCACTGTAGAAGCTCCATAAGGAGTATATGTTTAGTAGCTCTCCTTTAACTTTGATCACCCTGTTTCCAGAGACTGAGGTAGTAGAGAGCAGAGTGTGGCCCTGATATGGAGATGTTTTTATATTTTTATTTCTGCTGTATCTACTCAGTATATATTCTTTCAACAAAGACATTAATTGATTATTGAAAAAGCAAATGGTCAAATTAATTTTGGGGTCCTAATCACTGGGTCAATAAATTATATAAGGGAAATTAGCAATTTTAACTGGTGATTATTATTAATTCCAATGTGGTCTTCAGCTGATAGTATTAGAAAAATTACCCCACCTCCTTGGAGTTATTCCCAGAGCCCAGAGGAAGAAATATAGCTGATATTCCAGTGTGAATGGGAGTATATACCCTCTATATAAACTTTATCATTTGTAGAAGTCCTTTCAGAATTGTTCCAGTTGCTATTGCCTTCCACTCTGAGATTACCTTTCCTATATTCAATAGATACCTTGTACACACTGTGATTTTACATGTCATCTCCCCTATTAGAATGCCCCTTGAGAACAGGGAAAGATTAGATATCTTCAGCTCCTTCAATCTTTCCCATCTGACATTGACTTAAATACTATCATTATCCTTGTCTTCCTCCTCTGGTCACTCTCCACCTTATCAATGTCCCTTTTAAACTGTGTTGCCCCAAACTGAACACAGTACTCCAGATGAAACCTGATGAGGCCTAAGGACAATGAGACGATCACCTCCTGATTCCTGGAAGCTGAGTTCCTTTTAATGTAACCCAAGATCACATTAGCTGTTATTAACTGCATCAAACTGATGACTCAGATTGAGCTTTCAGTCCACTCAGACTTTTAGATCTTTCCCAGAACAAATATTTTTCCCATATACTTCATATCAGCTTCCTATCTTAAGAAGTTCATTTGGGAAGAGGAGGGGGCATGCTCAAGTATGAGATTTTACATTTATTCCTATTGAATGTCATCTTTTTAGAGTTAGACCACTACTCTGACAGGTCAAGATCATTTTGGAGCCACCTGCCAATTTGATCAGCGTGATGATTTGGCAATAATGCAAAATTATTGATCAAATTGTTAAGTGGAAGAGGACCCAGCACAGATTCCTGAAATATTTCATTAGAGACCTCCTCCCACATTGACAATGAACTATGAGAAAAGTTTGAGCTGTTCAACAACTTTAATGATTTGTTTTAGACTTTTCCTGAGTGGGAATTATAATCTAATTCACTGACCTATATTTTGCAAACATTTTCTTTCCATTAAAAAAAAGAGAATTTGCCCTTTCTCCAATCTTTCAACATCTCTCTTGTTTTCCATGATCAACAATTTCCTGAAATTTCTTGGCTGGGATGAGTGGGAGAAAACATGATAAGTGGGGGCTTGAATTCTAAATAGGCCTACAGGTAGGGAAGGAGGTAAAGCCCTAGACTTGGCCCTCACCTTGACAGCAAATAATAAACATTAAACAAGCACTTATTGATGGACTTACTTCAGGAACTTCACAGTAAATTTTGATACCTGGGCTATCCAGCTGCTAATGCTTTGGGGCAGGCTGGATTCTATGAAGTGGTCCCACTCACAACTGCCCTGTGCAGGAGGGTGGACCTGAAGCAAGCAAAACTAGAGAAGAGTACTGGTCCCTCAGCCCTTCCTTACTTTCTGGGATTGCCCTTGTCTTCTATTCCAGGGACCTTTTCCTTTCCAAAAGCTTTGCCCTTGCTCACATTTCTTGGGGGAGAAGAAGGAGGAATAAAGGGTATGGTGCTATCAGGATGAGCATGCAGAATCAAAGACATTTAGAACATGAGCTCCTAGAGAGCCTTTCTTTGCATCTCTAGAATTTAGCACAGTATCTGGCCCATAGAAAGGACTTAAATCCTTGTTGTCTGCTTAGCTATTTGTCTTGGGTCATGAGAACAGGGTCTTCTGGTTTGGGAGTACTAATGGTCCCATTTTAACAACTTGGCTGAGAGAAGGTTAGTCTGATGAGCTAGGAGACCTGAGTTCTGATTTCTGCTTTGATAGGAATTCTAAGCTTGTTTTCTCCTCTGCAAAATGAGAGAACTGGACAAGATTATATTTAAGGTCATTCTCCTTGCTCCCACATTCTTTGCATTAAAGATATTTGAAATCCATTTGACTCTATTTTCTGTAGCTTCAAATTCAGAAAGAGTTGAATGAACTTTAATTATGGTTTTGAGCATAATTCTACAACCTCAGTTTTCTTTTATGTAGAATGAAGGAGTTGTACTAGATATTACCCAAGGTTGTTTCTAGCTCTAAAGGATACTTTGAAGGTGATTTGTGTATTTTGGGGGACAGGGGAGGAATGGTTCACTTTAATTTTCAGCCTTATCTCCAAAAGTAACTGTTTGTTATAAGGTTACCATTTGGTTTTCCCCTCTCGTATAATCAGGATTCCTGGATATGGTGTGAAGAAACAACTGACTTTAGAACATAATTATAAAAATTAATTAAAATATCAAGCTACCAATTGACCTCTTCTGGCTTACATAAGTAGATTGCCAGCTTTCCCATTAGTAACTTACTAGTGTTCTGGGGTTCCTTTTGTGGCTATTGCCCCAGGTGCAGATAGTCGTGCCATCATCCTCATCACCTGTCCATGAGAAATATGGACTCTGCTTCTGGGAAGCTGACCTCTGCTAGGTGATCTTTTGCTATATCTGGCTGGGAACAAGATCGCCACATTATTTCGCACACATCTCCACACCAACATAACACTGTCCTCCACTTCCTAGTTCCCCTTTTATATGTTGTGTTCCTCTATAGAATATAAGCTTCTTAACGTTAGGGACTGTTCTGTTTAAATTTATATGTCCGTGTGTTAGCACATCCATGAAAATTTAGTGAAAATTAAGTACTTAAAAATGCTGTCCCTCTCTGTTTGTGTGTTTCTCTCTGTCTCTCCCTCCTAGGTACAAATATTCCTAGTAAGAGCAATAATCTGAATACATTAGAAATGTCAATTGTACAGCTCCATTTAGATTCTCATTGCCACTATTTGAAGTGTCTTGCTACCTTTAGGAGCCCTTCTAAATCTACTCCCAATTTTTGTCCTCCCTCCCCCCACACCCCACTCCAACCTCCATACCTGAAAATATTACCTATTACTTTTCTGAAAAGATTAAGTATCTATGGAATGACTAGATGTCCTGTAAATTATGCAGAGGCTCAGATTTATCTATGGAAACCTTTGGGTCTCCCTTGGTAAAGAAGGTAAAAGATACTTTTTTTTTTTTTTTTTGCTGAGGCAATTGGGGTTAAGTGACTTGCCCAGGGTCACACAGCTAGGAAGTGTCTGAGACCAGATTTGAACTCAGGTCCTCCTGACTTCAGGGCTGGTGCTCTAACCACTGCGCCACCTAGCTGCCCCAGTAAAAGATACTTTCAGGACAGGTGAAGAAGAGATGTTATAATCCTTGCTTCACTAGAGTCATATTGATATTTCTTCTCTACTAATAGGTCTCTATTGTGGTAAGATAAAGACTATTGGGCAACCTAAGGTTTTTTTCGTTTCGTTTTGTTTTGTTTTTGCTAGAAAGTGTAGAAACTTAAATATTAGTGTGTGTATGTAAATAAATAAATAGTATATGCTGTTATCTGAGAACTACCTGTTTACAGATTAGTCTTAAGGAACAAACAGAAAAGTCATGCTTACTAATTAGCTAGAAGCTTCCTTTTGTTGAAAAGGACTTTTTTTCCTGTAAGTAAAATGGATTTAACACTAACCAGCTAAGTAACCTTATGTTAATCTTATAGTCTCCTTTTGCAGAGGAGATTGGTATATTATTATTTGACAATGGTTAAGATCAGGAGGCAGAAGATCATTTGTGCTATCAAATGGTATGAGGTATTGCTTTATTGCCACTCAACACACGACCTAACAAGGGAGTAAACATGTGTGCCATTCCCAGAACTTTATCTTTTTGAGGCTGACTTTAATATTATGTATGCATAATATGCATGGATAAATTTATACATATGTGTGTGTGTAAATACACAGAATACTATATGCATATATGTACATATTTGTATATATATGTGTGTATACATAGATATACATTACATGTATATAACTATGTATAATTATAATTCTGTGTGTATGTATGTGCGTGTGTGTGTATGTGCCCCTCTCTGTATATATAGGGCAGCTCAGTAGCATACTAGATTAAATACTGGACCTGGAATCAGTAAGACCTGAGTTCAAATCTGGTCTCAGACACTAACCAGCTGTGTGTGACCCTGGGCAAGTCACTTCTCCTGTTTGCCTCAGTTTCTTCTTTTGTAAAATGAATTGGAGAAGAAAATGGCAAATAATTTCAGCATCTTTTCCAAGAAAATCCCAAATGAGATCTCTCAAAGAGTTGAATGTGATTGAATCAACTAAACAACATATACACATATGTGTATAACATTAGACTGAAGTGCAAGATGCCAGGAAGCCTTCTAAATAAGTCTTTATAAATAATAATATAATAATAAATAAGCCAAGCTAAGATCCAGAAAATCCAGCCTATTTCTTTCAAGTTACTTTCTTAAATGTTGTCATAATTCTACAAAAAGCTGCTCCTTAGTATCATTTTTATAGAGATTCCATTTCAAATGATCTATACATGCATCAGACTCCAATTATATAAATATTATCAATACATACATATATATACACATACATATTAGTTTGTGTATGTATGTGTGTGTGTTTTTATATATTCAATGAGAAACATAAAGACAAGAGAGAGGTACACAAGTTCTCTATTTGGGAAGATATATTATGTTAGATTAATTTTTGTAATCACAGTAAAAATCCTGCTGCCAAAATATCATATTCAGTAATATTATCCATAATATTGAATGAAAAAAATGGACATTCAATGAGCTTGCCAATTTTCAGGATTTAAAAACAAATCCAAACTCTATAGAAAATTTAACACATGAGAGCCAATATCAAAGATTAATTTCAAGGAACTTAACATGAAAAACTTGTTTATGTTTTTTACATGGAAATGTATACCTTATATTTAATATTAACATCAGTAATTGGGTATCTCAAAAGAAAGATTCAAAAGAATTGAGTATGATCTGACTGTAAAAAAGCAAAACAGTCTAGGAAAAGATAAAAATAGTAATTATGTTATACAAATGAGGTGCAGAGGAAGAACAGACACAGGCATTAGACGGGGTAGGGGGGCTTGTAGTTCTGAAAAACTACTCACATCAGGAATGGACTAAATATACATTTAAATATTTAGTATTACTCAATATATATACCATGAAAAGGTATAGCATCCTCCAAAATCTATAAAGGTATAAATAGGGGAGGGGGAAATAAAGGGTGAGGGAACAAGACAAGGGAGGGATCCATGGATGGAGGGAGGTTAAGTAATAGCAAAACAAGTTAAAGAGTAGAATTAAAGGAGAAGAATTAGCTGGGATAAGAAAGAAGAGATATACTTCACTTCAACAAGGATCAGGAGTAGAATTTATTAGGATTATTAGGAAAAAAACAGTATGGCTAGTAATCACTGATCTTAGACAAAGCCATACTTAAATATTCAATCAAGAGAGAAATCTACATATGTCAACCATACTGATATTGTTTTAGATGCAAGTTTACATATGTACAAAATCTTCTGCCTCTCGATCTTTTTACCATTGTCATATAACAATATACCAATCTCCTCAGCAGAAGATTCTTTATAAGATTAACATTAACTAACTAAGGTTACTTAGTTGATTAGTATCAAATCCATTTTACTTACAGGATCAAAGCCCTTTCCAAAACATATGCACAAATATATCCATGTATATATCTGAGTATATGTAGATATATATATATATGCATGTATAAAGATATATGCATGTATGTATGGGTCTGTGGGTGGGTGTGAATGTATAAGTATATGTATATATGTGTGTGTGTGTTTATGTGTGTGCATGTATATGTCTATGTGTATATAAAAATATATCTGTGCTTAACTATAGTCTGCTTGGGCAGGGTGGGTGGAATGAAAGGGAGAAAAAGAATAAAGTAAAAAAAAAAGTGTACAGGAGAGAACAAAAAAACACTCTACAAGGAGGCAAAGAAAAGATGGACACTCATGCTTATAATTTCTTCTACTATTGCCTATCCTTTCTTGAAATGGTAATTTATTGTTATATATTTTGAATCCTCCCTGATGTGCTGCTGAAAATATGACAATGTTCTGCTCTGTTTTGTTTTGTTTTTATTTTCCTTTTCTGTCTTTTTTTTCTATTCTGTTTTCCCCCTTAATGAAATAAATAGAATTTTTAGAAAAAAAATTTAAAATCCTGCTATTGGTCTTTATCATCATTTTTCAAACCACCTGGGGCCCCCATGAATAAGGAATAATGATTAACTTTTCACAAACTGAATAGAGATCTAAAAAAAAAAAAAAAGCAAAATACTATTGCTACATTAGAACAAGGCGGTTAATTCCATGAGAAAAGTTTTAGTAAGCTAAAATATCAGATTTGTTGACTAGAAAGTGTCCCAGACTATAAATATGGATTTTTAAATCTTAAAAACTGAAGATCTTAGTTGGTCTTGGACAAAAGTGCTAGTCATATGATCAACAAAGATGGCAGACTAGACATTTTCTTTGATTCCCATGACCTATCCAATCTCTCCAAAACAGAAATTATGTGCCAAAGACAAAATTACATCAACTTTTTTCATAGTCTAAAACACCTGAAATTTGTAAGATTAAAAAAAAAAACCCATGAACCTACCCTGAGCTCCTTAGTACCCCTCTCCTACTTCCCATACTATTAGCATGACTGCCCTGTTGTTCAAATGTCCTGGACCCTCCATGATCCCATTTATGGCTTTCTTGACAAAGTTACTGCAATGGTTTGCCCTTTTTCCCTCCATCTCATTTTACAGATGGGAAAATTGAGGCAAACAGCCTGATTCCAGACTAGGCCCTATATCCATCACACCACTTAGCTACCCTAATGCTGCATTAGTTGACTCAAAGACCAATACACAGTGCCCTCTTTTTCTCTCCAGTACAGTGGAGTTCAGCTCTAGGCAGGGGAACTTTGTTCAGATCTTGGTAAAAATGCTGTAGCCCTCTAGAAACAGAAGCATGCTGGAGCCCTAACAGCCAGCCAGCCTAGCTCCTCCTAATCAAGTAATGATCTATGCTGCAAAAGATCTCTGCAGGAGAGCAGAGGAACAGAGGGAAAGGATAGGATGCATGTATGAGCTTGAAATAAAGCCTCCTTGCTACCAGAGCCTGAGACCCAAACTGTAGAAATCAACGCCATAGCACCTGTTAGCCTCCAGTGCCAGGCCAGAAGCTGAGGGACAGTGAAAAGTCTTTGACCCTAAAGAATTTAGGTGGTGTAAAGGTTAGAGCTCTATCCAAACTATTGGAATTTGGAGGAACTGAGTTCAAATTCTTCCTCACATACAAGAGTTCCAATTTGATTTACTTCTCTCAGTTTCATTTTTTTCCCATCTAAAATACTACAAACATTTATCTCACAGAACTATTGTGAAATTTAACTGAAATAACAAATGCAAAGCAATTTGAAAATCTGAAAGCACTATATAAATGTTAATTCTTATTAATATTATTAATTATCAGCTATTATTATAATCTAGCTGGGGTTGACAATATGTGTATAACCATATACAATATATATGAAAGACATATAAGATATTTGTGGAGGAGGCACTAGCATGGGGTTCAAAAATTCTTGGTTTAAATCAGGGCTTCTCAAACTTTTTCTACCTGTGACACCTTTTTTGTTTGTGAAATTTTTATAGAACCTGAATATATAAGTGTACACATCAAACATTTACTGATAAAAAATCATAATTTCTTGACCCCCATCTTCAATTGTGAGAGCCCATGTGGGATCATGGTCCATAGTATAAGAAGCTTTGGCCTAGAGTCCATAAACTATATTTTTGGGGAATATAAAATCTGGACAGGAAAAATTAAATCTTTATTTCAATGTAATTTATTTCACTTGGAATATTATTTTAATTTATGCATTAATTTTTTTTTCAGGGGCAGCTAGGTGCCACAGTAGATAGAGCACTAGCCCTGAAGTCAGGAGGACCTGAGTTTAAATCTGGTCTCAGACACTTAACATTCCCTAGCTGTGTGACCTGGGCAAGTCACTTAACCCCAATTGCCTCAGCAAAAAGCAAAAAAAAAAAAAAAAAAAAAAAATTCAGAGTAGGGCTCCATAGATTTCATCAGACTGCTAAATGAATTAAAAACATAAAAAAGTTAAAAACCCTAGTTTTAAAAAATGACATTTGAACTGAACCAATACATAGAGAAAGGAAGAGAGAAAAGGACTAGCCCAGTGATTTCATTGATATAGAAAACTTCCAGATAAGGAAATTATCTATCAATGTGGTTTGTAACTTTATATCTCCAGTATCTGGTACAATGGCTATCACATAGTAGGTCCTTAATAAAGACTTATAGATTAACTAATTAGATCTTTTCCTAGAGCATCAAGAAGTTAAGTGGTATACCTACTACTATGTTAAAAGTGTGACTTGAACCCTAGTCTTCCTAGCTCTAAGACCATCCACTATGTCAAACTGTCTGTCAGGCCGCTGCATACAAACTGTTGTTCTACTGTGATGCTGTTATAAAAATTGTTTTAAGTGTAGAGACAATATAATGAATTTAAAGGTCTACTTGACTTTTGGTAATTTATTTTAGATGAAAAGTTCAGAGTATATTAACCATCACTTCAAGTCCCTAGTTAGGAAAAATTACTAATACCTTGGCATTGATTAGGTGTCTTTGCCTAACTTTACATTTTTGTCCATCTTTTAATCCTGTTCTTTTTTGTGGCTGAAACAAAATTTACTAAAAACATTTGAGTAATGAAACTGCAGGTTATATTTTGTGCATAGACAAGTATTGAGAGGGGAAGGTAGGGGAAAAGAGTTTACCTTTTTTGGGGATCTTTTATTAGCTTGGTACCTCCTCTTCATAATGATCATTGAGCCAACGATTCTGCTAGATAGCTCTCTCATCCTTGTGCTCTAACTTGCTTTAATCTCTTCAATTCATAATGTTCAGAATCTCCCTTCTATATATACAATATGACTCAGTCTCTCACACAATGGCTTTGATTGTTCCAAAGAGATATACAGACTCTATTCACAGTTCTGTTTTTTTTTTTTTAGTATTCAAACAAGACTTAGAGAGAATTGTAAGATTTTAAATTTATAATGAATAATTTTGATTATATTACATTTAAAAGATTTTATACAAAAAAACCAATGCAACCAGGATTTGAAGGAAAGTAGAAAGCTGGAAAAAATATTTTTATAGTTAGTGTTTCTGATAGAAGTCTCATTTCTCTAATATATAGGAAACTGAGTCAAACTTATAAGAATATAAGTCATTCCCCAATTGATAATGGTCAAAGGCAGTTTTCAAATAAAAAAAAATCAAACCTATCTATAATAATATAAAAGATGCTCTAAATCATTAGTGATTTGGGAAATACTGATTAAAACAACTCTGAGGTACAGTCCTACACCTATCATTGGCTAATGTAACAAAAAAGGAAAATGATAGATGTTGGAGGGGATATGAGAAAATTGGGATACTAATGCACAGTTGGTGAAATTGTGAAGTGATCCAACAATTCTGGAGAGCAATTTGGAACTATGCTCAAAGATATATAAATCTGTGCATACCCTTTGATCCAACAATACTACTACTAGGTCTGTATCCCAAAGAGAATTTTTTGAAAAAGGAAAAGGACCCAAATGTACAAAAATATTTATAGTAGCTATTTATTTTTGTGGTGGCAAAGAACAGGAAATAGAGAAGATGCCCATTAGTTGGGGAACGGCTGAACAAGTTGTGGTATATGATTGTAATGGAATATTGTTATTGTGCTATTAGAAATGATGAACATGATGCTTTTAGAAAAAACAAAAAACAAACCTGGAACATTTACATGAACTGATGCAAAGTGATGTAAGCAGAACCAGAACATCATACACAATAACAGCAATATTGTAAGGAAAAACAACTGTGAATCACTTAGCCATTTTCAGCAACACAATGATCCAAGACAATTCTAAAGGACTCAAATGTCATCCACTTCCAAAGAATGATGTCTGAATGCAGTCTGAATGCAGATCTAAGCATACTGGTGTGTGTGTGTGTGTGTGTGTGTGTGTGTGTGTGCACATGTGTATATGTATTCATGCATGTATAATTTGGGTATCCATTTTCTTTTATATAGTGACAAATATGAAAAAAGACTATGCTGTACTAAATTTTTCTTAAAATATTAAGTAGGGGAAGCTTAAAATATTTAACTAGGTGGGGTAGTAGCTGAAGCATCAACCTTGGAAATAGGAGGACTTGAGTTCAAATCTAGCCTCAGACACTTGACACTTAATAGCAGTGTGATCTTGAGCAAATCATTTAACTCCTACTGTCTCTCTCATACACAAAAATGGTGTCATTCAGGAAAAAAAAGTTTTTGCACCAAAGCAAATGGGGAGGGTGTCAATTCTACTCTTATGTTAAATCACCCTAATTGGGACTATATGACCACAAGGAAGATACAGATTGTATTAATCAAGAAGAATCACCAAGAAATGTTTTGTTTTACAATGAATATGGAAAAGTATCTGTGCATGAACTCAGTATTGACTCAGTTGACTCAGTATTAAAATAGCATTTGGGAGTATCAATGTTCATTGTTCCCTCTGTCAAAGATGCTATTTGCAAATAACAGGAAAAAAGACTTAACAATGAAAGGAAAACAGACTCAAAAATGGCTGTTAAAATGGAAAGAGAAGGTGGTGCAGTGGTTAAAGCACCAGCCCTGAACCTCAAATCTGGCCTTAGACACTTAACACGTCCTAACTGTGTGACCCTGAGCAAATCATTTAACACCAATTACCTTAGCAAAAAAAGTGGAAGAGCATAGATTGAGGAGTAAAAAGCAACCTGAAGAAAATGGGAAATAGTGATAAGATAAAACAATGGTCCCTGAACTCACTGTCATTCTCTAAGGATATATCCCTGGCCTATAAATAAGCAGCTTATTCTATTGTAGATGTAAAATTTCTTTTAGTACCCAAGACCATCATGTTCTAATAGAAAAGGTTAATGTATAACACTGGACATATTACAGGGTTTCTCTGTACCTCAATCTCCTCATTTGTTCAATAGTGGTGATTATTATGCTAGACCAGTCTAATGATTCAGGCTCATCGGTTAAAATACAATAAAAAAAACTTATTTAACATCAAATGTAAACTAAAACTTCCTCTACTAAAAAGATTTTAACTAAAAGTATTTAGTAAAGTTAGATTTTAGTAAGTTAAAAAAAATCTATGCAGTTCTTTCTGCAGAATAAGTATAGTAAAAACCAGGAAAGCATCCAAGCAATGAATCAAGGTAAAGCTTCTTCCCCCTACTCCCCTTGGGCTGGTACTTTTTCTCTCATATTAAAAGCAATATGGCCTCCTCTTCTCTTCTCCCTCTATTTCCCCTTAAAGAGCCAATCTAGTCTACATAAAACAGGTCTTGCCCTTACCACCATAATAATGATCCTTACCCACCTCAGAAAATAGACCAAACTGAGGAGGGTTTGTTTCTTTACCATTTTCTCAGTTATATCCTTTGACTCAGGCACTGCTATAGTAGAATCTAAGCTCACACTTAGAAAGGATAAATAGGAAAAAAGGATAAAAGATAAAAGGGAAAAAATATTCCCCTATCTGGGGAACTGGCATGCAATTCAAGAGCTCAGGAGTTCTTGAACACACAACATAACTACAAAAACTGGAATTTCTCAGGATCAGTAGTTACTAACCTTGCTCAAGAAATTAAGTAGAAAGTCAGAAAAAAGGTGGCCAAAGACTCAAAGTCCAGTCTCACATCTGCATCAGCAAACACAAATGCCAGCTGTCATGTGATTGTGCTACAAAACACAGTTGCTCTTAGGGGTGGGATTTGGAGAAGGGAAGAGAGATCCCTTCTGCTTGATCAGAAATATTAGGGAGTGAAAATCAGGAGACACCACAGAGATGTGTCCAAAACCTGCTATCTCCATAGTTTTGTAGAACACAGAGAAAAGAAGTTGTTCTACAAAAGACTGTTCTCCAGGATACTCAATTAATTT
This sequence comes from Myrmecobius fasciatus, assembly GCA_023553655.1. Lineage (NCBI taxonomy): Eukaryota > Metazoa > Chordata > Mammalia > Dasyuromorphia > Myrmecobiidae > Myrmecobius > Myrmecobius fasciatus. Next base: position 335,972 of record JAJPUD010001025.1, on the reverse strand, counting down.
TGAAGTTACCTTTCCCCTCACTTCTACTCACTGGGGGCCAATCAAAACTCCATGTCATTTCAATAAGTCCAGGGTTTCTCAACCCAAGGAGTCAGTCTAGCTCCAATTGAAAACAAAGAAACAAACAAAAACCGGGCGTCTCCTCATCATCCCTCTTAAACTAATCTTCACAGAAACATAGTATGTTAGAGCTGAAAGGTACCTTGGGGGTCTAGTCTTAATGCTTCCTTTTCCTGTTGAAGCTATGGAATTAAAGGGAGTTGCCTAAGCCAGTCAAGAACAGAACTCCTTCCTTGCCAGCAGGTATCATAGAAGAAATTTCCTGCCGAGGAAGTAGTTACCTCTTGGTCATTTCATACACGGATCAACAAATATTCATGGCAGACATTGCTCTAGGCAAAGGAAACAATTCCAAAGAATGAAACAAACTCTACCTGTAATGAACTGACATTCTAATGGGTGAGGCAAGTACATGTAAAAATATACACTACATAATATAAGCTTAATAAAGTCAAATATATGTATATATATATACATGCAGTAAAAACAAAATATTTTGGGAAGGAGGGCAGCTATTGGTGGGGGAGATTAAGAAAGGCTTCTGCAGAACATGGTAAGTTGCATTTAAAGGAAGAAAGGGAAATTTTGAAGCAGAGGAAAGGAGAATGCATTTCAGATACAGGGGATGGTCAGTGCAAAGGCATAAAGACAGGAAAGGGAGTATTTTGCATGAGGAAAATAGAGAAAGTCAATTTGTCTAGATTTCTGAGATGGAGAAATAATGCTGCAAAGACAGGTTGGGACCAAAATGTGAAAGGACTTTAAAAGCTTAATAGATGGTCATTCAATGATATAGGAGAATTTCACCTATTTCTACTGAAAAGACCAGAACTGAACAAAAAATTTGATCTACAAACACAGAACACAAGAGAAACATAAAAAGGTAACAAGAAAAAAAAACTCTTGAGAACTATATTTATGTTATATATACTTATAGAAGGAGGGTTGATTTTATGAATCTATTATTACATTATGATTATGATATGATTACTGTGATTTTATGATTATTATGATATGATTACTGTGATTTTATGATTATTATGATATGTTTATTGTGATTTTATGATTATTATGATATGATAAACTGAAAAAGACATTAGAGGTAGAAAAGGGATAACACTGGAAGAAAGAGGAAAAGGAGGTAAAATAAGGGAAATTACATCACATGTAGAGGCAAAGAAAACCTATAATGATTGAGGGGAGAAAAGGGAGGGAAATGAGAATTGGGTTAATCTCCATCTCATCAGATTTGGCTCAGAGGGAATAATAGATGTACTTATAAGGAAACAGGAGGGAAAGGGGGGAAAAGGGGTGGGTGGGGCTCTAAAGGGGAAAGATTGTTTGAGGGAAGTGGTTTTCAAAAGCAAAATAGTAGGGAGGAGGGAAAGGGGATAAGAAAGAGAAAAGCATAAGCTAAGGTAAATAAGATGGCAGGAAATACAGAATTAGTTATTTTAACTGTGAATGTGAATGGAATGAACTCTCCCTTAAAGCAGAAGCAGATAGCAGACTGGATTAAAAACCAGAATCCAACAATATGTTGTATACAAGAAACACATCTAAAACATAGAGATACATACAGGGTGAAGGTAAAAGGCTGGAGCAGAATCTATTATGCTTCAGGTGAACAAACAAAAGCAGGGGTAGCAATCCTGATCTCAGACCAAGTAAAAGCAAAGATAGACTTCATTAAAAGAGACAAAGAAGGAAATTATATCTTCCTAAAGGGTACCATAGATGATGAAGCAATATCAATACTAAACATATATGCACCAAGTGGTATAGCATGGAAATTCCTATAGGAAAAGTTCAGAGAGATGCAAGAAGAAATAGACAGCAAAACTAGAATAGTGGGGGATCTCAACCTCCCTCTCTCAGAACTTGATAAATCAAACCACAAAATAAATAAGAAAGAAGTTAAGGAGGTAAACAAAATGTTAGAAAAGTTAGGTATGATAGATCTTTGGAGGAAATTAAATGGAGACAGAAAGGAGTTTACTTTTTTCTCAGCAGTCCATGGAACTTATAGAAAAATTGACCATGTGTTAGGACACAAAAACCTCAAAATCAAATGCAGGAAGGCAAAAATAATAAATGTATTTTTTTCAGATCATGACGGAATAAAAATCACATGCAATATAAGGCCAGGAGAAAATAGACCAAAAAGCAATTGGAAACTAAATAATTTTATCGTAAAGAATGAATGGGTGAAACAGCAAATTACAGACACAATTACTAATTTCATCCAAGAGAATGACAATAATGAGACTACATACCAAAATTTGTGGGATACAGCCAAAGCGGTAATTAGGGGAAATTTTATATCTCTAGATGCTTATTTGCATAAAATAGAAAAAGAGAAAATCAATGAATTGGGCTTGCAACTAAAAAAGCTAGAGAAAGAACAAATAAAAAAAAAAAAAAAAAAAAAAAAAAAAAAAAAAAAAAAAAAAAAAGGAGAGATTAGTAAAATTGAAAGTAAAAAAACTATTGAATTAATAAATTAAACTAAAAGTTGGTTTTATGAAAAAACCAACAAAATAGATAAACCTCTAGTTAATTTAATTAGAAAAAGGAAAGAGGAAAATCAAATTGTTAGTCTCAAAAATGAAAAGGGAGAACTTTCCACCAATGAAGAGGAAATTAGAGCAATAATCAGGAGTTACTTTGCCCAACTGCATGCCAATAAATTTGATAACCTAAGTGAAATGGAGGAATATCTACAAAAATATAGATTGCCCAGATTAACAGAAGAGGAAATAAATTACTTAAATAGTCCCATTTCAGAAAAAGAAATAGAACAAGTCATTAATCAACTCCCTAGGAAAAAATCCCCAGGACCAGATGGATTTACATGTGAATTCCACCAAACATTTAAAGAACAATTAACCCCAATATTATATAAACTATTCGAAAAAATAGTGAATGAAGGACTCCTACCAAACTCCTTTTATGATACAGACATGGTACTGATACCTAAACCAGGTAAAACAAAAACAGAGAAAGAAAATTATAGACCAATCTCCTTAATGAATATTGATGCAAAAATCTTAAATGAAATATTAGCAAAGAGATTACAGAAAATCATTCCCAGAATAATACACCCTGACCAAGTAGGATTTATACCAGGAATGCAGGGATAATTCAATATTAGGAAAACTATTAACATAATTGATTATATTAATAACCAAATTAACCAAAAACATATGATAATCTCAATAGATGCAGAAAAAGCATTTGATAAAATCCAACATCCATTCCTATTAAAAACATTAGAGAGTATAGGAATTAATGGACTTTTCCTTAAAATAGTCGGTAGCATCTATTTAAAACCATCAGCTAGCATCATATGTAATGGTGATAAACTGGAACCATTCCCAATAAGATCAGGGGTGAAACAAGGTTGCCCACTATCACCATTACTATTCAATATTGTATTAGAAATGCTAGCCTTGGCAATAAGACAAGAAAAAGAGATTCAAGGAATTAGAGTAGGTCATGAGGAAACCAAATTATCACTCTTTGCAGATGATATGATGGTCTACTTAGAGAACCCTAGAGAATCAGCTATAAAACTATTAGAATTAATCCACAACTTTAGCAAAGTTGCAGGATACAAAATAAATCCACATAAATCATCAGCATTTTTATACATCACCAACAAAATGCAACAGCAAGAGATACAAAGAGAAATTCCATTCAAAATAACTATCAATAGTATAAAATATTTGGGAATATATCTGCCAAGGGAAAGTCAGGATCTATATAAGCAAAACTACAAAACACTCTCCACACAAATAAAGTCAGATCTAAACAATTGGAAAAACATCAAGTGCTCTTGGATAGGTAGAGCGAATATAATAAAGATGGCAATACTACCTAAACTAATCTATCTATTTAGTGTTATACCAATCAAACTCCCAAGAGATTATTTAACTGAACTAGAAAAAATAACAAAATTCATCTGGAAAAACAAAAGGTCAAGAATTTCAAGGGAATTAATGAAAAAAAAATGCAAATGAGGGTGGCCTAGCTGCACCAGATCTAAAACTATATTATAAAGCAATGGTCACCGAAACCATTTGGTACTGGATAAGAAATAGAGTAGTGGATCAGGGGAATAGGTTAGGTTCACAGGACAAAATACTCAATGACAATAGTAATCTAGTGTTTGATAAACCCAAAGACCCCAGTTTTTGGGATAAAAACTCACTATTTGACAAAAACTGCTGGGATAATTGGAAACTAGTATGGAAGAAATTAGGCATTGACCCACACCTAACACCATATACCAAGATAAGGTCAAAATGGATTCATGATCTAGGCATAAAGAATGATATTATAAACAAATTAGAACAATGTAGGATGGTTTACCTCTCAGACCTGTGGAGGGGGAAGGAATTTGTGACCAAAGAAGAACTAGAGGTCATCATTAATCACAAAATAGATGTTTGACTATATCAAGTTAAAAAGTTTTTGTACAAACAAAATAAATGCAGACAAAATTAGAAGGGTAGCAGTAAACTGGGAAAATATTTTTATATCCAAAGGTTCTGATAAAGGCCTCATTTCTAAAATATATCGAGAATTGACTCAAATATATAAGAATTCAAGCCATTCTCCAATGGATAAATGGTCAAAAGATATGAACAGACAATTTTCAGATGAAGAAATTGAAACTATTTCCGGTCACATGAAAAGGTACTCCAAGTCACTATTGATCAGAGAAATGCAAATTAAGACAACTCTGAGATACCACTACACACCTGTCAGATTGGCTAAAATGACAGGAAATGATAATGATAACTGCTGGAGGGGATGTGGGAAAACTGGGACACTGATACATTGTTGGTGGAACTGTGAACGGATCCAACCATTCTGGAGAGCAATTTGGAGCTATGCTCAAAAAGTTATCAAACTGCGCATACCCTTTGACCCAGCAGTGTTTCTACTGGGCCTATATCCCAAAGAGAAAGGGACCCACATGTGCAAAAATGTTTGTGGCAGCCCTTTTTGTAGTGGCAAGAAACTGGAAATTGAAAGGATGCCCATCAATTGGAGAATGGTTGAATAAATTGTGGTATATGAATGTTATGGAATATTATTGTTCTGTAAGAAATGACCGACAGGAGGATTTCAGAGAGGACTGTAGAGACTTGCATGAACTGATGCTGAGTGAAATCAGCAGAAGCAGGAGAACATTATACACAGCAACAAGACTATACGATGATCAATTTTGATGGACATGGTTCTCTTCAACAATGATGTTATTCAAACCAGTTGTTCAGCGATGAAGATAGTCATATACAGCCAGAAAGAGGCCTGTGGGAACTGAGTGTGAACCACAGCATAGCATTTTAACGCTTTCTGTGAATATTTCCATGCATTTTGTTTTCCTTCTTAGGTTGTTTTTTTCTTCTTCTCTTTCTAGATCTGATGTTTCTTGTGCAGTAAGATAACTGTATAGATATGTATACATGTATTTATCATATAATTTATCCTATTTAGCATGTATTAGGTTACCTGTCATCTAGGGGTGGGGGGTGGGGGGAAGGAGGGGAAAAGCTTGGGAAAAAAAAGTTTTTGCAAAGGTCAGTGTTGAAAAATCACTCATATGTTTTGTAAATAAAAAGCTTTATATATTAAAAAAAAGCTTAATAGAAATATTTATATCTTATCCTAGTCACAATAGGAAGCCAATGGAGCTGGCTGGTTAGAAGTCATGTGATCAGATTTGTATTTAAGGAAAATCACTTTGGTAGAAGTGTGTGGGATAGACTGGAATGGTAAGAAACTTGAGGCAGGGAGACCAGTTAGGAGCCTGGTCTAACAATGTAAGGGAGAGGTGAAGAAGGCTTGAATTAGGCCATGGAAAGAGAGACAAGGTGAGATCTGACAACTGATTTGATAGAGGGTGAGAAATGCAAGTTGATTCTGGGATTATGAATCTGAGGGACTCCAAGTTTTGCCATTTCTGGGATCTTGATTTGTCAGGCAGAAGACCTGACTTTCAGTCCTGATTCTGCTGCTACTATACTGGTAGGCTAAGCCCTGAGCCTCTATCATTTCCAATTTACTGGTTTGCAAAGTGAAGGGGTCCGGTTGGACAGCCTCTAATTCTAGGCTCCTATATTTATATTCCACTTGCCTAGTTCCTGACCCACTGTTTTACCTTGACCTCTGGTACCTCTAATACACTTCCTGATTCCTGATTTGTTCACTTTATGGCTTTTGAACCTCAACTCCATCTTGATAACTGAATTCCAGGTAGTTTTAATGGCTAGTTCTCTCCCACACCTAGTTTCTTTGTTTTTGTTCCTGATCTTTTCTTTCTCTTTCTTTCTCCCCCAGTCTTTGTTTTCAGCCCTATTTCAGAATCTTACTATTGAGACTTCAACAGGTGAGAGGCTGCCAAAAGATTCTGAGCATCTATGATACAATTGTCAATACTGATGAATGATAACTCATAGTTATATAGCATTAAGGAATGGAGTACTGCATGCTACAAGCTGCTCTGTAACTTGTTTGGAGGCTTGGGAAGTCCTACCCAATGACCAGCCACTAGCTGATTCAGCAGAGTTATGATGGAACTTCATTTTTGTCTCTGGTATCTCCATCTTCCCTTCAACATGTCTCCTCAGTGAGCTATTATCATAGGTCTCTCCATGAGTTTGGTTTGCTCTCTCTGCTTTTCTTCAGTCTTAATACCCTTTTGAAATTTATCTGTTCTGTATCTCAGTCCTTCAAGGCTCCAATATCTAAATGACATGATTAAGATATGCTAAAGTATAGCCAGGACCCTGATTACTGTGAATAATGAATCCTACTAAGAGATCATAGTTTTGAAATGCTTGCTGCATGTTTCTATTATTTTACATAATTATAACTTGAATTTGAATACATAAGACTATTTTACAATAGCCTGAATTGGAGCCTAATTATACTTCTCAGGTAAGATGTGTGTGTTTGTGTGTGTGTGTGTGTTTTAATGGGGGCATTTAGAGGTAATGCATTCTACTTTCCTCACCTTCATTTCATAACTTCCTAATGACTCTAATGGTGGGAATCACAGGCTGAGTAATAAGAGAAAGTGGATATATTGGAAATAATTGGACACCCTCTACCATTTTGAAACATCAGAGTGATTCCCAGTTGATAAATGGTCAAAGTATACGAATATATAGTTTTTAGAAGATCAAATCAAAATTATCAATAGTCACATGAAAACATATTCTAAATCACTATTGATCTTCCTCCTAGTGAAGAACTCTGAGATACCACCTGGCCAACATGCCAGAAAAAGACAATGACAAATGCTAGAGTCATTGTGAAAAATAGGAACATTAATCCATTGTTGGTAGAGTTGTAAGCTGGTCTGACCACTCTGGAGGACAATTTGGAACTATGCTGAAAGGATATAAAAATTGTGCATATTTATATTAGGTTTATATTCCAAAGAGAACAAAGAAAAGAGAAAGAGACCCAGTACAAAACTATTTATACCTCTGTGTGTGTGTGTGTGTGTGTGTGTGTGTGTGTAGGTGTAGTGGCAAATAACTGGAAATTGAAGGGCTGTCCATCAATTGGAGATTGGTTGAACAAGATGATTATGGTGGGATACTATTGTGCTATATAAGAAGTAAAAGGCAGGCTGTTTTTAGAAAAACCTGGGTGACCTCAGACATTTAACACTTCCTAGCTGTGTGACCTTGGGCAAGTCACTTAACCCCAACTGCCTCAGAAAAAAAGCATAAAAAAAATAGAAAAATCTGGGAAGTTTTTTATAAGTACATTCAAAGTGTACATGAAAAACCTTGTACATAGTAATAGCAATATTGCAAAGATGATTAACTATGAAAGATTTAGCTAATCTGATCAAGACAATGATCCAAGACTATCCCAAAGGATCCATGATGAAAAAATACTATTCACCTCTAGAAAGTGAACTGATGAACTTTAAGAGCAGATGAAAGCATACTTTTTTGGGGGGTGTTTTTTCTTGCAACATGGCTAATATGGAAATATGTTTTGCATGATTCTATGTGTATGGATGTGTTATCCATATCCTATTGCTTGCCTTCTCAAGGGTGGGGGAAGGGCAGCAAGGAGCAAAATGATTTGAAAATCAAAACTTTAAAAAATGAATGCTAATTTTAAAATGTAATTGTGAAATATTTAACAAAATAAATATATATTTAAAAATACATTATTCTGTCCTTCAGTGACAGGATCAAGTTAGAGCAACAAAGAATCAAAGTCTAATAATAATAACAATTAACCTTTATATAGCACTTACTATGTGCCAAGTACTGAGAAAAGCACTTTACAATTATTATCTCATTTGATCCTCACAACAACCCTGGATGGTGGGTGCTTTTATTATTGCTATTTTATAGTTGAGGAAACTGAGGCAAGTAGAAGTCAAATGACGTATCCAGGTTCACAGGTAATTAAATATGTGAAGCCAGATTTGAATAGTGAGGCACTCTATCCACTGTAGCTCCTATGGACTATAGAAGCTATGCAACACAACTCTCTCATTTTACAGATGGAGAAACTAAGCCCCAGAAAGGTTAAGTGATTTACGGTCACACAGTTAGTCATTATTAAAGGCTAGATTTGAACCCAGATTCTCTGATACCAGAGTCACCATTTTTTTTTTTTTTTTGGTGAATATTGGTGGGAGAATACTTAGCTAGGCATTAGGATACAGAAAGATTCTCCCACAGCCCTCATTCTATAGCTTTCTAGTTATTCTTTATTATTCTGTCTTTTGATATTTTTAATTGTTGATGTAATTAGTTGTTCTACAGTCAGTCAATGCAACCGCTGGTACCTTGTGTGTGTTCTGTTCTCTCCCAAAGGGTTCACACACAAGGAGTGCTTGTACCTTCTAGTTTTTTTGTGTCCCCCTATTGTGCCTGGCATAGTGCTCTGTACAAATTAAAGTCACACTGCTCATATTATCCACTGAGGGAGGGAAAAGACCCAAATCTGCTTCCTTTTGTCCTAGTATCTGATCATATTCCAAAAACAATCGAGATATTTTCCCTTTTGAATAATTTTGCTAGAAAGTAGACTATTAATTGAATGCTTAATTGAAACAGCCGCATTGACTTGCGACCATAAGGCATGCACTGGGCAAAGCTCCAGTCTGGAGACTTAAAATAGGAACTGGGATCAGAATGAGGACAGTGTCAGCAGGAAATTTTCCTGTAAACCTTAGCGTGGGCCAGTGGGCAGGACAATGCTCGCTGGCTTTGGTAGCTCTGTGCTGCCATCAGTGATAGCAACTGGGCAACGGACCAAGGTTTGGGGTGGACCCTACACTGCTGCAGAACTCGGTCCTGGATGGGTAGTGACTCAACTGGGGAGAGAGAAGAGAGGCAGGGGACTTTGCCAGAGATGGTCATCTACAACTGGCTTTTAAATTAGTCCCTCATCTCTGCCCCTTTGTACAGACCTGAGATTGAATATCCCCTTTTGGTGACTCCTTTTTCCCTTTAAAGACTCTTCTTCACACTCATTTTTAAACTTAATTTTTGCCATTTTAGGGAAGGGATTGCCTGGTTCCAGTATCCCCCTACCGGCCATATTTCTCCAACTTTGATCATGATTGGTAGAGATCTTGAGCCCTGAACCCTGGTCAGATTAAAAACAACAAATTTTGACTTGCATTCTGTCCCTTCCCTCATCTGTCTTCCTTCCCTCCCCCAGCTTCCCTCTTCCACTAACCAGGCAGCATGTGCCCTCCTGTCTTTGCCTTCTTTCTATGAAAACCAGCTGCCACTGGTTTTAATTTATACTCCTCTCAGAGGAATTTACATATTAAAATGCAAATTCGGAGAAATAATGAATCAAAGTCCTCTGAAGCAGAGGTAGAATGAACTGGAAAGTGCCATGTTTGTTATATTAGATTGTAAACTACTAATAAGACAAGCCGGGACCCCATCCATGTACAGGGTCTAGCAAAGCACTGGCCCAAAGAGATTTAATAAATACTTTGAGGGGGCTGGATTCTTTTTAGATAGAAATCAATTCAGATCTCCTATTTGCTACTTCATATTCACAGTATTTTTCATAATATTCTACCTGGTGTTTGTTTTTTCCCTCAAACAGCTTCCATGATATTTATGAAAAAAGTCATATTCTCCCCTCCTCCCCCATGCCTGAACTCTAAAAATACAATCCCAAATCTGTTTCCATATAAAAAACTAGTGATCAGGGATGAAACCAAACTTCTAGTCTCACTTGTCTCCTCTTAAAACTGACAAAGAATTTAGAACTTCCTACATACCTACAGAACCATAGGCTACTAGAAGCAAAGGAAAATCTTAGAAATTATTGAATCTTCTTTGCCAAAATAGGCACTTTGGATGGGGAGCATTAGATAGGTTGATAGATTGGTTATTTTGGTTGTAGTGCTTTTCTCCTCTTCTTCCTCCTTCTCCTCCTCCTCCTCTTCTTCCTCCTCCTCCTTCTCTTCCTTCTCCACCTCCTCTTCCTCTTGCTCCTCTTCCCCTTTCTCCTCCTCCTTCTCTTCCTCCTCTTCTTCCTCTTCCTTCTCCTCCTCTTCCTCCTTCTCCTCCTCCACCTCCTCTTCCTTTTGCTCCTCTTCCCCCTTCTCCTCCTCCTTTTCTTCCTCCTTCTCTTCCTCCTTCTCTTCCTCTTCCTTCTCGTCCTCTTCCTCCTTCTCCTCCTCCACCTTCTTTCCTCTTGCTCCTCTTCCTCCTTCTCCTCCTCCTTTTTCTTCCTCCTCCTCCTCCTCCTCCTCTCCTCCTTTCCCATCGTCTCCCATCCTCTCTCCTCTCCTTTCCTCCCTTCTCCTCTCCTGTCCTCCTCTTCTCTCCTCCCTCCCTGTTCTTCCCTCCCCTTCCCTATCCCTCCCCTCCCTTTCCTCCTATGTGTCTCTATCTATGTTTGCCTCTGTCTCTGTCTTTTTCTCTGCACTTCCCCCTCTCTCTTCTCTCTCTTCTGTATCTGTCTCTGTTTCTCCCTCTCCTTCCCCACACCACCTTCAGGCAGGTCTTTAATCATGGTGCCAGTTTACCTTTCCCTTTTTGTTCTTAGTGAAAAAGAGATTGTAGATAATCTCTACTGAGAGGCGAATGGGGCAAAATCAAACATTTCTCTGGTCTTTTAGAAGAAAACACTAAAATTAATAAAATTAAGGAATCTTGTTACCTGGTACATACATTATCATCATTTTTGTGAGATGGAAGAAAATAATTTAAGATACACAATTGAAACTTAAATTGTACGATTTTTAGAAATACATAGGCATCATCATTCTTAATATTCCATTCTTGGGATCATTTCTGAGTTTTTAAACTGATGGTATTTATGTTTTTATTAAAGATTTGAAATGAGGGATTTTGATTCTATGATCTCAGAACCCTTCTAACTCTATGAAATGAATCTGGGAGCAGAGAAAGGAAGTTTGTAAGCTTAGCAGAAGAACCATTTTGATTCAGGATAACTTTCCTGAGTAACCAGGATTCTTGAATTGGGAAGTAAAATTCAAATCCACATTCAGAAGCTGGGAATTTGCCTTGGTTTATCTGCATGAGCAAGATTCTTCTATCTATTTGGAATCTAAAGTAATGGTTATAGCCAAATCAAAAAGGAACAGTTTCTCTTTCTCCCACTTTTTCTTTGACTTTACAATATGATACTTAGGACAAAACCTGGGAAGAAACTTCCTTTTGTTGAGTCCACTTAAGCAGTGATGATTCAATAGTTGTTCAGTCTCAGACTTAATCAGGTAATATTTCTGAGGACAAATTGGTGGATTTTCTACAACTTCTTCCTTGTGAAAAGGTAAGTTGACTATTCTTGGTTTTTAAAAGCTACATTTATGTTGAACTGTATTTGGCCTCCTTTCTCTGCTCACAATATCATTGCATTCTATTATAGAGCTGGAAGGGATCTGAGACCATCTAGTGCAACCCCCTCATTCCACAGGATTATCAATAAAATAAGAATAAAAATAAGGTAGCTCTCCAATTGTGAATAGGATTAGGATAAGTGGGGAGGAGGGGAATTATCCATACCAGGCAACAGGAGCAAAAATATGAAGTTGGAAAAACTTCATTATGGAAGATAGTAAGGAAAATAACACACACATATTTTTAAGGCACAAGGGGTGTGTACATATGTATGTGTGTGTATTTATATATGCTAATTATATTAAATTGTAAACTACTGATAAGACAGGCTGGGATCTCATCCATGTACAGGGTCTAGCAAAGCACTGGCCCAAGAGATTTAATAAATACTTTGAAGTGGCTGGATTCTTTTTAGATAGGAGTCAATTCAGAACTTCTACTCCATGTACCCTATGCTTTATAAATGTTAGCTATCATCATCATCATCATTATCATTTGATTGTCATGTTACCTGATATTATGTGCCTTGCTCTAAGCTAGGACTTAGTGGGTTATAAATGAAATATAAAAAAACTGAACTTCCTTTCCCAGAGCTTATTTAGGCAAGGAGACAAAACAAACTAGTTAAATAATAGAAGTTACCAATAATGTGGAAATGCACTTTCCAGATGACAAACATTATCAAAGTTTAGAGTATAGGAAAATTAGTGTTGACTGTAGTGATTCTATGAAATCTTGTCTGATATTATGAATAATGATAACTGACACTTTAAGATTCACATGGTGACATATAAATAGACATAGAGATGATAGAAATATCTAGGTGTATGCGTATGTATGTTTGTGTATTCATTTTAAACAAATACAAAATGAGAAAAGAAAGAAAAAAGAACATTTCCATGCATACAACAGAATGTGAGAAGGTTCAATATAAAACAATATATTTCCATTTCAAGAAAATTTATAAATTAAATATTACATATTGTTCCTAAAACTTCCCAGCTTTTGCTTCCTTCTATATTATCTTTTGTTCTCCACTATGTACTTTTTAATTTATTTTTTTCCCTCTCCCTCCCTCCCCCAGATATGTACTTTGGTAACTGAGTGAAGGATGGTTTGGCATGGACTTAGCTGGCAGGAAGACTAACCAGCAGGCTATTCATTGTCCAAGAGTCAGGAAAGGGAGACAGAGACAAAGAGAAAGAGAGAAGGAGACAAAGAGGTAGAGAGAAATAATAGATTGTAGATAATATCAGATAGATAAATATTAGAAGCCTCTTTTAATTTTGCTTTATTTTGTTATTTATTTTGGTAAGGCAATTGGAGATCAGTGACTTTCCCAGGATCACACAGCTAGTAAGTGTTAAAAAGTGTCTGAGACCAAAATTGAGTTCAGGTCCTCCTGATTCCAGAGCCAATACTCTATCCACCACACCATCTTAGCTGCCCCAAAAGACTCTTTTTATTATGAAATATCATGGTATAGAATATCATGGAATAGAAAGAGAACCTCAGATAACAGAATGATCTGTGTTCAAATCTGTTTCTGACATACACTGGTTGTGTAATCCTCAACAATTCACAATCTTTTTGATGTCCTAGATAACCCTCTAAGACTATAAATTGCAAAGCACATGTCAACCTTGCATTGGTAGCAAGTTTTTTCTCCTGTAGAAGTTCCAGGAAAGCTTCATTAAGGAGATGTCACCCCTTTGAAAAGTGGATAGGATTGTAATAAATGGACAGGAAGGGAAAGATTATACAAAACTGCAGAAGCAAAAGCTGCCAAATTGGAAATGTTTGGGAGATAGTGAAAAAAACAATCTTGGTTAGAGTGTTTTCACATGTATAGAACCCATTGTTATCCTTAGAAGTATAAATGGTAGTTATTATTATTATTTTTGTAATATCTGGAAGTTTAAATACTGCAGCAGAGTGAGGACCTGAAAAACAAAACAATATAATCAAGTCTTTTGTGAACTAAACAGAGTTGAACTCATAGAGAGATTAAATTTACAGTTGGACCTACTGAACTTGATGACTCTACCAATGTCTTTTTGGGGGTTCTCATCTTGCTTGAGAACTAGCAATTGGGACTAATTTATTCCTCTCATTTGCTTTATCTTTTAAGTAATTGGCTGCTAGTTTCCCATTGCTGCTAGGTCAGTATTTCCCTCCTCCCAAAGGAATAGCTTCCATTGAGCAGCCATGAGGGTGAAGGAGGAGAGATTGAGAGATAAGGTTGTATAAATCATATTAAACCAAATTATAAAAAGCCTTGAATGTCATGCTTAGGAATTGGGATTGCAACTCTGTCTTTTAGTAATGAAAACCCATTGAAGGTTATTGAAAAAGGAAGTAACATAATAAAAATAATGTTTCAGAAAAGCCAGTCTATCAGATAAGAGATAGAGAGAATTTAGAGCCTGTGACAGGAGCTCAATTGTGTAGAACTGAGGATCTGGATTAGAGTAGAGGCTGATTGAATGGTGAGAAAAAGGTGGATCTGAGAGATAATGCAATGAGTCAGTAGGATTTAGTGAATATTTAGAGGGAAGATAGCTAGAGAGGACAGTGAATGGAGTGCCAAACCTGGAGTTAGGAAGAACAATCTTCCTGAATTCAAATCTAGTCTTAGCTACTTAACTAGTTGTGTGACTCTGTCCAAGTCACTTAATCCTGTTTGCTCAGTTTCCTTATCTATAAATTGGAGAAAGAATGGCAATTTGGGGAATTATCAATCAGTAACAAGTGTGAGTTAACAAGTAAGTAGCAAGTAAGAGTGAATTTGGATTATGTTGCTTACCAGAAATAAAAACAAATAAACAAAACTGTTCTGGAGGAGTTTCTATTATAAAGCAGGAATTCTTAGGGAGATAAAACTTGGACAGAAAAAAAATCTTTATATTCACTAACCTTTAACTTAAATTTAGCATTTTTCCAATTATTTTATTTTTTTAATTTTGGGTTTTTTGGAGGGAGGCAATCAGGGTTAAGTGATTTGTCTAGAGTAAAATTCAGATCCTCTTGACTCTAAGGCTGATGCTCTATACACTTTGGCATTTAGCTGTTATTTTAAAGCATTATTCTGAGGATCTTTGGACTTTCCTATACTGTCATGGGTATCTAGGATACACACACACACACACACACACACATACACACACACACAACTTTAAGAACCCCTGGTATAAAGAAAAAGACAGTAAAAACATAATTCAAATAAATTCAAATTACAATTCACAACATGCTGAATTTGGTCAGAAAGAACTGGATTCAAATTATGCCTCTGATTAACTGAAAGACCCTGGACAAATTGTAACTTTTTTTAGCCTGATTTTCATTACCTTAAAAAATGAGATTATCAATTCCTTCCCTGTACCTATTCTATAGAGTTGTGTGAGGATGAAATAAGATGGTGCATGTAAAAAGCTTCATCCATTTTTAAGTGCCATATAAACGCCACCACCTCAAAAACAACATCCCCATCATGCACGTGTTAATCTTGTATTCTTTTTGGACCAGACTTGGGATCTCACTAGCATAGGAAGCCCTCAGGGAGGCGCTCCCTCCAAACCAATGGGGATCAAGAGTCACAATGACCCTGCAACTTCCAATCTTCAAATAGGATCACTGAGAAGTTAAATGATTTGTATAAGGATGCACAGGTGTTATGGGTAACAAACAGGCTGTATTTTTACCCATCAATCCACTAGGCCACAGCAATGATACTCGCTCTGAAGAGTACTTTAGATCAGTTTCAATTCTGTGTGTGTGTGTGTGTTTGTGTGTGTGTGTGTTTGTGTGTGTGTGTGTGTGTGTGTGTGTGTGTGTGTGAGGGGAAGATATTTAGAATCATGGGAAGTTAGTTTATTAAAGTGAGGTGAATCTTGAATAGTCTAGAAAAAGAAAAAGAGGAAAGGTGAGAATTATTGCTATTATCAATAACAGCTAACATAAAGTACTTACAATATGTAATGTGGCAAGTGCTTTGCAATTATTACCTCATTTGGGCTTCATAACAACCCTGAAACTTTTATTATTATTTTCTATATTTTATAATATAATATAATAATATTATATTTTATTCTATTATTATTGCTAGTATTATTATCCTCATTTTACATTTGAGGAAACTGAGGTGAATGAGAGGGTAAGTGACAGAGCTGTTGGTGATTGAGACTAGATTTGACCTCAGGTCTTTCTTACTCCAGGCCCAGTGCACCATCAGTCACTCTGATTAGAGAACAGAGGCAGGAACTCTGTGGGAGGGCAGTGACCACTAACCCAAAATAATTCAAATGGATGTTTCCCAGAGCCAGAGCAGAAAGCAGCTTATTCCATTTTTGCAGGAAAAGGGTGTTGTCTCCATTAGCATAGTCTAATGCAGTGAGGCAAAGTATGGGCCACAGAGAATGGTTTTTATATCCTAAAATAATTTTTTTTACCCCATTGTGGGCCCCAGCTGTCCCTGACTTAAGACTCACAGTCTGTCATGGGAATCCACTCCACACTCAGGTACAAGAACAGGGGCACTATAGATTACAAAGCGGTTTGTCCAAGATTAAGCAAGGGGGTTTTTTCCTGGAATTGTAGCCCTAAACTATGGCAGGGGTCAGTTCTCTGAGAAGACCCCACGCCCATCCCAAATACTCACAGGCAAAGACCAATAAGTTGATGACTGGGCAGTGTTATGCTTCAGTTTCCCTGAATTGTTCTGCCTCAGTTTCCCTGAATTGTTCTGCCTCTGTCTCCCTGGTGGCAACCCCTTCTTCCTGTCCATTAGGACTGAGATAATTAGGGCTGGAAGCTCTGGCCACTGGCATTCCAAAGAGTCATAAAACTCCAGATGGCTTACCTCAAACACCTAGATGGCACCCCCCTATCTTCTGCCTCAGACATACTGTCTCTAGCGTCTTTACTTGCCAGATTTTACGATCCTTCCTCCACACCCCCAACCTGTCAGGAATTTATTTATGGTCCTTTCCTGGAACTTCTATCCCCCCAGTCCTCTGCTCCTCCCTTGCCTTTGTTTCCCTGATCGATGGAGCTCTATAAGAGTCTCTGGAATCCCTTGCTCATTGTTGGATGCTTTGAGACAAGAGCCCCATCCACGCGGAGGGTGGGGCATGGATCCTGTTTAGCTGCCAGTCCAGACTCTCCACTAATATTATATTTAAATTTAAATATACTTAAAAACCCTCTCTAATCTCTATCTTGCCTCAATTTCTCCAGCATTACAATAGAAGGCCTACAGAATGCTACCACAGAAATCATGAGCAACCCCTTAAGGGGTGCCTTCAATAACTATTATTTTGTATCCACATAGAATGGGGTAAAGAAGACCTCATTAATGCAAAAGTACATTTTATTTATTTATTTATTTAGGTGAGGCAATTGGGGTTAAGTGACTTGCTCAGCAAAAGTACACTTTTAACAAAATTTTTAGTGTATGAAGATGGAAGCTAAAGTAAAACGCTGACTTGGGCATCAACTGCTAGATGCATTTTATTACTGGGATTGGAATATTGTGATAGAGCACTTAGTCGACCTCTAACCAGCTTTCTGAGAACTATTTAGCTAGTGTTTGCTTCTTTGTTATTTGGGACTCAGGATAGAAAACTAAAGATGAGCTGCTGGTGGCACTGATGTTATGGATGGTGATACCACTGAATAAACTAGGAGAAATAAATGGGAATGGGCTTCATTGGTTTAACCTCTACAAGAATCATAGGGCCAGGAAGAGAGGTTGTGGGAGGGGATCAATATTTGACAAATGAAAAGAGCCACCCTCGTTAAGGAAGGACATTTATTTTCCTGTGACACAGCAGAATAAATCACTTGTGGGATCCAGTGTTTTTTCAAGACTAAGTCTTTGGGGGGAAAAATAACAATAAACCACAACACCTGTTACTCTTTTCCTAACATTTATGCCTCCAAATTCCTTTCTACATTATGCAAATTGAGAACATAAAAGGAATCCACAGGGAGATAAAAGCATAATTGCCACAGAAAGCAAATCTTTTTTGAAAGGATACCTCAAGTCACCCAAGGCTTAGAGGCTATTTTAGTGATTGCTAATTCCACATTCCTTCCTCCCATTATCCTCTTGCATTGTTTTCTGTTACTCATTCAGTCACATGGTATCTATGTCCAGATCTTAGAAGAGATAGTATGGAAAGCCTTCTTCCCCTCTGCTCAGTAGAATGAAAGTTCCTTGATGGCAATAATGGTATCATTTTGTCTTGGTCTCTCCCTACCTGTTACAGCAGTTTGCACACAATAGGGGCTTTAGAAATAGAATTAGAATTTAATTGAGATTAAAGATGATGCATTTTTTTTCCCTTTAGCCAAAGCTCTGGTGAAAGGTTTAATGCAGAAATTTTATTTAAAATGAGGATTTGGAATCATCTGTGCCTTTCAATTACATATATACATATACACATAATACATATATGTCTGTGTGGGCAGAGAGAAGGACTTCTAGAATAGGTGATGTGAGCAAACCTTGTCACATACATTTCTTGCAGGTGTACTTCACCATCATTATGGTCTAAGTTTAAGCTCACTTTTCTCATGGATGCCATATGGTGTTTGTGGGAAGGAGTAAATCGGGTTCTTAGGAAAAGATTTTGTATTGTTGTGCCACAGTTCCATGTCTCAGTTTCCCTCAGTTGCTCTGTTTCAGTTTCCCTTGATTGTTCTGCCCAAAAATAGCAACCTCCTTCCTTCTGACCATCAGAAATAATTGGACTCACATTCAAAGGAGTCATAAAACCTCCAGATGGTTCACCTCAATGTACCCCTTATCTTTTTGGCTTCAGACTTCCTGTCTCCCAGTTCCTTCTCAAGCTTCCTTTACTCCCTACCTGTCAGAATTGAATTGATAGCCCTTCCTGGAACTCAGTTCTCCCCCCCTCCCCCATGCTCAACCCCTCCTTCTGCTCCTTCTGCCTCATGAGCCCTTTGTTCCCAAAAATTCTATAAGAATGCTAAGACCAAACTTATTTGCTGGACCAGCTTGAGATCCAGTCGGCTGATATGTCTGTCAGACTAAACTCACAATGGACTTTGTGCTTTGAGACAAGAGTCCCAGCAGTCCTGATCCATAGCTATGGATTCTGAACTCTCAATTAACATCAATAAAGCATTACCTAATTTCCATGGTGTGATACTGCCTCAGTTTCTCCCTGAGCATTACAGTATTGCCTATTTTTGCCATATTATCTGAGATTAGAAGTAGCTGTCCTCTCAGGACTGAACCTGCCAATTTGAATAGAATTGCTATGGATATTTCTTTCTCTTCCTCCTCCTTTTTCTCTTTATCTTTTCCCTTCTCTTTATCTTTGTCCTTCTTTTCTTCCTCTTTCTTCATTTTGCTGCTTCTTTTCTTTTCCTGCTCCTTCATTTTTTTAAAAGCTAGGACATTGTTCTGCAGAGTTTTCATTTTTTGATTCCTTAAAATATAGCTCTAGAAAAACAGGCTTTTAAAAAGTACTTTGTGTTTTGAATGGAGCTACTTGACTAAGTCTTAACCTAAATTGTTCTGACTTTCATTGAATGGTCAACAATAGGCCAAATACAAGCTTCCATGGCTCATTGTTTAGGTTTGATGACTCAGAGTGAGTGTAAAAAGCAATTGTTTTCTGTTCTGGCCAGGAACTCTGAGGATCTTCCCCTCCTAGATTGATATCTTTGAGATGGTAGATTGGGCTACCTGTTCTTTCTGTTCTTACCTAGTCCTTAGTCACTGAATGGATGTGACTTCAGACAAAGTGGGATCTAGGAAAGACCAAGGTCACCCACTGCATGCTGGGCCATTGCCACTCATCTTGATTCTGGATTCTGCCACTGGATTCTGATGACTCTGTAAGAGAGAGGCAGGCTAATGATTTTGCATAACTGCCTCATTCAAATCCAATCCATGCATAAGTCAAGACATCACACTTGTGCTATAATTGGTCTTTATGAATGAAAAATTAAAAAATGTGTGTATATACAAACATTTGTAACTATAACAGATATATAAATATACTGTATGTGCATACATATATGACTGTACACACACACACACACACACACACACACACACACACACACACACCCTGATGGAAACAGATGGAATTGCTGTCCCTTAATGGGGGGATGGGATTGAGGGAGCACAAAAGCAGGACTTTTGTGCTAAAAATGAAATGGAGTTTACAAGTTGGTGATCAGTAATTGTAATGTCTTCCCCTGCCTCAGTTTCCCTAATTTGTTCTGTCTCAGTTTCCCTGGTGGCAATCTCCCCCCCACCCCCTTTCTGGCCATTAGAACTGAGATAATTAGGGTGGGAGCTCTGGCCACTCTAGCATTCCAAAGAGTCATAAAACTTCAGATGGCTCATCTCCAATGTTTGGGCATCTTTCTGCCTCAGACATCCTGTCTCCTAGCTTCTTCACTCCCAGTTTATCAGAATTTATGATCCTTCCTTCCTTACCCCCAACCTGTCAGAAATGAATTTATGGTCCTTTCCTGGAACTTCCACCCATCCAATGTTCTTCCCCCCTCCCCTTTGCCTTTGTTTCCCTGATAGCTGGAGCCCTATGAGTCTCAGAAATCCCTGGCTTGTCGTTGGATGCTTTGAGACAAGAGTCCCATCCATCCAGCCAGCTCTGGCTAATATGGCTGCCAGTCCAACTTCTCCACTCTTTAAATATTAAAAAACCCTCTATTCTCTGTCTTGCCTCAGTTTTTTTGGCATTACATGATGAGGTTCTTGGTAGTTAAGTGGGCATTGACAGAGAGAGCCTGAATTACTGTAAACCATCTGGAAGCCAGACTCCTCTCTGAAACAAACTGGGAGGAGCACTGATAGGATTATAAGTGGACTTTTTGATTTTGATTAGTCTTTTGTTACCTTTAAGTAGAGTTTTATTACAGTCCCATCATAGGTTGAATTCCTAGTTCAATTCTTCATATTAACAATATAACTCTACAGTTATTGTATCCAAGCAGAAAACCAGATTATGATTTTACCCCTCCCTCTCCCCAGGTTATATTTCCACTATAAAAGAACTTATTTTACCTCATTAGCTAACTCCTCTTTAGGGTTAGTCTGCTTGCTAAGTGTCAAGCTAAATGTGTTAGCGAACTCATGCCATTGGCTTAATCCCCTGCTAAAGTCCTTTTCTAGGAATTTAGCCTGCCTTATGGAGTCTAGGATTCATTAAAAACTTGTCAGGGCTTAATGGTGTCTTTCTCTTTGTTAAAACCCTTTTCTTTGCTAAAAACTCCATGTGGGATTTAACCAATAAAATCTTTGTCTCTTGAGTTAAAGAAGGTCTAAGCTTACAAATTCTTTTGAGACACCTTATGACACCAGCCTATAATCCCAATATACCTGTAGAGTCCAATACTCCCAAATTCCAACAACCATGAGGAGAGGCCTTGAAGCAGGAATAGTTTTATTGCTAGAATGTTAGGATGATGGACTGAGCCCAATGGAAACAAAGAAGTTCTAAGGCAAAATGGGAACAATAAGACTCCAGGATTAAGTCAATCTAGGGGCACAGGCAAGACCACAATTGAGTGGATATTGTAAATTGTGCCTGAGTTGTGTGAAAAGGAAAAAAGGACTGAATAGAATCTGGAAGTCTATTTCCTTTTGTCTACAAAAAAGACCTTCCATTTTTTTTTTTTTTGTTGTATTAAATTAAAATCCATCAATGAGTACATCTTGCTTTTAGCCGGGAGCTTGCAAAGGAACTGAATACTCCTAGAAAACTGAACACTCTATAAGCATTTGTTAAATACCTACTATGTACTGAGTATTGTGCTAAGTTCTGAGAATGCTGAGAAAAAGCAAAAATAATTCCTGATCTCAGTGAATTTACATTCTAAAGGAAAGATAAGAAGTCTGTCAAATTTAGATGTACCTAGGACTTCTCTGGGTGAGGGAATGTGCAAAGAGGAACATTATTGAAAGGCCTACAAAGAACTTAAGTCTATGTGAAGTCAGAGTTTCAGTAATGGGTCACATGACCTCTACCTTTGTACTTTTTTTTTTCTTTTAAAGATTTGACTATCCTGTTTGGTTTTAGATGATATAAAATGATCTGGTCATTGGATTGAAGAATCCTTCATGTTCTTGGCTTTTATACCCTTGAAATAACTAATAGTTTAATAATGACTCACTGACTTCCTAAAAGGTAGAAAAAGACAGAATTCTAATAAATCACATTAAAATATAGTTGTAAGATGGAAAAAAAAAAGTTGAAATTTTTCTTTCTAGTTAATTCTTCAATGTCCATTGAATGGGCCATTCCTTGATCATTTGTGTAACATTTGTGTAGATTTCAGAAAAATTGCACTTAGCTATAAAATGTTAATATAAATCTATCATTTGAGATAATTTATCTTTTCCCTTTGGAGTGAGTTAATTAACAGCAGCTAGGTGACACAGATGGATACTGGGTAGGAGATGGAGTAAGGAAGACCTTGCTTCAAGTCTTGCATCAAATACTTAGTAGCTGTGTGACCCTGGCAAGTTACATCACCTCTCTGTGCCTCAGTTTCCTCATCTGAAAAATGGGAATAATAATAATAGCCTCTTATCATAGAGTTATAGTGAGGATAAAATGAACTGGATGTGTTTAGTATTATTATTAACTATTAAGGCTTAATGAGGAATTTAGACTGTCTCTAGCTTTATTTTTATCATTATTACCATCATAGATAATACTCATATAGCATGAACTATACGCTAGGTACTTTTAAGTGTTATAAAATTCCTAATTTTATTTGTTTTGCAAAACAACCTTGGAAAATTGATATATTATTATTCCCATTTTACAATGAGAAAACCTGAGGTAAATAGAGTTTAAGTGACTTGCTCAGGGTCATAGAGCTAGTAAATTTCTAAGACTAGATTTGAATTCAGATTTTCCTCACTTTAGGTCTGGCACTATTATGCCACCTAGCTGTTGCCATCATCATTATCATGGTTAAATATTTTTATCACAGAATCTCACTGGGAAGGACTTTAAAAATCATTTCAGCTGCACTTCATTTTGTGGAGGGGAAAATTATAGCTATGAATATGCTTATGTTGTGAGATATAATTTAGGCCAAATATGGTCTTTATTCTGCTATTCCGCCTCCCTTCCCACTAACCCCCTCCCAACACTCCAATTTATGATCTAACACATGAAATTAAATTCTTCTTTTTAATATTCAACTTTCATCTTCATATGATCACAGGCTATAGAACTGGAAGGAGCCACTTAGTCTAACCACCTCCTTTTCATATGAAAAACTGAAGCTCAGAGGGAGGACATGACTTGTCTAAATTTTATCTCTTCCCTTCCTGCTGTCCTTCTCCCAGGCCTGGTACTCCTTCCCTCCCAGATCTGCCTCTCTTCCCTGCCCTCATCTCGTACTCCATGATTTTGCTGGGTCCCCTGCTGCCCAATTTCAGTATTCAGACATTGGCAGCATAACTGAAAGTGGATTTGGTTGAAGCTGAGGAGGATTGGGAATGATTGAGTCTTCAGGTCAGCATAAGAAAGGGGTTCAATGAGGAGAGTCTCACATCCTTACTGGACAACATCTCTAATGGTATATGAATCTGACTCCTTAATGATGAACAAACTGTTTTTCCTGGTTTCCCTGTGCCATCCATGCACTCACTGGCTTCTTTAAAAGCTGCATTAACATATGGTCCATTAATTACATATTAAAGCAAATATGCAAAATATGAGGAAAAAACAAAATATAGTTTTTTAAAATTGAATCTTGATTATCCTGCTGTCACATTTCTTTGGTCATCTTTTTACTTATGTAGATATCAGAATAATTATAATTGGCTCTGCCAAAGTCTGATTGTTGTAAATTGTAGAACTTATAATTTCTACTAGCCTTGAAAAGTCTGTACTGCACATCTGTTTGGTAACAGTTATTAGAAATAATTACTTCATCTGGTTATGATATGGGGGAGGAGGGAAAACATCTATGAAAGAAGAAGTAGCATGGCTCAGTGGAAAGTTACTTGAATAGGGGTCCAAAGGCCTGAATTTTAGTTCTGATTTACAAGTCACAAATTATGTCATCATTCTAGGCCTTACTCCCAAAATGAATAGACTGTCCTAGATGATTTCTTAGAATCTCTTCTGACAAAAATTTTAAGCAATAAATTTCCCCTATAGCATTTTATTGTTGTTATTCAGTCCTCAGTTATTTTGGATTCTTCATGACTTTATTTGGGATTTTCTTGGCAAAGATACTGGGATGGTTTATCTTTTCATTTTTTTCAACTCATTTTCCAAATAATGAAACAGATAAATTTGGTCATGTCTTGCCCAGGGCTAGTGAGTATCTGAGGCCACATTTGAACTCAGGAAGATAAGTTCTTTTGACACTAGGCCAGCACTCTATCCACTGCTTCATCTAGCTGCCCATTGTATTACATTGTAGGGAATACCTTAATTAAATCCACTGAGTTTGGGTTTTCGAGTCTAACTTTGTTAATCAACTTTAGGAAGACTTTGTGTTGTTTTTGGCCCAGAAAAACATAAGATTCTTGAGGACAGCAATTAATTTTCTTTCTTTCTTTCTTTTTTTTCTTCAGACCTAGGGTTTAATGCAGTGCTTTGCATATAATTAATGCTTGTGGCATTGGATTACATATAGTGACCACAACAATAGGAATTGTTCCATTATATTGCTATTTCAAAGGATCTCTGTACAAAAATATTTATGCTAGCTCTTTCTGTGGTGGCAAAGAACAGAACTAAAAATATATAACTATCATATGGGGAAAGGTGGATCAAATTGTAGTGCAGGCCTACAAGAGAATTTTATGGTACCATAATAAATAAAAAAATGATAGATTCAGAAAAAAAAGATATGGAAAGACTTATATGAACTTTTAGAGAGTCATGTAAGCAGAACCTGAGAAAAATTTATTTTTGAAATGACCACAATAATATAAAGGGGAAAGATCTTGGAATTTTGAAGAAAATATCAATTGTTTCTTCAAAAGATGGACAATGAAATATGTTTTCCACTTCTTGGTAGTGAAGAACTGAACTAGATAGCGATATTCTGGGAAATATTTAATAACTGGCTTTCTGGGGGAAAAAAGTACTTGCAAAACCCTTTTAAATTTATTTTATGTTATTAACATTTTATTCATTACTTTCTTAAATCTGGACAATGAACAGAACAATAAATTCAGCCCTGATTTTGTGCATTACTAATTTCTAAGGTTAAAATGTGCATTACTAATTTCTAAAGTTAAAATTGATTGAACAATTACCAAGCAGCTCTCCCAAGTCAGATCAAGCTAGTTCCAGCACATTGATACTGGAAGTACAGAATCAACTGTGCATTGTCAGATATGCCCAATATCTTGATTTTTGTTGCTTGGTTTTTCATTTATTATATATATATTTATTATAAGAGAGGGCTTCAAATCAGAGGAGGAGGAGATAAAGTGTAGATTAGTGGGCAATGAGAAAAAGAGAGGTCAAAGTAGAACACTTATTTTCTGATAAAGTAAATAGTGTGTATATATAACCTAAATACATATATTTAAAAATTCACAAAGCATTATGTATAGTAGGAGTTTTCAGGGATTTTTTTAGTTCTTTTCTCTTTATGGTATTTTGACATGTTTGTGTTTCTTGAATGTTTTGAATATATTTTATATATATACTTCTATATATATATGTGTGTGTATGGATGTATGTATGTACTGAGATTATAATCTTGTTGACCAGAACCATGTCTTCTTTTCCTTCTCTAACTTTCCTAGTCCTGTGCTCTAATATGATACAGACAGAATGGAATAGTGGATAGTCATCCATGAAGTCTAGAAGATGAAAGTTACAGTCTTTCTCTTTATACATTCTAAGGACTTAGTTTCCCAAGACTACTAGTGTTTTCTGCTGAAGAAATCACATATGCATACCAAAAAGGAAAAAAAAAAGTTTTTCTATGGGACTGCACAATGATTTGCAATAAGGGTTGCTCCATAAATTTTCTGTCTCTTTCTGAACTTCAATCAGAAAGATTTAAAAATTACTAGATATTTTCGATTCAACTGCAGAAGGATTTATTTTTTATTGCAAATGAAACTTTGATTGTACTTGAAGGTTGAAGGTTTAGGGTTCTGGATAAGTGCAGATTTTGTTTCTCTTTCTCCCTCTCTCTCCCCCCTTCCCTCCTTCCCTCCCTCTCTTTCTTTTCTTCTTTTTTTCTCTTTATATAAAGTACATGTCTACATATGTAAATTTTTCTCGAGTTCAAAGGTATTTTGTTTTTCCGGTTCCTCTAATCCTTATAAGGTAACCAAAAACCTGTATCAAATGAGGCAGGGATCAATCAAATCCTGGTAATAGTTTTTCTTTTCCTTCCTCCCTCCATCCCTCCCTCTCTCCCTCCTTTTCTTCCTTCCTCCCTCCCTCCTTTCTTTCTTTCTTCCTTCCTTTCTTCTTTCCTCCCTTCCTTTCTTTTCTCTCTTTTCTTCCTTCCTTTTTTCTTTTTATAAAATACATATCTATGTATGTAAATTTTTCTTGAATTCAAAAATATTTTATTTTTCCAATTCCTCTAATCCTCATAAGATAACCAAGAACTTGTGTCAAACAAGGCAAGGATCAATCAAGTCCTAGAAATTGCTTTTTCTTTTCCTTCTGCTCTCCACCCTCCCTCCTTTCTTTTTCCCTTCCTTCCCTCTTCCTTCTCTTCCTTTCTCTCTCCTTCCTTTTCTCCCTCCCTCCTTCCATCTCTCTTTTTCTCTCTTTTCTCTCTCTCTCTTCTCTTCTATCTTATTTTTTTGAAAATCTAAGACATGATTTATTTGTAAATATATACGTATGCACTCTACCTTGTATCTGATGCTTTGCCTGATTTCAGCTCAAGATGCCTCTCCCTGGTCAAATGCATCACTTTTAGAATGCACCATCATGTAACTAACTCAAACCTTGATGGATTCCATCTCCCTTAGTTTCTTCTCCCCTTTGTTTGGAGGACGGAGGGATAGAGTATCAAATACCTTCTATTGCTTTACTTTATTGAGGGAAGAAACTAGATTCTCTAATCATTCTGTCTTGCATTTGCTGCCCTGCCTGATTTCAATGATGGAACAAGGTGCAGCTCACCATCTACAGGTATGTCTTTGTTCTATCTCTCCCCCACTCATTTCCTGCCTCCTTTTGTATGTTGTTTTCTACCTTTAAAAATAAGCTTGTTCACGGGGGCAGCTAGGTGGCGCAGTGGTTAGAGCACCAGCCCTGAAATCAGGAAGACCTGAGTTCAAATCTGGTCTCAGACACTTAACATTCCTTAGCTGTGTAACTCTGGGCAAGTCACTTAACCCCAATTGCCTCAGCAAAAAGAAAAAAAAAATAAGCTTGTTCAGAGCAGAGACTATTTTTCTTCTTAACTGTATGCCCAGTGCTTAGCACAGTACCTGCTATATTACAGGTACTTAATAAATGTTTATTGAATGTATGTATATTTATAAGGTGACTGTCTAGTCTAATCCCTTCATTTTATAGATCCAATCCAATAATTAATTATTGAGTTCTTTCTGTGTTCCAAGTGAAGCAACATCCCTAAGATCACCTTGGACCTGGATTCTTGTCTTCCAATGCTAAGATTAGTGAGTTTTCTTTCCCTTCATGTTGTTAGACCAGTAATCATAACTAAAAGGCGAGTGATAAAGATTTGAACTTTTATGCAGTCAATAAAATGTATACCACTTAAACTATGTGTGCCACAAGTCAGGAAAGTGCATGGAGAGTCAGTGTTACACACACTCACACACACCCAAACAAATACCTGTTAAAAATAATTATAACAATTTTAAAAGGCTAGAGGGTTGAGCAATATACCATTTCCATACTTAGCTTGGCTGCTGGATTTTTTTTTTTGATTATCAGCTTATTTAAAAAACAAAGATTTAGGGAAATTTGCTTTTCTACCTTTGGATTGTTCCTGATGTAGGGTGGAACTATATCTAATGAAGTTAGCATTCAGGTCTTATTTTTGTTTTTCTCTTTGGCCATCAGCTTTGATTTGTCCTGTTTGGTAAATTCAATTCCCAGAATGATTGAATATTCTAACATTTGTTTGGTCTGCTTCTCTGGGGCTTTCTTTGTTCTTTTTGCCATTGGTGTTTTAGTTGGGTTCTTATCTTGAGAAACACATGTGTGTTTTTCTTTATGTTTCTGAACAATTTGTGAATGGCTGCAAAAACTGGTTTACAAAATGGCTTTTGCCTCAACTGCGGTGCTCTAAGCCAATAATGGCTTTGTAATAATTTAATGTATTTGAGTGTTTTAAAGAAACCTAATTACACCATGCCAAGTACTCTGGCTGAAAATTATCAGGTCTTAAAAAGAAGCTATGATTTAGTATATTTGTGGCATATATTCTATTCATTTTTAAAATATATCTAGAGGAGTGCATTTCTTTTTTCAGGAAGCATGCCTTCCTATTCAGCTAAAACACAAGGAGTATGAATTGTGATTAGCTTATTTCCTTGCCCAAAATCAATGTGGCTCAAGGTTCTACATCACCTACTCTTGGAATTTTTTCTATAATGGCTTGAATGTAGTATAAGGGGAAAAATGAGTAGATTAATATTTCTGGGGTGGTAAGATATATCTTTCAAAATAAATGTGCTATGGACAAGTGACAGATTTAGCAAATTGTCTTTATTTACATAGAAATGTGTACACATACACTATATGTACACAGGAAACTCTAGGTGTATATATATATACATATGTTTCCACATACTGTACAATATATATGCATTTTTAAATTGCTTATAGACGAAGGTAAAAAGACATGTCAGTTAAATCATCACTTACAACAATATTACAAAGCGCTGGACAAACTCAGAATAGAGCAATACATTCTAGCCTGTACTACCATATACCACTAAGTCCAATATAACTTATACAAAACAGAATACTGTGTACAGAGCAGCAGCAAAAGGTAAGAAATGGAAAATTAAGTTTTATGATGGTAACAATTGGGTTTTATGGCTAGTGAGGAAAGATTATTTTGTTTGTTAGGATAATTCTTCCTCCTTCCCTTCTTTCAACCTCATTTGAAAGAAGAAGGAAAAAAGGAAGGAAGAAAAGAAGGAAGGGAGGAAATAAGGGGAAAAAGGAAGAAAGGAGCAAGAGAAATAGAGAGAAAAGAAAGAAGAAAGGAGCAAGAGAAACAAAAAGAAAGGAAGGAAGGAAGGAAAGAGCAAGAGAAAGAAAGATGAAGAAAGAAAGAGGAGAGAAAGGAAGAAAGGAAAGCAGGAAGAAGGGAAGAAAATATTAAACAAATAGTCTTATGAATCCTGGCTTTTGAATGAAACCTATTTTTACAAATAGAATACCTTAGAAATTTTACAAAGAAAAAATGGGAAATGTTTGATCTATAGTCCTGAAAGCCACTCATTAAAGGGACCTCTAAGCCACAGAGGTTTTCTCTCTCTGTCTCTCTCTGTCTCTTTCTCTCTCTTTTAATCATTCTCCTTGATTGAGTCAGTAATCATCACATTTTGTACATTAAAATCCAAAAAAATAACAAAGTCACAGACACTAAATTGTGAAGTATCACACTAATTTGTACTAGAAAGTCTGATTCATAGACTAGAAAGTCAGGCATCTTGTTTGTCAGTATAGCAACATTTTAACAGAAACAACCTTTTATTTTCATATGGTTCTTCCCTTCAATCCAAAAGTAAATACAATCCAGGGATAAATTTGGAAGACACAAAGTATTAGGACTCCAGAGTACACGATTTTCTTCCTATCATTGTAGTTGCTTCCTTCATTTCAAAGATTGTTTGTGTGTGTGTGTGTGTGTGTGTGTGTGTGTGTGTAAAATCCTGTGAATGCAAATTAACAAGATGTAGCTATTTGCTATAGGTGGATCATACTCAAATATTTATTTTAAATTTTGGTAATCTCATTAAAAAATGGGTCTTTCTTCTTGTCAATACAGATTCCATGGTATTTCTTCTAATACTACTACAAAACACAAATAGAATCCTTGATAGAGTTAGAAGGGCTCTAAGAGTCATCTCATTTTACAGATGAGAAAATTGAGACCCCCAAAATTAGGTGATTTGCCTAACATCACACAGATAATAACAGAATCAGGATTTGAACACAGTCTTCTATCTCTAAACCTTGTGCTTTTCTCATCACACTGTTAATAACCAGATGGAAAGCATTACAAATATGAGGGCCTCAATAATAAACCAGACCATTGTTAATTCATATTAGCACACAGCATATTTACGTCTGTTAATGTGTATTAGTTCCACCGTGTCACAGTTTCTTCCTTTAAAGGTGAGTTTTCAAACAAGTTTTTCTTTTTGATTTCCCATAAAAGTGATTACATAGGGGTGAAAATAAGAAAATCGTGAAATAAAAAGAAGTCAGTGTTAGAACTAAAGCTCTTTGTCCAGTGCAATTTTTCTACCTGCTCCATTGAATCTGCTATATTTTAAAAGCAGAATTCTAATATTCATCTGCAAGGTTGACTCATTTTCAGAAATAGTGTTTCTCAATGCAGTTTTGTCCTTTCTTATCTCATATTGCTACCATCTGATCCCTCCCTTAAAAACAACAACAACCCAACAATATTTCCAGACCATCATCTTAAATAAAAACGATATTACATAAACAGTTTGACTCTGTAGGTTACTTATGACACAGCACAAACACGGCCACAAACTTGAAGACTTTTTTTTTTTAATCATTTTAAAACCTGATAAGGAAGCAAGGTCCACTGCCCCAAACAAAAGTAATCTTTATGGTGAGGAGCTGAACTCCATTCTTCGTTATTCCAGTCACACACGTCCCCCAGTTCTGCCATCTCCTAAAGATTCAGCCAGAGGATAAATATGGAGTCTCACTATGATAATTGTAGTCAGGACAAACCTTTTGCACAAGTTTGTAATCAACACTGTAAAAGGCAATGTAAATGCAAATAACCTTAAAGGGTTTGGAGCACAACCAAGAGACATGACTCTGAGTCTGTTCCTGATAGCAGATCTTCGAAGGGTCAAAGTTGCACAGTGCAGTCTTCTTCGCCCGGTCTGTTTTTTCATATTCAATGCGGCAATTGAAAGATTTGGATTCCTTGGTCTCTAACGTGGACTGGGGGGAGACTTCAAATTCTACCACTTTGGATGGTGGTACCAGGCTCACTGAGACATTACCCAGACCTGTGGAGTTATGTCGGAAATAAACACTAAAGGTGCCATTGCCATGGTCAACAATTTTCCCCGTGATGAGCAGGTTGAGTTTCACAGTCTTGATGTTGGAATGGAAGTCACCCCATCCAAACATTTTCTTAAATTTTCCTGTTTTGACTATTGGCCTGCGCTTAGTTCTTGCTAATGGCTCCTGCACTTCCGTGATGTTGGACAACCAATCCCAAAAGTTTTCTATGCTGTCTGCATATGACATCTGACCGGGCTTTGACACTGGAGACTGTTTAACAAACAGGCGTAAAGGATTGATGATCCTTGAGTGGACCTCGTTATCGACCAGTGTGTCTGCAGCATCTTTGTCTTCCCAATCCAGCCCCTCTGAGGCATGTGCTATTTTTTTACTGTCACAAAAAAGCTGTTTGAAGAGAAAAAGAGAGAGAGAGAGGAATATCAGGTTGGTTTTTGGAGCTCATGACTGTTAAAGTTAAAATACCTGAAGCATAAAAGGGAAATGGTTTCACTGTTACTTAAAGAGCTGCTAAATAGAATTTCACACACACTCACACAGCTGGACTTCACTAATGTACCAAGATAAGCATTATTTCAAGTCATATGGAACTGTGAGCACATAGAAATTAAAATGATGGCTTGCAGCATTAAAAAAAAAAAAACCCAAACCCCCAAAACTTCATTTTAACAAGTTGATAAAATTTTAGCTGCTATTTTCCTAAACATTCCAACTTTGATCTTTTCTCAAACCAGAAGCAGGGCATCTTTGGAACTTTATCTGTTTATAATTGGTTGTTTAATCGAAATAAAATGATATCATTAAATTGGTTGGGGTCTTTTCTCTCATGAAGAAGGAAAGGCCTTCTGGAAGTCTTGTGACTTTATAAAGATCATCTGGTTTAGATATATTGTAAAATGTTTTTTTTAAAAAAAGTTTTATTTTTCTTTTTAGCCTGGGTTTCATTATCCTTCCTTCCTTCCTTCTTTTTTTTCTTTACCAATAAGGTAGATTTTATATAATAGACACAAAAGCACAGTTTTTTTTTCTTAGAATACACACTGCAAAACAGGAAGTGGAAGAATATGGTTGCTCCCTTGTACACTTTTAGTAACTTTGTAAGTCTCTTCTAAAATTAAATTTGAGAAAGCATGAAAAAATCTCAAGTTTTACAAATTGTTGCCAGTTGAAAATATTTCTGGTTGAGTTACAAAGTCTGAAAAATAGATGTTTCTAATGTTTCTAATACTGATAGATACTTATCTCTAATGGTACAATCCTCTCTGTGGTAATGATTCTATGGAAAACTGTCAGTATGATGGAAAGGGTATAAAGCATGGGTGAGGGAAGAAGTAGCATTGTATTTATATATTATTTCTGAAACCCTCTCAATCTTGGGGAAGTACCAGAGAAAGCTTTTTTAGAAGCTGAATACACAGAGTTGATTGGTTTCAATCCAGTTTTACAAAGAACACAGACATTTGAACTTCTGTATAATGCTTGTCACAATAGCTCAGAATTTAGCATAAAGCTGAGTAACTAGGGGGCTGAGATAAAGCTCTGTGCATGGAGTCAGGAAGACATATTTCTGAGTTCAGATTTGGTCTCAGACTCGTACTATCTGTGTGATCCTGGGCAAGTCACTTAACCCTGTAAAATGAATTGGAGAAGGAAATGCAAGCTAATTGCAATATTATAAGGTGTTTCAGCTAAAAGATATCCCCATCCAAACTTCTTAGACCAAAGAAAGAAGAAAATGTTGGGAAGGTGTGGAGTTAATTTACCTCCCATCAATTTCACTTTTGATTGGTATTTAAAATGTGAATTGCCTCAAAATTAATTAGCATTTTTTCAAGATTTTTGGACAGGGGATTTGGGTGATCTCAAATATTTGAAGCCTGAGTTGTTTGACTCCAAATACTGAGCTCTCTACTTCTTTAAGAATCCATAACTTCAGAGAGGATTCTTGGAAGATGGTAGGGTAGGTCAGTAAATTTCAAGCTCTTCAGATTTTCCCCACAAACAGAACAAATTTGCGCCTCTGGGCGAACATAGACTGGTAAAAAAAATCAAGAAGACTTGGGACAGAACAGGATACCACCTGGGACAACAAAGAAAGTTCCCAGACCAGGGATTCACCAGTGTGAAGGCAAACACCTCTGAGCTAGCTCCATAGAAACACTCAGTGAGGGCTCCTGGGGCAACTGGAGCCTCAGCAACAACCAGAGACTTTCACCTCCCAGGCAGTGTAAAGAGTTCTGGAAGAGAGAGGGAATCTATACTGATTAACAATGCCAGGCCCTGCTGTGCTGCAGAGACCATGCCCTGGGAGAGAAGGAACCAGCCCTTTGGGAGTGCAGAAATAGTGGGGCAGGGATGCTGCTGGCTGCCAGCACTCACAGGGCAGGCAGCTCTTGGTTTGGAGTTTTAGGTCAGAGGGGAGAGCTGAAATGAAGGCAAAGGCACCATCCCTCCCCTAATATTAGAGGGCTTACACTAATAGTTCTATTACAACAAGAAAAAAAAATTATCTCACAAAGAAGAAAGAATCCAACCATAAAAACTTACTATAAAAATAGGGGAGACTGGGGTTCATCTTCAGAGGAGGACATTGAAATATAAAAAAGCTTTGTCTACCTCAAAGAGTGACATTAAATGGCTCCCTCTCCAGAGAAAATGTAAAGAAGAACTCAAAAAAGAATTTAAAAATCAAATGAGAGACATTGAGGAAAACTAAAACTAAAACCATCCAAGAAAAACAAGATTTTGAAAAAAAGTTAACCATCTAGAAAAGGTGATATAGAGTCTTAAAGACAAAAATAATACCTTGAAAATTAGAATTGGGCAAGGGGAAGCCAGTGAAGCAATAAGAGACTAAGAAATAACAAAATAGAATATAAAGAATGAAAAAAAAATATATAATGGAATATGAAACCTAAGAAAAACAACAGATCTGGAGAACAGATCAAGAAAAGAAAATAATAATTGTATTACTGAAATCTGTGACAAAAAAAAAACACAAAACAACCAAAACAAAAAACCTCGACACAATAATGCAAGAAATAATACAAGAAAATTGTCTTGGACTGATAGAACATGAAGGGAAAGTAGAAATAGAAAAAATCCACAGATCACCACCTCAAAGAAATCCTTAGTAGAAAATACATAGATATATTATTACTAAATTTTGAAACTCTTAGGTCAAACAGAAAATTCTGCAAGAAACAAGAAAAAAAAACAATTCAAATATGCTGGAGATACAATTAGAATTGTACAGGATTTATCAGCAGCCACAATAATAAAAAAAATAGGTCCTGGATTCATATACACTGACAATCAAAAAACGCTAGATCTGTGGTCAAAAATATCATATCCAGCAAAATTATCCATAATATTGAATAAAAATGGATATTCCATGAACTTGCAAATTTTCGGAACTTTTTTTTCAACCAAATCCAAACTCAATAGAAAATTTCACATATAAGAACTAATATCAAAGATCAATTTTCAAGGAACTTAACATGGACAAAATATTTATGTTTTTTTACATGAAAATGTATACTATATGTTTAAGATTGACATCAGCGATTGGATAGCTCAAAAGAAAGATTGGAGCAGAATTGAATAGACTCCAAAAAAGCAAAGACATCTAGAAAAAACTATCTACTAAAATATTAACTATGTTATACAAATGAGGTGCAGAGGAAGAACAGATACAGAGACAGAAGGAGGGGGAGGGCTCGGAGTTCTGAAAACATACTCACATATGGAATGGATTAAATAGGCAATATTACATAAAAGGTATAGCATCCTCCAAAAGTTGTTTAAAAAAATAAGAGAGGAAGAATGGGCAGTGGGAGAAGTAAAGGGTGGGGGAAGAAGATAAGGGAGGGATCCATGGGTGTGTGTGTGGGTTAAGTAATAGCAAGGCAAATTAAGGAGCAGATTTATAACAGAAAAGTTAACAGGGATAGGAAAGAAGAGATAAGTCAAACTTAAAAATTCAATTAAGAGAGAAATCTACATTATATGTTAGCCATACTTAGGTAGTTTTGGATGCATGTTTGCATGTGGGTGGATATGTGTGTATATAGATGTGTGTGTGTGTGAGTGGGTCTGTGGGTATGTGTGAATGTGCATGCGTGTGTGTATGTGTGTGTGTCTGTGTAGATATAATTTCTATCTATCTATCTATCTATCTATCTATCTATCTATCTATCTATCTATCTATCTATCCATCTATCTATCTGTCTGTCTGTCTATTTATCTATCTATCTATCTACCTTTCACATATATCTGTGCTTAACTTTAGCCTGCTTGAAGGAGGAGGGACAGGATGAACGGGAAAAAAAGGAAAAAGTAAAAAAAAAAAAGTACACAGAAAGCAAAAGAATAACTTATAAGGAAGCAAAGAAAAGATGGACATCACGAATATAATTTTTTCTACTATTATATATCCTTTCTTGAACTGGTAATTTATTGTTATATATTGTGAATCTTCCCTGATGCACTACTGGACAATTGACAATGCTGTTATATTTTGTTTTCCTTTTCTGTTTTTCTCTTTTCTATTCTGTTTTTCAAAGTAAAATAAATCAAAACAAAACAAAACAAGAATCCACAATATCATGAGGGTAATTTTATTGATACAACTCACAATGCTTTTACCTCTTAGTAAAACCTTAAAAGGTTTTTGCTATTTTGTAGCTCAAAATAATTCATGATGTGGTAGCTACCCAATCCTGAGATTTGGGTATATATTTTTATATTGCACTGATATAGCACAGCATAATAGTTATATGACAATTATTATTAGGAAACAATGGACTAGACAAGCAGAGAACCATGACTTCATACACATTTATAGGAATGGCATTTGGTGGCTGTATCTGGAACAGCTCCTACTAAATACTTTCGGACTCATTAATCACCTCCAAAAACCTTCTGAAGGTGGTAGTTGGTTGAGACACAAATATCCTTTCTTATTGTTTTCCCTCACAGTATAAGTGAACAAGGGTTGTATTTACTTTCTTCTATATTTTCTTTCCTTAAAAAATGTGTTTTTGGGGGCAGCTACGTGGTGCAGTGGATAGAGCACCAGCCCTGAAGTCAGGGGGACCTGAGTTCAAATCTGGTCTCAGACACTTAACACTTCTTAGCTGTGTCACCCTGGACAAGTCACTTAACACCAAATCCCTCAGCAAATAAAAAAAAATTAAAAAATGTGTTTTTGCTTCTTTATTATTAGTCTTAAATTCACACACATATATATTTTGAATGTGTGTGTATATATGGATATATCTATTTATAACTAGGTCTCTATATTTTTTCTTTTCCCCTCTACTCTCCTACTAGTTTTATTAGCATTTCCCTTCTCTTTGAGGCAGAGTAATGTTTCATTTGCTATTTTGCCTTTTTTTTTTTTTACTTTTAATCTCAAATCTCAGGCATTTAAAAACCATTGTCATCCCTACTCCTTTACTAACTGGCCCTTCTTTTCTCCATTTGAAACTTTCTTTTCCTTTATACACAGGAAACAGTTCTTGTTATCAGGGCCAGCATCAAGTTCTTTTTTTCTTTTCAACCCTGTGTTATCATACTTTGCCTTTTGCTTTTTCTCCTTTATCTTTTCCTTGATGTAGCACCCTGCTTGGTTTCAGCTCCTCATTGTTTTTAACCTATAAATCTTGAAGCCATTATTCATGAAACTATAGAGGATATTTCTAGCTCCCTGAAATCACCCATTACTAATTGATGTGGTGGTAACAGAGGTTTCTGACCTTGTGGGGTATAACCTGATTCACATTGGCACATTTCAAAATATATGACAGATCCTACAAGATAATGAGAAACTGCAAGAGACTGTCTAAATCCTTCTGTTATATTTCAATTTGATTATATTAAATATTGTTAAAACAAAGTACATTTTGCCTGAGGATTTTTTTAAAAGGGACATGTTGACAATTTTTAATCTCCATAGGTTTAGCCACTTAAAGAAAGTATGGGGAAAAAATAAAGGATCATTCTTTGCTTTGTAAATGGCTTTTACCTGTTTTGAAAAACATGCACGATTTCTTTAAATACTTCCTCAAAAAAACTTTAAAATAGAATTTGATTTACAAAGATTCAATTTACAATTCTAGAGGTACACATCTGTTGGATAAAATAAAGTCCGTGTATACCGTGTAAGTCTTCCAACCTAGTAATAAGTAGACTTAACTAACACAGTTCAAATTTGCAATTTTCTATTTCTCCCAAAGTAAAAATCTATAAGAATTGAATGGAATGTTTTGTTTTGACCTCTGTGCCCCATCTCTTCCCCATGCCAATGTGTTTTTGAAGTCTATTTCTGGGAATACTTTCATTCCCCAAGCAGCAAAAGTCAGTTAACCTGTCCAAATTGTAAATTTGACAAAAACTGGGCCCTTATTCCTTTTTTATTGTTCAGTCATTTTCAGTCATGTACAGCTCCTTTTGGGATTTTCTTGGCAAAGATACTGGAGTGGTTTGTCATTTCCTTCTTCAGCTCATAGGTGGCCTGGTTAATGTTTTCAGGTACAAAATAT
Source organism: Myrmecobius fasciatus (assembly GCA_023553655.1). Classification (NCBI taxonomy): domain Eukaryota; kingdom Metazoa; phylum Chordata; class Mammalia; order Dasyuromorphia; family Myrmecobiidae; genus Myrmecobius; species Myrmecobius fasciatus. The sequence goes on along the minus strand of JAJPUD010001025.1, from coordinate 298,235 downwards.
TCATAGAAGAGGCTACAGTTGTTAATGGACATTTCCTCCAGTCCTCCAAAATGATGAAGAGCCCTACCAGAAAAATGGATACCAATAGAACTCCAATTATCTGAGTGAGCCCCCCCCCACTCATTCTCCTCTTCCAATTTATCTTTTAGCATTTTCCTTCCGTCTTGCTCTAAATTATACTAATGGATAGCTTAGTTGTAAAAAAAACCGAAGAAGCAAAACCAAAACAAACAAAAATCACCAAAATGTCATTTCATGGCTGAGTGATCTTAAAAGTATAATTTCCATGACCTTCCTAGCATCACAGAGAGCTAGAAAAGACTTTGAAGGTTATGTGGTTCAATCCCCTAATTTTAATGTCTGATAAAACAGACCCAGAGAAGCTAAATATTGAAATATCACAGAGAAATGGCAGAACAGAGATTCAAACTCAGGACTCCAAATCTAAATCCATTCTTTTTTTTTTTCATTGCCCCAATTCTAGTTGGGCTTTCAGAACCAAGCAAATCTTTTGGACCTCCTTTGAATCTTTGGGGAAGCAATGAAGGATACCCTCAGACCAGGCTACCCATGCACACATACAACCAGGATTCCTGTGCTCTAGGAGACTGTGTCCCCTTCTCTCCAGGTCAATAGGACATTAAACATGTCCTTGTTTAAGCATCACCTTGAAATCTGGTTAACAATCAAATAACTTGTTTAGTAGCAGATGTTAAGCTGATGACTGAATGAGCTTCCACCTTCTCAGCCTTGGGCTTTCCATGGACAGCACTGTGATATTTCTTCAGGGTTTTGTTTCTGCTGGATTCTGAGCTATATTTAGATCATAAAAAGAAATGAGGCAGAGGGGATATCGGTTCCAAAATGCTTTGGGAAACTTTTGATCCAACCTAACAAATGAGTCAGCAAAGGTAGTGGCTGGTATAAAATAGCCTAGCAGGTACTCTTTTGCTCAAACAGACAATTTCTATGATATAGCATGCAAGCAAAAGACTTAGATGATTCTGAACCTGTTGGCAAACCATTCTGTCCAAGGCAAGATCATTAGATTTTATCTACAAAATATATGGCTGTCTTTCCCTGGTAACTTCTGTGCTTCTCCAGGCTCTTCATGCTAATTTCAATATCACTGTTCTCTTTTGTCCCATGTATTACAATAATAATGCAAAAAAACATTCAGCTGCTGGAACAAAAACCTGAGTTTGAAAAAGAGGTGGGGGTGGGCGAAGAGGAATTGCTATGCTTTATCTGTTTGAACATTCTATGATTTCAACACATTTATCAAAGCTTAAGTAATTTACGTCTTGGCAGGGTGTATCAATTTCACAAAGCATACACATTAGCTAGATATAATGATATCATATTAGCTTTTTCTGTATCTCACAGTAGAGCTTGAAAAGATTAATAAAAGCTCAAACCTTCATCAATTAAATAAAGCAGGTGGGGGAAGAGGGGAGATGAATAAAATTGTATTCCTTTGCAGCTCCTTTGTTGTTGGAAAAGGATGACAGGTTCTAATCATTCATCATAACAAGCTGAAGTTGAACTTTACTGATAATTAAATGTGCTTTTCCCCAAAAGGCAGAGAAGCTACAGCGAGTTTTATAGTAGCAGATGTGAGAGCTGTCAGGAATTCTGTAAAGAATTTAGGAACTAAAGATAATCTTCCTTTGAGAAAATTGCATCAGCAATCATTTTAAAAATTCTGCTTGCTTTTATTTTATTTTTTATATTCTTACTTGGGCTATATGTTTTTGTCATCATGAACTAAACTTAAATTGCATTTAAGCCAGCAGTACTTTGCTTTAGGATTGATTTTTGACATTTGGTACATCTCATACACTTTAATTTATATAGACATGGAGTAGTCTTGAATAGCTTAGTATGACTCTGGAGTTTTCGATGAAATAAGTCTATTGTTTTGACACTAAAGTCATCTAGTTATAAGCAAGCATCCTGATGTAATAGAAAAAGTTCCAGTCTGGGGGTTGGAAGCTCTGTATTCCCAGGTATGCTTTGCTACAAACTAGATGATCTTGGACAAATCATTTCAATTTTCCAGTCCTTGGTTTTCTCTTCTGTAAAATTAGAGAGTTGGTTCAGATCAGAAGTGATATGGTCCTCAATACTTCCTGGTATAGGCCCAACTAGATTAAAATGTAAATGAAAAAAATATATATAATATAACATTTAAAAACTATATCAATATGTAGCCTATAGAGATCCTTATATATGGACTAGTGACAACTAGTGCTGTTTTGTTTTATTTTTGTTTTGCTGAGACAATTGGGGTTAAGTGACTTGCCCAGGGTTATACAGCTAGGAAGTGTTAAATGTCTGAGACCAGATTTGAACTCAGGTCCTCCTGACTTCAGGGCTGGTACTCTATCCACTGAGCCACCTAACTGCCCCATGACCTCTGTTTTTATTTAAGTTTGACACCACTAGTCAGGATGACCTTTATAATATCCAAAATTCTACTTTTCATTAAAGTTGTAGTCTTTTGTGTTTTGTGGGTTTTTCTTTTTAAATGGAACTGTCCCTTGAGTTTATTTCATTTTATTAACAACATAGTCCTTGAATTTGGAAGAATTAAATTTAAAGTCTTCTGTGTATAGAGGTTGTATAGAGAAGTGACTATGGCAAATCACTCAATCTCTCTGAATGTCAATTTCTGCATCTACAATATGTTTATATCTCATGGGATTGTTGTGAGGCTCAAATGAGATAATTGGTATAAAATTTAAATTGTAATACCAGTTATTATTTACTAATTTAGGAGTCAATTTCACATATATTTCTTCTGAGTTTTAAAAAAATGCCCTTTGCTTACCCAGAGAAAATAGGGTTGGCAAAAGAATGACCAGAGTAGCCCTTCACCAGAAATTTTCTGTATATCACTGTTAGTTTGTTTACGTGGGACTCATTGGTGATTCAAGACTACACATACTACCTGCTGTCCTTTGGGACATAGAACAATGGACTTTCACCCATTATTTCAGTGCTTCTCTCCCTTAGTCTCAAGGACAAAAGTTGAATACTCCTCTTGTATATAAGTGTAGGCTTCTGGATTAGTGGGTTAAGGAAAAAAGACTAAGAAAATATAGACAGAAAAATTAGGCCACTGTGGGATTTTGAACTTGATGTTTTCTGGAGTTTTTTTGTTTTTGTTTTTGGTTGTTAATCATTCATTAAGTAATGTCTGACTTTTTGTGACATGGACTAGAGCATGTAAGGCCTGTCTACTCTCCACCATTTCCTGAAGTCTGTTCAAATTCATGTTTGTTGCTTTGATGGCACTATCCATCTCATCTTTTGCCAGCCTTCTTTTGCTTTTAGTTTTTTTCCAACATCAAAGTATTTTCCAATGAGTCCTGTCATCTTATTATGTGGCCAAAGTATTTAAGTTTCAGCTTCAGTATTTGACCTTTCAATAAATAGTCTGAAATAATTTCTTTAAGTATTGAATCATTTGGTCTCTTTGCTGTCCAAGGTACTCTCAAAAGTCTTCTTTAGCATCACAATTGTAAAATGTCAGTTCTGTAGAGTTCAGCTTTCCTCATAATCCAACTCTCAAAGTCATACATTGCTACTGGAAAAAATAAAGCTTTCACTATACAGACCTTTGTTGGCAAGGTGATGTGCCTGCTTTTTAGTATGCCATCCATATTTTCCATAGCTTTCCTTCCAAGGAGCAAGCATCTTTTAATTTCATGGCTGCAGTCACCATCTGCAGTGATCTTTGAGCCCAAGAATATAAAATCTAACACCATTTCTATTCCTTCTTCCTCTGTTTGTCAGGAAGTGATGGGACCAGTTGCCACCAGATGCTAGGGTTTTGTTTTCTTTTGTTTTTTGATGTATAGTTTCCAGCCAGCTTTTACACTCTCTTCTTTCACTCTCAGCAAAGGGTTTCTTAATTCTTCACTTTCTGTTATGAGTGGTATCATCTACATATCTGCGATTGTTGCTATTTTTCCCAGCAACATTAATTATGGCTTTTGATTTATCCAGGCTGGAATTTTATGTGATGAAATCTGAATATAAGTTAAATAAATAAGATGACAATATACTAGCTTGTCATATTCTTTTTTTAATCTTAAACTAATCAGTTATTTCATGTTCTGTTCTAATTCTTCTTCACCAACAGTCAGGTTCCTTAGGAGATAAATAAGATGATCCCATATCTTTGGAAACTTGCTGCATTTTATTTGTGATGAACACAGTCAAAAGGTTACTGTAGTCAATAAGACAGAAGTAGATGTTTTCCTGGAATTCCCTTGTTTTTTCCATAATCTCCATAAGCAAATGTTGACAATTTGGTCTCTAGTTTCTCTGACTCTTTGAAAACTAGCCTGTTCTGGTAATTCTTGGCTCACATAATGATGAAGACTACCTTGTTGGAGTGTGAAATGAGAACAATTGGTTGGTAATTTGAACATTTTTTTGACATTGCCCTTCTTCAGGGTTGGCATATAACTGATCTTTTCCAATCTAAAAAAAGATTGGTCATATTTGAACTTTGCAAATTAGCTGGCATATTGAGTGAACCACTTTGAACACATCACCTTTTAGGATTTTAAATAGCTTAGCTGGAATTCCATCCATCACCTCCACTAGCCTAATTGTTAGCAATATTTCCTCAGATCTATTTGACTTCATTCTCCAGGCTGTATGGCTCTAGATCAGTAACCACATCATCGTGGTTATCAGTGATTTTAAAAATCTTTCTTGAATAGCTTTTCTGGGCTTAGTTTCTGTATAATATATCTATGTAATTATTAAGCACATAATCATAGTAATCCTTTACCTTCATAGTCCAAAAAGCCAATTATTGATGTCATATTTTTAAAAATGATTATTGGTTTTCTTTCAGATTGTCATGATTTTAAATATCAATTATATATGTTACAGAAAGACTATTTAACTTAGAGCTAGAGGACTTGGAGGTGGAGAACCTGGAACTGCTCCTTACTACCTGTGCAAACTTGGCCAAATCACTACTTCCCTGAACCATCTTTGTAAAATAATTCAGTTAGTTTAGGATGATGATCCTTTACAGATCTAAAACATAAGACTCCAGCTACTATTTTGCCAGCTTTTAACAAAATTAGCCAGTCTCCCATTCTGGTTTCTGCTTTTACTTTGGTACCCTCCCTCCCTGGTAAAACCAGATAACAAAGCTTATATTTTATATTTAATGTGGACAGGCTTTGAGTGGTTAGAAACAAAGTAGTTTTTGAGTTAGAGTAGTTTTGTGAATTATTTTGTATATCTGAAGAATTTTTTGCCTTCTTTCCTAGTTTAGAAATGTTGAAGAGGGGTGAGATTGCCTTAAAATCAACCTCCACCTAACAGCAATAGCATCAACAATATGCATATATATATATATATATATATATAACATATATATGTAAAATTTACATCTAGCAATTTACATATAGCACTTAAAGGTCTAGAAAGTGTTTTCCTAACTATAACCCTGATGTGTCCTCACCTTTAAAATGAGAATAAATCTATTTATGCTAAGTATCATACAGGGTTGTTGTGTGGAAAATATTCTACAAACTTTTCAAACACTCAGTAAATGAGATTTGTTATTTATTTATTTATTTTAGACCACACTTATTGGGAGTTACCAGTGAAGGAGTTTCTCTGCCATTGTAGATCAGCCCCCATCTCTGTAATAGGAGTCTAAGAGTTTCCTAGGGGTGATTTAAAAGCTGCCTGAGGTCATTTTAACATTAATACATTGTCAATGGCAGACTTGGACCCAGATTTCTTTGATACCAAGACTACTCTATTCTGTGCAGGGTCACAAAGCTAGTGTCTGAGGACAGATTTGAATTCCTGACTCCAATGGCTTCACCACATGGCTGTTTAATGCAGATTTAGGGCATACAATGTAGGATTATGGAAACAGTTATTCCTCTATAATCTGTCCTTGTCAAGCCTATTATTTGATGTTTTCTTGGCAAAGATACCAAAGACTAAATGCTTCTCATTTCTTTATTTATAGATGAGGAAACTGAGACTCAGAGAAGTGAAATGACTGCTCCATGGACACACATATGGAATGTGTCAGAGTCAGGACCTAGCATGATTTCACATTCAATATTCTTTATAGTCTCTTTAATTGCAATAAATGAGAATGGAAACCATCAGTTAATTAATATTATCCACATAAGTAATTAATCATACCTAAAGACCTTAATAAAGTCACTAGTTAGGCTCCTTTTCTTACAAATTCTTACAAATTCCATATCCTTCTTAGAACTAAATAACTCAAATTTCATCTTTCATATCTACAGAACCAAGGAAACCAATTGAAAAGTCCCAAATTCTGGCAAATATTTTCACAACGTGTGAAAGAAAGACATTAAAACAACAACAAAAATTACTACTACTACTACTAGTACTACTAGTACTACTACTGCTACTGCTACTACTACTGCTACTATTACTAGTTTTTAGCTGAATTGGATTGCTTATACTGGTGCTTCAATGTCCTATTCTCCAAAATTGAGGGGTTTTTTGTTTTGTTTTTGCCATTTTTGTCACTTTACTCAAACAAGAAAAAGTATCCATGCTGATTCCTTGAGTCATTTAGCTATTTTCTGCCAAAGGAAGGTTAACTCTTATATATTCCTCTATGCCTACAGGATTATTTCAAATGAGCAGAGGGCAGAAATTTCCTCAGAAGAACGATTTTTCAAATGACTATCATTTGGGAAACTGATGAACAGAATGCCTAAATGGCTTTCACAGGAGGATTAAAGTTTCTAATCAAGTGCAATTTCTCTTGAATTTTAATCCTAGCTTTGATAATATGTGAACTTGGGCATGTGACTTAAACTTGTTAGAGCTCAGGTTTCTACCTCTGTCAATTGAGGAGATTGGACATGATGATCTCTAATGTACTTACTAACTCTAAATCTATGACCCCTTGATTTCTGTCTCTAAGGTCAAACTGTTCCTGTACCCACAGGGGAACTTTTAAAGTTTTTTCCCCCCTTAATAATGTCTTCCCTTTACCTCCCAATATTCTTGGCTTACTTGCTATTTTAAAATGATCTGGCAAGTTCTTGATGACCTGAGTAGAAAATTTGGTATTTTGAATTTGCAAAACAATTCAATAAAAATTTATTTTTAATTTGAGTGGAGAATACTATGATAGATAATGGAGGAGATACAATGAAGTTTAGATAAAACATCATCCCAGCTTCCATAAAGCTTGTGGGATCTAGAAGTAATGGTGGTAGTAGTAATAGTAGCAGTAAGAATAGGAGGATTAGGAGTAGTGGTGGTGGTAGTAATAACAATAATAAATACAAATATGGATAACTACAATGGATAATACCATGTGATAAGCACATTAGAAGAAAAACAAGGGCTAAGTAGTGTCAGAGAAGGCATTTTAGGCATAGTGAAAAAGTTAGAGAGACAGAGGACTGAGAGAATTCACAAATCTCAGAAAGGAACTCAAAAACCAGTTAATTTAATCCATGCCTGAATAAGAATCTCTGTACAATAGAGATGACAACTGATCACTCAAATTATCCTTGACATCTCTGGTGAGGAGGAGCCTATTACTTCCTGAAATAGCTCATTTTACCTTTTTTTTCCCTGAGGCAGTTGGGGTTAAGGGACTTGCCCAGGGTCACACAGCTAGGTAGTGTTAAGTGTCTGAGACCAGATTTGGACTCAGGTCCTCCTTCAAGGCTGGTGCTCTATCCACTGCACCACCTAGCTGCTCCATCATTTTACTTTTAAGCTCTGATTGTGAAGAAGGTTTGCCTTATGTTGAATTTAAATGGTTGTCATTTTTGTTTAGATGTTTTTTAGCCTTGTTCAACTCTTCAGGATTTCATTTGGAGTTTTCTTGGCAAAAACATTGGGTGGTTTTCCATTTCCTTTTCCAGATACTGAGGCAAACAGGATTAAGTGATTTACCCAGATTTACAGTAATTGTCTGATGCTGGATTTGAACTCAGGAAGATGAGTCTTCCTGACTATTCATTACACCACTTAGCTGAACCTTCTTACTCTTACTCTTCTCCAACTTTTACTAGTTTTTAGTCAACCAGAATAAATATGTTGACTTCCTCTTCCACAGAATAGATGTGCAAGTATTGGAAGACAGCTAGCATGGCTTCCCTCTTCCCACCCAATAGATATTCTCTTCTGTGGACTAAATAGCCCTAGTGCCTCCAGTTCTCATGTGACAAACTTGAGATTCTTGACTATGCTGGTGGACCTCATCTGGATACTCCTCAGTTTATAATTATCTTTCCTAAAATAGAGTACTCTGAATTGCAAATACTATATTGCAACTATGCTTGGCTAGGACACACTAAAGAGGAATATCTTCTTCCATAATCCTGCATGGCATACTTTAGACAGCTAAGTGGTAAAAACATTGGAGTCAGGAATTCAAATCTGAGCTCAGACATTAGCTTTGTGAATCTGCACAGAATAGAGTCTTGATTTCCTCAGCTGTAAAATGAGGATTTTATTACCTATCTCTCTGGGTTGTCAACTCCCTCTGACCAGAATGACTAGCTCATCTTGCTTTGTCCTATTTTGGTGTAGACATCAGAAAGCGTAGGAATAGGTAGTTACTAAATATTTTTGAGCAGAGGGATAATATAACTAAAGATTCATAAAGAAAATTAGACTTGACATCTGGATAAGAATGGATTGTAATAAAGAGAAATTTGGAGTTGGAAGATCTGTTAAATTATTGTAATAATTGGGTGTGTGATATCTAAGACCTATTCTAGGGTGGTAACCATGGGATTTAAAAGTAAAGGACAAATATCTGACATATTGAAGAGTTGAAAGGACTTGGTACTTCAGTGAACATAGAAGGTGAGCAGGAGGGAGGAATAAAAGATAATTCCAAAGTTACAAACATAGGTGATAGATGAATGGTATTGTTTTTGTGAAGTGCTTAGCAAAGTGCCTGGCACACAGTAGGAGCTTAATAAATGCTTTTTATCTTCCCCTTCCACCTAGTGCCACAAATGGAAAGTGAAATCAGAAAGAACAGATTTAAGAGGAAAGATGACAAAGAATTCTAGACATATCAATCAAAATGTACTAAACAGGTGGAGATGTTTTACAGGTAGTTGGAAACATGAGTCTAGAATTCAGAAGGGATGGCATGGCTAGAGATATAGATATTAGAATCTTCTGTTTAGAGGTGACCCTCTGCATCTTCCAGTAAACCCATTGTGGTCCTAAATCCCACTCTGCTGACAGAATCAATTAGGACAAAAAACTTTGAAAGGATTGAAGGAGGGATATTTAGGTAATTCAAGAATTTGGATGAAGCTCAGAAAAAAAAAACAATGTCATGTTTTTCCAGCTGGATCCTTTGGTCTATTTCTTTATTATCAGAATAACACAGGACAGTCATTCTCTTCTGATGATGTAAAGTAGACTTTGAATTCCCTTTCTGAAAAATCTAAATGTATGTGAGAACATGATCTGTACAGGAGAGACTCTAAGCTTTATTCTTTGCTTTAGATTCAGGAGCTGAGTATCCATCATCTGTATTGCCTTTGTATTTTAGTCATCATAAAGTGAGATATATATGAAATATATGATTGTCTTTGGGACTCTATGAAACTTCCTAAACAGATCTTCATTTACCCTTCACCCCACCCCAGTCTTTTCTTCCCTCCCTACCCTTCATATTAGTCCAAATACCATTGGAACCTAGAGGCTGTTGCTATTCCATTCCTCATGTCCTTCTTTATCCCTTCTCCCATTGTAACATATGACAAATAGCTAATTTGAAAAACTAATCAGTGTAAATGAGAGCATTATTTTCACTAGCTAATGCAAGCTGACAGATCAATAAATTTTTGATAAATTGATGGATCGTAAATCTATAGCTATAAGAGACATGAGGACATCGAGTCCAATCCTCCCTCCCCCATTTTGTAGATGAAGAAAATAAGACTCAGAGAGGTTGAGTTACTTACCCAAGATTACACAAGTAATAAGTACCAAAGTAGGATTTGAACATGAATCTTTGAAAGAGGTAATGTTCCTTCTTTGTCATTATGTCCACCCCCCCTCTTTCATCTCTGCCTTTCATCTTGACTGAAATGATGGAAATAGTAAGCCAAAAAGAGATTGGTGGGGAGGTATTTTGAATAAACTCAAATCATACATGTAGGAGGCTGTTCATTCTGTCTAAACTATGTGTAGTAGACAGTTAATGGATATTTACAGAATTGAAGAGAGAGCATCTGTGATCAAACTTTCTTTTCCTTTTTTTGCTAGAGCTTTAAATCACATGAATGATGCTTCCCTCACATTTTACTTCCAAGTTACTGGACCAAGAAAAAGAGAGTATTATCTAAACCATCTCTCTGGATTTCAGAGAAGCATCTGCTGTGGGACTCTTCATGTACTGGATTGCAACATTAACAAGAAAAATTGTGGCAGCATTGAAGAAATGATGACATGAACAGCTCCTGTGAAGTAAAACTGGTTGAAAAAGGAAAGAAGCTCAGCCAGGAAATAGTAAGAGGACTGAAGGCAAAATTGCTTTGATTAATTTGAAGATGGAAAATGTTTGTTGAAGCAGTCCTTTAGGAAGGAAGCATATTATGTGGGCAGAGGAGGGCATAAATGAGGAAGACAGATTTTTGAGTTTCTTTTCAGTTTTGAGAAGAGCCCTCACTGTTTTCCCTTTCTAATGGTCTTTGTTTTCTCCTTTGTTCTCAAAAGTACGAATATATTTTACTAGATATGGGGAATATTGTATCATCTTTTTAAACCCAAGATTGCAAGTCTCAGATTTTACTATTAATTCCTGTCAGAATAAATTCAACATTTGTCAAACATTTATTAAATACCATATGTAAAACAGATTTTTTTAAGCTAACAAGGATATAAAGGCACACAATAGTGATTGAAGTTGTAATAGAATAGCAGAAAAAATATATAAATAAATAACTGCAGTCCAAGACAATGGGAAACAAGTGCAATGGATAAAACTGGGCAAAATGTTATGAGAGTTCTGGGAAGAAAAGGTTGATTTTAGCTGAGAAGTTAGGGAAAACATTATGAAAAATTTGGCAACTGAAAGAGATTCTTGAAAGAAGAGAGGGACTTCAACTGGAGAAGAATCAGTTCAACATTTATTCAGCTTTGATTGCATAAAAGGCCTGGAGGATGAAAAGAAATTGCATTCTCTGGGTGGGAAGAGCACTGGCAAAATGCACAGATGTGAGAGGAAAAGACTTCAGGGGGGTTAGAAGAGTATAGTTAGCATCCAGGCATTATTATGTGGATGACAGCAATATGAAATAAGATAGGTTACATCCAGATCGTGGAGGTCTTGAATATCAAGATCAGGAGTTTATACTTTATTCAGGTGGGAAGAAAACCTGCATAAAGAGAGGCAATCTTGCAGTTGGGAAGACCTGAATTCAAGTCTAGCCTTGGATGAATACTGACTTTGTCCCTTAATTTTTCAGTGCCTGCCAAGGCAATTTAGGATGTAATTATTAGAGAAATTATTGATCTGTATTGGCAAAAGGTATTCCCTTATTGTGGGGAAGGGGATACCATTACAATATCAATGAAATCACAGACATAGATCTTATCTTTATCAATAGATAAAAGAGAACAATTAAAGTTTTTGAGTTAAGTGAAATGAGCAGAGAATGTGTGGTAATCCAGAAAATCTGTCTTGTTTTCTGGTTCTTCCTCCTTTTTTTTTTTTTTTGGTAACACATTGCTTGAGCTCTAGAAACCATTTCCTCTTCCTGTTTTAAATTTCCATCCTAGCCCTGATCATGAATTTCCATTCTGAAAATTTTCCTCCTTGCTAGCCAACGTCTGACATTTCTGTTTCATTGGGATGGGAAACTAATAAAAATCATTGTTGAGCTGCCGTATTATATGAAAAATGGGACCAAGATACTTCCCTACCAATTTGAGTGTAGTGACAAGAATGTGATCTGATTTGTGCGCCAAGTTATAAGGGCAATGATTTGCAAGATCCTGTTATCCTAATGTTGTAGTTTAAAGGTTGTACTCTAGACTTTTGAACTCTCACTGCTAATTGAGACAATTGTATACTTTAGTCTCCAATGAGTAGCAGTCACATCCACCATTTTATCTCCCTTTTATAAATATTACATATTTACTCAAATATATGTCTATATATGCATAAATTTTAAAAATTAACAGCTAATATTTATATAATACTTACTGTGTTTGTGCTAAGCATTTTACAATTGGCTCATTTGATACTCACAACAACCTGGGGAAACAGGTGCTATATGTATCTACATTTTAAAGATGAAGGATCAGAAGCCAACAGGTGAAATGATTTGCCAGGGTCACACAGCTAGGGTCTGAGGTTTAATTTGAACTCAGGTCTTCTTGACTAGCCTCAACACTCTATCCACTGTGACACCTACCTGTCTGATATACTAAATGCATAAATGTATCTATATTTTGATATTGATATATAAATTATACATATACACTTAAATACACAGGTTTTATATATGCACGTGTACACACATGTATACCCACAATACACAATGCTATCTTTGATAACACTTTTGGCTTTTTTTCAGGTCATACTTAACTATAGCACCACTAACTGTAATTGAGGAATCATCCCATGATTTTATATTTATGCCTTTTTACCTTCATTTATTCTACCTTTTAAACATTTTAAAAAACGTAAATTAGTTAATGAGCTCCCTTTACATCCACATTCATCTTTTTAAACAAGGTTCTTTTCCTTCTCATTGAAATTGTCTTTTTTGTTTGTTTTGTTTTCAGAATTTCATTCTTGAAGACTCCTTATCCTTCTTGGGGCTAACTTCCTGTAAAGAATTATAAGTTGTAGAATTTTAAGCTATCTACAATTTTAAGCTTTTCTCTCCTCTTCTACCACAGAATCTAAGATCGAATGGTTACTTTCTTCCAAGGTTTCATCAACCTGTCCTACCAGGTGGGGCAGAACTAAGATAAAATTGGCTGTTCTTGTTTCTTCCCACTGTTTTTGTTTGTCTGTCTGTTTTTTGCAAACTCAAACCTAAGGGATAATGTCATAGTATAGATGTTTAGTAAATATTATTGATGGTGGTAAAGGATTTTTTTTTAGCTCCCTTAGACCTTTAAGAAAGCTTAATATGAAATTGTTAATAAACACCAAATATGACGTAGACCCCAAAAGAGTTCATTCAGTCAACTCTCTAGTCTAGTGTCTTTTCATATATGTGGATATATGACACTGTAAAGATATAAAGCATTTCTTCCACCCTTCAGGGACTTTATCTAGGGTATGATTTTTCTATCATTCTCTTTTCTTCAGTGATATTAACTATCATCCTTTTCACCCCAAGAACTCTATATAATTACTCTGTTTCACAAAATGATTCAGTGGAAATAATTCTAGTTTTTCAGTTAAAGCACCTGGGTTTGAATTCAGGCTCTGCTATTGAATGTGACATTAAACAAGTGACTTACTCTTTTTGGATTTTGGTTTCCTTACCTATAGAATGAAGTGGTTTGTCTGGATAACCTCTAAGGTTCCTTCCTATTCTGAATGTATGATCTTTCCCCAATAAACAACTGACAAATAATTTCTTTTAATCATTTTGTGTTGGAATGCTTTGGGTGTGTTTGGTTAGTTGCAGCTGTTTCACACTAATAAGGGGAAACTGTCTCATCTCTTTATTATGCTGTAGTGTTCTGATTAATGTGCTGGTGGTGTGATGTCTGGGACCAGGGCCGGGGAGCATAGTGATGCATTAACCATTTGTGGTCCAGAAATGATGCTTAATTTTGCTTTACAAAAACAAGAATGAAATGCAAATAAGATTTGGTTTTAATGTTATAGATCCTGTGCTACAGTATATTACCAAACATTGTTGATTAATGTCTAACATTAACACAAGGGAATGGTTAATAATATTCAATATAAATAAAAACATGAGAAAAATGCTTCAGGATCACAAGTTTTGAGCTAGAAGGAAATCTAGGGGCGTCTTGTTCATACCACTTATTTTACAGATGGGAAAACTAAGTTCCAAAGAAATTCAGTGATTTGTCTGGATTTATACAATAATTGACACAGTTGGGAGTCAAAAGCAAATTCCCTGATTTCAAATCCAGACCTCTTTCCACTGCACCATTGTCTTTCCTCCCTTCAAGGCTTAGACACCAAAAGTATAATTACAAAAATAAAATTCAGATCCATAATTAAAGTGCATGTTTCTACCTATTTTTTTACCTTTAATATTGTATATTTTCAGTTCCTTAAACTAACATTCTTTATTATCCTTTTGTTGACTGTTAGCTGTAGCATTTAGATGATGCCTTAAGAATCATAAAGCTCCTTATTATATTGAGCTTATATAGATAGCATTTCTTGGTTTTATTAAGGCTTTGCTGCTTGTCAAATAACTTTGTTTCCTTTGTCAAGTTAAGGACTTAGAAGGGGTGCTGTTTGCTTCCTTCTACTTCCTCACCCACAACAGGGGATGTGAAATATGCGACTATTCCAGCTGTCCCCAGTCATCTCCCTTGGGCTATGTTTAAATGTCTATTTGCATAATCATTTACATGGCTCTCAGTAACTTTTTCATCTGCTTCTCTATTTCTTAAGATAATTTCTTGTCTCCCTTCTTCAATAATTGTCTCAAACTATCTTTTCCAGGTGGGTGTTGATCCTTGCACCATCCATAAAACAATCCTGCCATTGAGAAATAATTGCTATATTTTAACCATGCACATGATTCACAAGTAAAACTGAGCCCTCATTGAGTTTGGTGTAAGGAGTTCTGGGTTTGAAATGAGAGGATCTGTTTTGAAAGTCTGCTTCTGCTACTTATTCCCCATGGGTCATTTAACACATCATTTTACTTTCTGGGCCTGGTCGTCCTCATCTATTAGATTAGATGGGCCTCTAAATTTTCTTTAAGTTTAAAATCTTTGTTCCTATGACCTTCCCATGGAAAGAAAAAGAAAGTGGAAAGAAAAGACCACTGCTTCTAAGATGAGGGTGAGAAATACTGCTTTAGAGAGTATATAATCCAAATTTGGAGGTTTGTACCAAGCTGGAATACTTGGTTTTTCCTATCAATGGGGCTGGTATATGCCACAAGTGCTAGGTTAACATAGGCCTATAAAAATATTTTTTTTCAAAAAAAGAATCAGTTAGCTTATGGCTATACAATTTCCTTCTTGACTACTCTGAGAGCTTCTGAATTGTATTCTTATAGACTGATTGTTAGATGCCAAGTTGACAGGAAACATTGATTTGCTTAATGGATTGTAACTAGTAAGAATGGAAGCTGTATTGTTAATCAACTAAATAATAATGATAATAATAACAACACAAGTATTTATTAAGTGCCTACTAAGTGTCAGGCACTGTGCCTTATAAGCACTAGGGATACAAAGAAAGCTTGTGTTCAAGAAGCCTATGGTCTAATGGGGGAAAGCTTGCAAAAAACTTTATACAAACCAGATATTCATGACAAATTAGAGATAATCAACAGAGGGAAGGTACTAGTTTGCAAGGGGAATTAGGAAAGGCTCCTTGTGGAACTCTGGAATTTAGGTGAGACTTGAAGAAAGCCAGGAAAATGGGAAGAAAAAGAATTTTAGGTTTAGGGGTCCAGCCTGGGGAAAAAAAAACTTCCCTGGAGTTGGAAGATGTACCTTGTTGGAGGAATAGCAAGGAGGCCAGTGTTACTGGATCATAAACTACATGAGTTTGAGTGAGGTTTAACAAAATCAAGAAGGTAGGAGGGAGCCACATTATGAAGGACTTATAAAATCCAAACAGAAGATTTTTATATTTAATCATTGAGGTGATTGGAAGTCATTGAAGTTGATCTAGTAGAGGAGTGACATGGTCAACATTGGACTTTTTAGGAAGTTCATTTTGACAGGTGAGTGAAAGATATACTAGAGTGAGGAGACACTTGTGGTAGGGGACCAACCAAGATGCTTCTGTCATATTCTAGGTGTGAGAAGATGAGGATTTTGTTATCCCACTTTTAGAAGACTAAGGCACCATAAGTAGGACACTGTCATGTAACCTGGAGGTAGCAATGAAATTGTTCTATTCAGCTGAAGAGCTATAGAGCAGCTAAACCTATTGCCCTATTAATGAAAGGTGGCCCAGAGCCTTGCTTCCGTAGCTTATATATAGCTCATAATTGGGTTGCCTTAACAATTCTGTCCTGTCTCCTGCAGTTAAAACTAAAACAACGAGCTGTTTCAGCAGAAATACCCTGTCATGATTGAAGAGAACATCCTATTAAATTTTTTTGCTTGTAAATGAATCTTAGAAAGAGCTTTCCTCTCCACAGAGATCCTAAAGAACATCATCCCTACTGACAAAATAGGAGTTGGAATCTGTTGAATCACATAGACTGCTTTGGATGATTGGTAGCATAGTTTACCCTAAAGCCATATCTCTTGTGCACCATTAGGGAATTGTCAGAACAGAATAAAAGAAAAGTGGCAGAGAGGGAATGAAGGATGACAGAATCAAATATAAATCAATATATTAATTGGTGCTATTAATATTTTGTGGCAGAATATGCTTCTGTTTCCAAGCTCAGACTGCAGGTAGTATTCAAAGGATATTTGAGAAATTAAAGCTAAACAATCCAAACACTGTCTGCTGAGTCTGGCAAAAACTTATTTTGCCTTCTGCATCCCCTTAATAGATACCCTTTACATTTCCCCAAATTGATACAGGAACTAACAGGAAGCCCAAATGTGAAGATAGAAACGTCTGAAGAAAGAGCCAGCACAAAAGATCTCTACTCTTGGCAGTGGTTTTGTTGCTAAGGTTAAATATGGCAATTCTTGCTTCATCAGGATGCCAGTAATCTGGAAAGCAAGGTGACATCAGTCCTTGCCAGAACTTAAAATATATATATTTGGGCCCTCTTTGCCTGGAAATATTCAAAGAGGAGAGGTAGAGGAGATCAAAAATAGAAACTTTATTTTGTTTGATAATGGCTGGAAAAAATCTTTAAAAATAAATTACACAAAAGAGTAAGGTACTATGCAAGGCTTTTTCTGAATTTATCACTGATTCAGGTTGTGGCACTGCCACAGGTCGTGAGTGATGCAGGGTCAAGTTAAGTCATGATTTAATGGCAGTTTTCCAAGGCTTCCTAGTCTATGGGACATTCTTTTGATGAAACAGCAAAGAGAAATGACCTTGACTGCTAATTAATAAATGACAGAGTATGATTTTAGAAGTGATGAGAAACTGAGTGGCACTATTTTCTCATAAAATTCATAAAAGTTTTTAAAGATTTGAAATACCTCCAAATGAAAGAATATCAGCAACTCTGATCACTAAAGAATTCCGAAATTACAAAGTTTGAAGATCATTTTAAAGCCAAACCACAGACCATAGTTTTGCCAAAATGATAATAATGCTATTAAGGAAAATCAATCAGTTGGAAAGAAAAAAAAGGGAAAAGCATTCTGTTTGTTTATCAGTGTGGATTCAATTTTAATGGGTGTTAGGGACAATACATGTTAAGGGTAAAGCTTGTATGTCTTATTATCGTCTGCTATAATTATGTAACTGGAAACTTGTCTTTCTTTTCTTAGAAATTCCATTTGACACTAATCAAATGCTGCCATGTGGTTATTGCCTCCTGAGTACATTCCATCCTTCCCAAAATCTTATTCAGTAACTCACTGTGGTATACAAGTACCCTGAATCCAATGACCAGTGAGTTGACATACTATTGGAAGATCTAAAGCTTCATTAATTATTGATATTCTAATGGGAAACAAAAGTAGAAGACAAAAGAAAGTTGTTGGGAAATGGAAGAATGGCTCACAGTTCTCTTTGTAGAGGCACACAACAGAGTTGGAAGAATTTTGTTTCATCATGAATTTCAAAGCAACAAGAAATATAATTTCAAGGGACATTTTACTTTTCAATGCTCATGATGAAAATAAGGAAAAAGACCACCATGGATAGTCTGCAACTCTGGTGTAGTTAGAAAAGAAGGAGGGATTTTATGAAGTTGACAAGATCCTTGAAACCAAGTCAAAGTATATTTTGATACTAGGTGACTTTAATGTAAGGTGGGTAGAGGGTAAAGATATGTTGTAAAGGTATGACTGAAATTGTAGAAAAAACTAATGGCATAAAGATTAATAAAAAACGAACATGTCATTAACACTTTCTTCAGCCTAGATGAAATCAACTAAGAAACTTACATCTACTTAGCACCTCCTATGCCTCCGGTCCCTCTTTTCCTCTGACTGGAAAGGGTGAAGAATAGACCTTGGAGAACTCCTCTTAGATCTTTCTCTATTTAAGAATGGCACCCAGGGAATTCTTGTCATTTCCCCTTCCTCAGCTACTTTGGTGGATATTCTCATTCCCAGAAACTCAAGAAGAAGTCAACTTGGAAGCTCACATCTCTTCAGATCATTTCTCACCCGAGCTGCATAGCTTCATCATTTGTCCCACACTGGGTAACACCTCCCCTTCCAAATGCCCCACTTTTCAGTTCTTTTCAAATGATATCTTTCCCATTAGATTGTGAACTCTTTGAGAGTTGGAACTATCTTATACTTTTTTTTTGTATTTCCAGCACTTAGCATAGTATCTGACACTTAGTAGTCACTTAAATATTTATTAACTCTGACTTTTCCAAAAGAGGGTTGGAAACCAGTGAATACTAAACAGTAACTGGCTTTATCTTAACAGACAGAGAATAACTAGTTATGGATATGGGAATTCTATGAGAATAAGCTGTCTGTGTAGTGCCAGATAATAAACTAGTTATACTATAAGTTAAAATCAACATCAAGTAAGAAAAGTTAAGAGAAGTCATTTAACACAATTGCAGAGTATGTACTCTGTGCTAGGTGTTGGGTAAGCTTAAAAAGTTTAAGTTAATCATAAAAATTGCTCTCTTAGAACTTAGTAAGAAAACAAAACACCAAATATAGATAATATAGCATATAATGAGAGTTACATGGTGTAGTGGATAGGGCTTGGAACAGAAAGACTCTTCATGAAAACACTGGGCTTAGAACGAGAAGACTCATGAGTTTAAATCTGGCCTTAGACACTACCTCTGTGACCCTCAATTTTCTCATATGTAAAATAAGCTGGATAAGGAAATGGCAAGCTACTCCATTGGTATTTGATAAGAAAAACACAAATGAGGTAATGAAGAGTTGGATACTACTGAAATGATTCAACAACAATAGTACATAGTATTGCAAGATAAAAACATTTTGTGATGTATGATGGAGAAGTAGGAAGAATTATAGACTTCATGAAGGAGGCAGAATTTGAGTTGGGTTTTAAAGACTGGATAGGCCCCAGTTTTGGGAATGAAAATTCACTATTTGACAAAAACTGCTGGGAAAATTGGAAACTAGTATGGCAAAAACTAGGCATTGATCCACACATAACACCGTATACCAAGATAAGGTCAAAATGGGTTCATGATCTAGACATAAAGAATGATATTATAAATAAATTAGAAGAACATAGGATAGTTTACTTCTCAGATCTGTGGAGGAGAAGGAATTTGTGACCAAAGAAGAACTAGAAATTATTATTGATAACAAAATAGATAATTTTGATTATATTAAGTTAAAAAGTTTTTGTACAAACATAACTAATGCAGACAAGATTAGAACAGAAGCAATAAATTGTGAAAACTTTTACATTTGAAGGTTCTGATAAAGGCTTCATTTCTAAAATATATAGAGAATTGACTAAGATTTATAAGAATTCAAGCCATTCTCCAATTGATAAATGGTCAAAGGATATGAACAATTTTTAGATGAAGAAATTGAAATTATTTATAGTCATCTGAAAAGGTGCTCCAAATCATTTTTTTTTGCCTTTTGCTGAGGCAATTGGGGTTAAGTGACTTGCCCAGGGTCACACAGCTAGGGAATGTCAAGTGTCTGAGACCAGATTTGAACTCAGGTCCTCCTGACTTCAGGGCTGATGCTCTATCCACTGTGCCACCTAGATGCACCTCCAAATCATTATTGATCAGAGAAATGCAAAGTAAGACAACTCTGAGATACCATTACACACCTCTCAGATTGGCTAAAATGACAGGAAAAGATAATGACGAATGTTGGAGGGGATGAAGGAAAACTGGCACACAGATACATTGTTGGTGGAACTGTGAAAGGATCCAACCATTCTGGAGAGCAATTTGGAACTATGTTCAAAAAGCTATCAAACTGTGCATACCATTTGACCCAGCAGTGTTTCTATTGGGCTTATATCCCAAAGAGATCTTAAAGGAAGAAAAGGGCCCCACATGTGCAAGAATGTTTGTGGCAGCCCTTTTTGTAGTGGCTAGAAACTGGAAACTGAATGGATGCCCATCAAATGGAGAATGGATGAATAAATTATGGTATATGAATATTACAGAACATTATTGTTCTGTAAGAAACAACCAACAGGATGATTTCAGAGAGGCTGGAGAGACCTACATGACCTGATGCTAAGTGAAATGAGCAGAACCAGGAGATCATTATACATGGCAACAACAATATGATGATCAATTCTGATAGATGTGGCTCTCTTCAACAATGAGATAATTCAAAGCAGTTCCAATTGTTCAGTGATGAAGAAAGCCATCTAAACCTAGAGAGAGGACCATGGGAACCAGGTGTGGACCACAACATAGCATTTTCACTCTGTTGTTTGTTTGAATTTTGTTTTCTTTCTCAGTTTTTTTTCCTTCTTGATCCTATTTTTCTTGTACAGCAAGATAACTGTATAAATATGTATACATATATTGGATTTAACATATATTTTATCATATTTAACATGTATTAGACTACCTGCCATCTAGAGAAGGGGGTGGGGGAAGGAAGGGATAATTTGGAACAGAAAGCTTTGCGAGGATTAATGTTGGAAAATTACCCATGCATATGTTTTGTAAATAAAAAGCTTTAGTTAAAAAAAAGAATGGGTAGGAATTCAATAGGCAAAGAGAAGGAGTGAACATAGGCATAGGAAACAGTGTAAGCAAAGTCATGGAAGTACCATGGTACTTTGTATATCTCACGAGTAGAAAGTTTTCCACGTTGGTTGGAGCCTAAAATGTATGAAAATGAGTGAAATATTAAATTCCAAGGTAAGAAGACATATGGAAATCCTTCTTTCAGAAAGATTAAGGAGATTGTAGATGGTGGAGGATATGTATACAAGGCTAAGGAGCATGAATGGCAGGCAAGAAGAAGTCATTGAAGATTTTTGATCAGAGAAATGTCACAATCTGGGCTGAATAGGAAAAATTATTCTGGTAGTATTATGAAGGGTGGGTTGGAAAAGAAAAGAGAATGGTACTGGTAAGGAATGTAAAAAGTTTTGTGAGTGGTAATAAGGATCAGCACAAGTATAATGACTGAAAACAAAAGACAAATGTGAGGAATAATATGGAGCTTGAAGATTTGGTGACTGGGTATGAGAAGTAACAAAGGGATTGACATCAATATGGGTTATCATTATGGGAAACTGTTTGAAAATTGTGATGCCCTCTACCTGTGTGACCTTGGAAAAGTAAAAAATCTTCCTGGATTTGTTTTGTTATCTGTGAAATGAGAGGAATGGTGTCCCTTTTATCTTCAAGATCTAGGATTTTGTATAGCACAATTTAAAAGTTGGAAGGAAGAAGCAGGAAAAAATAATAATCTTGGTTTGAGATTTGCTAGTTTGTGGTTCCTAGAGGACATCTAAGAATTCTTTAAATTGAAGATGCAGTCCTATAACATAGATGTTAGGACATGGAATAAAGGTTTGTAATACCCAACTTAAAGTCAATAGCTGAAGGATGAAAATGGATGAGAGAAGAGGGCCAAGGACAATGAAGCCAGAAAGTAGAGATGAAAAGTGAAAGAATTTGGAGTTCAGTAACAGTGAAAATAGCCAGAGTAGGGACATGGAGTGTCTTGTGAGAGTGATGAGTCAGGGATAACAGCCAGGTGACTGGAAAGGTAGTGGCAATAGGAGAGTTTTGAAGAGGGGAAACAGAAACCATTTGATTTAGAAATTATCAAATGCTAGATTTGATTTAGTTAGATTAGAGGTCAAATCCCACACTTGAAATTTACTAGCCACATAACCAGAGGTGAGTAGTTTAATTTCTCTATTCTCATTTTCCTAAAAATTCCTAAAAAAGGGAATAATACCTATAGTGCCAACTTTATAGGGACATTGTGAAGTTTAGATCAAATAATCCATGCAAAGTGCTTCAGAGGCTTAAAAATGCCCTATAAACATCAGTTTTTAAGTTGTCTCATTTCAAATTTGAGGAACCTGGAGACCTTAAATCTTCAAAGGTAAAAAACTAATGCAAGTCCCAAAGGTAGTTAATGGCAGAGTTGGGACCAGATAAGTCTTTTCCCTATATCATGTTGGAAATTCATTCCAAAATGACTTTATGTACAGATATATCAGATATTATAATAAAATGTCCATTGCCGTCTATAGCTTTCAAAGATGATTGCTAATTGACTTCATTATTCTTGGATTTAAGTGTGGCTAAAAAAGAATCTAATATAGCATCTCTGAGTTTGTATGCAATATGTCCTTGATTATTGAGAGCTATGATGACCATTTTCAGTTTTTTTTTTAATTTTCACTACTTTTTTTTTTATAAACTAAGATGTGACAATGAGTCACCATGACCTATCTATTGCTAAGGCTTCAGGTCACATAACAAAAAGACAAGATTCATTGGGAAAAACCCTGATTTGGGGGGGAAATTGAAGGCAAAAGGAAAAAGGGGATAACAGAGAATGAAACAGTAGTTAGTATCATGGAAACAACAAACAAACTTGGACAGATTTTGAGAAATAGTGGAGTGTGCTATGGTCCATGGGATTAGAAGAATTGAATATGACCGATAGACTCAACAACAACAACAATAATAGGGTTTCACAGGATATCTATATATTGAGCACTGAAATGGAATTTTTATCTTTGTAATCTTCTATTTGTTAGCAATAAATAATCTATTTATCTTAGTCTTTAAAATGTGATGAGAATAATGTACTACATATAAACTGACTATCTCTAAATTATTTCACAGTCACATAGTTTAAGAACTGGGACTCAAGAACCAATTAATCCAACCCACACCTAAAAAGCAAAAAAGCTCCTGCATATGTTGTTATTTGAAATCTCTCATAACTAACATTTCATTCATCTGGGTCATGTTTGTGATGTTTCTCAAATTCCTCAACAAACTTCTCTTTTTTGTCTATGTGGTCTGGAGTATACTTCTACATCAATGTTTTTTCTACTTCTCCATCAAGTTCTCCATCAAGTTATTTCCCTCAAGTTCCTGGATTATTTCATAGTTCCTACTATATACTTCCTTCCCTTTATCTGTTCTGTTTCTTTTAAGTTTGTGACATTCATCCAGAGTTATGAGTCGTGGATTCTACCCCACAATCTCAAGTAAATGTTTTAGGTAAAATTCATCTCTTTGTGTTAGAATTTCAAGTGTGATCTGTTCATCATCCAAGTTTTGTGTATTTATATAAAGACCTTTGACATGACAGTCATTGCTGCATTTCTTCTTGGACATTTTCTCTTGTGCATTATTGATTCTGTCTTCTGCTGTTATGTTGTACTTACTATTCTGAAATATCAGAGTATCAGGCTTGTCACAGATATATGCACAGTTTTCTCCCTGCCCCTCTCCTTTCATTTTAAATCCCTCTTCATTAGATTTACAACATCCCATGAAAATGTGTTTTTACTGTCCTTTGTTAGGTACACTAGTGCATTTTAAAAATTGTATTATTTTGGTATTTTAAGTTATTGAGGGATTTGGAATCTGCCCCCCCCCAAAAAAAGAAAAAAATTCCCCAAACAAAAACAATTGTGTTCAGATGCCATTTTTGAGCCAACTGTTTACATCTAATATCTCCTTTTTTTCTTCTGAAATAGTTATCATTACTTTATTGATAAATAAAATGCCCAAAACCTATTCCCCTAAGATATTTAGTCTCCCCCATCTAGGACTTTATAACTTATATAAAGCTTTCTAGGTTACTTATGGTATTTGTCTCCACATCAATCACCAGAAATGGGGTAGTGTTTATTAGATTTGACAGATTTTGGGGAGGCTCTCTGTCATGACTTTATACTTGTCCTGAGATGATAACTGACTTCATTGCTCATTCATTCATTCATTCATTTATCTATTCTTTCTTTCTTTCTTCATTCATTCATTTGTTCATTTATTTGTTTATTTACTTGCTTATTTGTCCATTCATTCACTCACTCATTCATTTATTTGTTTGTTTTGTTTTGTTTGTTAATTAATTCATTTATTTCCCTGCTCTTTTCAGAGAAATTCAGGTATCTTTTGACCTTAAAAAGTCTTCTCTGATCCTACCATTACTATTAGTTATCCTGTTATATCTCTCCATATTTTTCACAGATGAATTCCCTTAAAAAACTGTATTACCTTGTTACCTCCCTAGTATCTCTTCTTCCTTTATTTTAAACCATCTGCAATCTCGTGATTTCACTATTCAGTGAAAACTACTCTCTACAAAGTTACCAATGATCTACTAATTGACAAATTTTATGACAGCACTCCTTCTTTGCACCATTTGGCTCTATCGATGCTCCCTATTGTTATGCTGTCCTCTCTTTTACTGGACATCCCATCATTTTTCAGTTTCCTTTGCTGGATCTTCCTTTATGTTCCATCTCTTAACTATACTCCAAATTGTGTGCTTCCCCCTTCTATTTTTTCTTTATGTTCTCTTGCCTGGTGATTTGGCTCAGTGATCATGTGTATGTAGATGACTTATAGATCTCTAAATCTAACCCTAAATTTTCACTTATGTTCCAGTTTTGCATTTCCAATGTTCTTTTGCATATTTTGATTTCGGTGTTTTGTAGGTATCTCAAATTCATTTTGTCTAAAGCAGAACTTATTAGTTATTCCTTAAAACTTACTCTTTTTCTGATCTTCCCTGTTTTTGTTGTAGACATTCCTCTAGTCACTCAACTATTTTTCCAGTCATCCAGGTTTGCAACCCTGAAGTCATTCTTCATTCTCATTAACCCCACATAATAAAGCAGTTGTCAAATCTTATCATCCCCATTTCTACAATATCTCTTATGTATCTCCTTTTCTCAATTCACACAGCCACTTCCAGTTCAGGCCCAAATTACTTTTCTTTGAAACTGTAATAATAGTCTCTTAATTGGTCAGCTTCCTTCGAATCTCTCCTTAGTTCAAACAAACATCTGCATAGTTAGCAAAGTGATTTTCTGAAAGTGTATGTCTAACCTTTAGTGATATCCTATTATTTCTAGGATCAAATAGAAAATCCTTAGTTTGGCATTGAAAACTCTTCACACTCTGAGTTTTATTATGCATTAGTTCCTTTCACAGACCCAATGTTTCAGCCATAGTATCTTTTTTTTCTTGTTTCTTCACAGATTACAATTCTCCTTCTATCTCCCTTCCTTTGCACTGGTTGTCTGCCATAGCTGGATTTTACTTTATCCTTTCCTTCATCAATAGAATCCTTAGATTCCTTCAAGACCAATTCAAAAGCTACATTCTTTATTAAGTTTTTATTGTTCCTGCCACTCATCCATATCTCCAGTGCCTTATCTCCCCCAGTTCACCACAACAAGATTCCTTGGACCTTATATTTGACCTTGGACTCTAGATTATGTGACTCTAACAAGGGTCAATGTGGATGGAAAACTGAGCAGGGTGATATAGGAAGGAGTTTATTCCATCTATGATCTTAAAGTAGAAGTATATTCAGTCAGGAGCCAATTTTTATAGATTTGGAATTGTTAAATTTTCAGTATGAGCATTTATACCTCAGAAAATCAGCAAGTGCTACAAATCAGGGCTTAATTTATTACTTCATTGATTGTCTAGAATTAGGAAAATGATTGAGAAAATGTTAATAATGTAGATTTAATTTAAAAAGTCTCAAGAACATCTTTTCTTATTTCTTTCCCTCCCTTTCTTCCTTCCTTCTTCCCTCTTTCCCCCCTCCTTCCCTCCCTTTCTTTGCTAATTGCTAAACATTTACTAGTATATTATTGGACATTCTTCATTGTTATCATTCAAAACTGCTCATTGCCTTCTCTTTTTGCACAACTCATTTCCACATTCTTTTAGAATTCTTTCATGATGGTTCCAATCAGTACAATGGAGGTCTCTTTTTACACTTCTAACATTGTATGTTTATTGCAGCATGTGGTCCATTATATGGAATTTTTAATTCAAGACTGGTACATGATGATGTCTTTTTTTAAAAGCATTTTTCATGTACATGATCATTGCTAAATATCCTAGTCTAATTGTAATCTGCCATTCATGCTTCAGTTGCATTTTTTGCACTTGTAAAGGGGAAGGGTTAATTTAAAAAAATTCAAAATATACAATCCCTACCATTGGATGATTTATGGGCAACTAGAGATCTGAGTCTGGAGGCAACGAAGACTCATCTTCCTGAGTTAAAAAATCTGATCTCCACTTATAAGCTGTGTGACTCTAGGCAAGTCATTTACCTTTTATTTTTTTGCATCAGTTTTCTCATCTGTAATATGAGCTGGAAGAAAGAAATGGTAAATCACTCCAGTATCTCTGCCAAGAAAATCCAAATGGGGTCATGGAAAGCCAGACATGATTGAAACAATTTGTGGCCTTTTCTGATTTCCAAGGATAAATGCTTACACTGAGAATTTAACAATCAGCTTTTGAAGAAAAGCATCATAGTTCCAGAATAGCACAGCATGTGATCCTGGATTCTTGAAGCAGAACATAAGCCCTGGCAGGTTCTGTGATTCCAGAAAGACTTCTGATATAGCCTGATGATGGACTATGTGAGAGTCATCTGAGGATCAGATCATGTTTTTGGGGAGTTCCACCACCTGTATTTTGAGTAATTAAATATCATGAAAGCTGTACTAAAAGTAGTAAACAACTGTGATCTGCCTCTCAAACTTTCTGAAATTTTAATGTAAATCATATCTTCTCAACAAAATTATCTGGTCTTTTGGGTATGGACCATTTCTTATTCATCCTTGTATTTTTCTCAGTGCCTATCATTTATTGCAAGTTTATCAAAGGAATAGATGAAAAGAAAAAAACATGGAGATTAAAAAATTCTAAATTGACATAACACTAAATTGTATATGAAGGCAAGTAGTAAAATACACACCCCACTTCCTTTTACTACCTTTACGCCATCCAAGCCCCACAAGCCTGCCTGTGTTCAGTGCAATCTTAGAAATGGTAGGAATGATTTAGGTATGCCAAAAAGGTGTGGTGGTGTGGTCTGTTTGACTCTTCACGAGCCCAGTTGTGGTTTTCTTGGGAAAGATACTGGAGCATTTTGTTATTTACTTCTCCAGCTTATTTT
Source organism: Myrmecobius fasciatus (assembly GCA_023553655.1). Taxonomy (NCBI): domain Eukaryota; kingdom Metazoa; phylum Chordata; class Mammalia; order Dasyuromorphia; family Myrmecobiidae; genus Myrmecobius; species Myrmecobius fasciatus. The sequence goes on along the minus strand of JAJPUD010001025.1, from coordinate 270,788 downwards.
ACAGATGAGGAAACTGAAGCCAACAGGGTAAAGTGACTTGCCCAGCTTCACACAGCTAGTAGGATTTGAGGTCACAATTGAATTCAAGAAAATGAGTCTTCCTGACTCTAGGCCCAGTACTTTATCCACTGCAACACCTAACTTCTCATGACAAACACTTGCCCCAAATGTCCTTGACTCAAGGACACCAACTTCCAGGTATGCCTTTAACTCTTGTAGATCTCTAAGAACTCAGGCCCTTATAAACAATTTGTATTTTATTTTTTCAAATATGAAACATTCATTTTTTCTTCTTTCCTATTTTATTCCATCCAGTGAAAATCAAGAGAGAGGAAAGAGAGACAGAGACAGAGACAGACAAAGAGACAGAGACAGAGACAGAAATAGATACTGAGACAGAGAGAAAGAGAGGAAGAGAGACAGACAGAGACAGAGACAGACTGAGACAGGGAGGCACAAAGAAGGAGACAGTGAAGAGAGAGACACAGAAAGACACACACATAGAGACAGAGACAGAGAGACAAAGAGACAGAGAAAGAAATAAAGAAAAGAAGGTTGAAAGAGGGAGGGAGGAAAAGTGGGAAGGAAGAAAGGAAGAAATAAAAAGAACATCAACAGGTAATTTTCAAGAGAATAAACTAAGACTTGATAGTCATATGAAAAATAGCTACAAAACTCTAATAGAGAAATGCAAATTAAAGAAATTCTGAGTTTATACCTCAATTCCATTAAATTGGTAAAGGTGAAAGAAAAATATGATAAATGTAGGGGCTGTGGAAAAACAATGTACTTCTGATGAAATTATGAATAAATGATCCCTGAGTAAAATAATTTGGAATTATGCACAAAAACTTCCTAAATGGTGTATGTCTTTTGACCCAGCTATATTTCTACTAGGTCTGTGCCTCAAAGAAATATGAAAAGATTCTATACATGTAAATATATCTATAGCAGTTCTTTTTGTAGTGACAAAAAATGAAGGAGGGGATGCCCATCAATTGTATAAAACTTTAGGAGTTCTAGATGTACTGAGGCTTAAATCCTCAGAAAGCCTTGAACTATCTCAAAAGGATAAGCTGTTGCTGTTTCTGTCCATTCAGGATTGACATTTAATTTTATCCCATTCATTCAGGAAAGAAGAAGCAGAAGTCAATAGTGTCTCACAAATTGAAGTTAGGATATTTGTACAAAAGCAAGGTTTGAACCTTAGTGATTGGTATAAATGTTATAACTGTTTTGCTTTGCCACAGGAATCCTGAAATGTGAAAATAACAGGTAGTAATCTAGCTCTAAAGTCAATTTTTAAGAAGCTAATTTGAAATGTATACCTGGAGAAGAGAAACAGACAGTATATATAAGAACTGTTAAATTTGTCCAGAAAAAAAGGGTCTAACATTGGGGCTCATTCCTTTTTTATTTAAATGCTCATAGCAGATAGTTCCATACATGAAGTATTTGACCTTTAAATGTTACTCATCTTAGTATTACCTAATCAAAAATTGGATAGATGCCTCTGGGAAAAAATATGCTCCAGATATTGAGGGATTTGTGACATTTGGATTAGGAATCATGCTATGAACAGAGGGCAACAAGAAGATGAAAGAATTAGAAAAGGTGTAGAGTTTTAACGCCATTTAGAGGAAATTCATGAAAATCTTTTTAACAAGAAAAAGAGTAAATATTAACTTCCTTTTTATAAATTGTATTAATGGGCAACATATTCTATTTCAAGTATTTTTGTTTGACTAAAAATTCTCAAAGAGGAAATTTGTTATTATAATTTGCCTTTCATTTATCATGATAAATTTCATCAATGCTTTAATATACCTTGTTTTTCCCCACAGATATACTTATTAGTAACTTCTCATCCATTCAATTGACTATCTACCCTGTGGACTTCAACACAGCTGAATTGAATTAAAGACTCCCATCTCTATTACCTATCTGCTGCTATCACAGAAAACTCCCCAAATACTGAAAAACAAACAAACAAACAGCAACAATGACAATAAACACAGAAGTGCTACCTTAATATATCACTGTATAAAAGCCAAGTTGTCAGCACACACATGAAAAAATGGTCCAAATCACTAATAATCGGAGAAATGCAAATTAAAATAACTCTTAGATTCCATCTCATGTTTTTCTAGCAAATATGACCAAAAAAAAAAAAAGAAAGAAAAATGGCAAATGTTATGGGGACTCTGAAAAACAAGCACACTAAGCAATACATTATTTGGTAAATCTATAAATTAGTCCAGCCATTTTGGAAAGCAATTTGGAACTATGCTCCAAAAGTCATTAATCTGTGTATATTCTCTGACTCAGTGATACTTCTATTAAGTCATTATTACAAAGAGATCAAAGAGAGGAAAAGGAGCCATATGATCAAACATATTTGTAGCAGCTCTTTTTGTAATAACAAAGAACTGGAAATGAAGGGGGCATCCATCTATTGGGGAATGATTAAACAAAGCATGTTATATGAATGTAATGGAACATTATTGCACCATTAAGTAAAGACAAAATGGACAATTTCAGAGAAAACTGGTAAAACAGAATGAACTGATGCAGAGTGAAATAAACAGAACCAGAACAATTTATATAACAACATTAAAAAAAAAAAAACCAAAAAAACAGTTTTGAAAGATTTGAGAACTCTTATCAATATAATGACAATCACAAATGTAATGGACTATAAATGAAACATATCTCCTGTTGGAAAGCTGATGAACTCCAAATGCAGAATGAGACATACATTTTTGGAGTTGACTGATGAGGAAATTATTTTCCTTGATTATGCATATTTGTAATGCACTCTGTCTCTGTCTCTCTTCTTCCTCCCTCCTTTTCCTTCCTTCTTCCCTTCTTTTTCTTTCTTCCTTCCTTTCTTTCTCTTTCTTTCCTTCCTTCCTTCCTTCCCTCTTTCTCCTTTTTATGTCTCACTTGAGTCCTATAAGTCCATTCAGGACTGACATTTAATTTTATCCCATTCATTCAGGAAAGAAGAAGTCTAGAAATGTAGGAAGTCTTTTTTAAAAATTGAGCTCTGGGGGGGGGGGCAGAGCCAAGATAGTGGAGTGAAAAGGTGACTCTCTGCGTCCTCCTCCGAACTTCTCTCAAATCAACAATAAAATAAGCCTCTGACCTGATCTTCAAGTCAACGAATCAGGAAATATTTGGATACTGCTTGCAGATATCTCTGAAAAACTTCACATCAGGTTTGTCTAGCTCGGACAGAGGGATAAACAGAGGACTCCGGTGTCAGAGAACTCTGGTGGAGGCCGGAAGTGAGGGTGGGACTCAGCTCAGGTCAGCTCAGACTGGCAAAAAACTCCAAACTCCAAACTCCAAATTCCAAACACCTGGAGTTTATCTGAGGCACTCGGGACACTCTGCCCTGATTGGGGGCAGGTGTTCTGGCAAACTTGCCTTGTTTAAGGAGTAATTCGGACTTAGTCCTAGCCCCCACCGGCCCAGCACCTTAAATTAATTCGCCGAAGCGCCTCAGGGCAAAATCTTCAGCCGGCCATTTCAGCCACCGTTTTTTTTTCCCCTACCTTAAAGAGATATTCACGCTGTCTAAAAAAAAAAAAATGAAGAAGCAAAAGAGAGCTCTCACCATAGACAGCTTTTATAAAGAGAAAGAGGAGAAGACCCCAGATCCAGAGGTTCCTTTAGACATAACTCCAGAGGAAATCAGCACGGACCATCACTGGTCCCCGTTTCAAAAGGCCTTTCTGGAAGATTGCTTTTAAAGAACCTAATAAAAGAGCTGGAGGATAAATGGGAAAATAAATTGAAATTAGTGCAAGAAGGATACAATATCTTGCAAGAAGGATATGATGCCCTGCAAAAGAGATATGAAAAA